>OY365817.1:12712933-12880433 GCA_959347315.1 Bimastos eiseni | reverse complement strand
GTCCCATCTTTACAGTGGGTTTTACTGCATCTGTTGTTCGTGATTTCTTTTTGCAAAAATTTATATGGCGCGTTTTTAAAGTACCGTTCAGGACCGTTGTAGATGAAAGTGTCAAATTGCCTACTAAGTTCCTAATCAAAGCAAAATCTTTGCAGAAAGAGACTAGCATGCAGTCGCAAGCTATAGCAACAGAGTGACCGACGGACAGACTGTGTAGGGAGACGCACCAAAGACAAACAGATTCGAAACACCTAGATGCAGATATAATAAGACGGACTCCATAATTTGCTATATAAATTATTATCGACGTATTATAATAGTCGTCCATGGCAACGAGGTAATTGAAGATCGAAGGGGTGGACCATCTGTTACACGTCTAAGGCGCGCAACCAGGATTATGACGTCACTCGATTGTTATAAAGAAGTAATATTTTGACGTCATGTTTTTTGGACCATATATTCATTTTATGTGTATATAAGCTTACATATAAAGAAAAATGGAGTGCATTCTGACGTCATATTTACTTTAAGAAACCGTTATGAAACAAGTTCAAAATACGTGATGACGAATTACAGCACTTTCTGAAGATGTTTGAAGTGGTAACGAAGACGAAAATTTACAAAATAATGTCAGTGATTCGATTTTATGCGCTTGATTAACTGGTCGATTAGGTCGTAAAACTTAAACTTCAAGTGGCGTATAGCACTACTTGTAGAGGATTGTTTTGATGCCACGCAGGACAGTAATGCTAATACAAATGTAGGCCTAGGCAATGTATAGCTGATACTTAATCTATTAATAAAGAAAAGCGCCTGATCTGACGGAGCATTTGATGAAATTTCTATTAAAATGGTAGCACAACTAGTTATTGGTATACAGGTAATAGTAGGCCTATTTGGACGAAGTCACACATTTCTCAATGGTTGTCTAATACTAAACTAATAGTCTCAGGAATATTTTTAGCTAGTGACTGGACCATAATTATATTCACAAATTGACTGTTCAGTAACTTCGGTTCGGTATCAAACGCTATCAGGTCTGTTCTAGGCATTACAGATTTTAAATATGATTCGCATCACATCCATTGTCTTATAATTTGCAAGTGACTGAGATAAGCGTAGGATATCTCGCACTATCATGGCTGCAATATTAAAATAATGTCTTCTATTGTAGATTCTGGCTATTTAATACAGATCCCAGATATTCACAGATTCATTTACGATAAAATCTTGGATTAAAATAATTTTTAAGTTTATCATCAAACCCAGGTTTGACAGTGGTAATTTGATCGAACGAGGCTGGATGGATTTCATACTCGTGTGGCAGCAGCAGCATTAAAATTCTGCTTTCTATTGTAGAGTCTGGCTATTGAGTACAGATCCCAGGTATTCCGACATTTACTTTTTCTGATAAAGTCTTGGATTAAGTACAGATCCCAGATAATCCTAATTTAAGTATGATCAGATTTAAGACTAATTTATATGAAAAGTGTATATAGTCTACAGGGAATGGTTTGTCAAACATAACTTAAAAGTGACTGAGAGAGAGAGGTGGGCACATTTCGTGATATAATGGTCATAATACTAAAATACTGCTTTCTTTTGTAGATTCGCACTGTTTAGTACAGAACCCAGGTAATCCTAAATCAAATTATCATCAGATTTTGGATTAAGTTATTTTAAAAGTATATCCTCTTGCCCGGGGCATTGACAACCGTGATTTAGTTGCAATTGAAAAGCCTGGAATAATTTCTTTTCATGGTGGGTGGCAGTGTTATTAAAATTCTGTTTTTTGTTGTAGAATCGAACTATTGAGCACAAATCCCAGGTGATCCCAAATTTATTTCTTACCAAATTTGGATAAATTTATTTGAAAATTGTGTATCTCATGTAATGTTTGTCAATCCTAATTTGGAAGTGGTTAAGAGAGGTAGGTCACATTTCTTTTGGACACAAATGACCTCACGCGCCTATGTAGGGGAGAGGGACGAGAGGAGGACTTGACAAAATGTTACGTCACATCATCATGTCAAATATCAAAATGGGTTGTTTTATTAAAACTTTCAGTGATTTAAACAAGTTCCACTTAATTAGCAGTAATTGTTACCACAATTTAACGATACTAATTTTGATTATTGTATTCTTAATGTTTGGATTGTTTACTACGCAAACGAAGCAAACGGAGAGAGTTTAGGTTGGATAGACGAGGAAGAGCTAGATCTTAATGGAATATCTTTTGACCAGGCTGATGAGATCCAGGCACTCCGTATTTATTCCACAAAAGGAGCATTTAGAATCTACGTGCATGGAAGAATGGAGATACATAAGTTAAGATTGCTTAAATTTATTGTTATTAAACATATTTTATGAATGTAATGTTTCTACCAGAGCTTTTCATCTTATGTAATGCATAAGGAGTGTAATAATCATACTTCCTCTATTTCTCTTACTAAATAATTTCAGTCATAGTAACTTTTTTGATAATTATATTAAAATTTCTCTATGACATTCTGGACAACTGGTTTTTCGAGGGGTCAGAGCTTTGTGACGTCATATTTGAGGGGGTCATAACTTTTATGACGAGGGAGGGGTAAAAATCGTCCAAAATTGCGTGACGTCATGTATGGACGGCCCCAAAGGTGTTTATGATGTTCTTGGCAGCAATATTAAATTCCTGCTTTCTGCTTTAGATTCGGTCTATTGAGTTTAGATCCCAAGTAATCCCCCAATTTATTTGCAATAGTAGCTCGGATTAAATTATTTTACAGGTTATCAACTTATCATCTAACCCAGGAAAATATTTGTCAATCGCAATTTGGAAGGGGTTGAAAGGTGATGGATAAATTCTTGTGTGGCACCGGTATTAAAATTCTGCTTTCCGTGTAGATTCGGGCTCTTGCGGTGGGACTACAGATTCTAGGTAGGCCGACATTCTTTTCTGGTCAAATTTTGGATTAATTTGTATGATAAGTGTATTAGCTGGGGGTAGGTACATTGTCACTCTTGATATGAAATTGGTTGAGAGATGCAGGTGACAGTTCGTGATTTCATGGCCACAATATTAAAATTCTACTTTCTTTTGTAGATTCTGGCTTTTGTTTACAGGTTCTGGGTAATCCCGTATTTGATTGTAATAAATTTAAATCAAATATATGCATAAATATATATTTATATATGTATAATATATTTTGCATCTGTTGTGTCACTATTTGAACGCTGGATGATCAATTAGGCCTACTAGTTCTCAGTTGTGGATATATAGGCTGGTTGTTTGGGGATAGGCTTTGGGAACGCTTTCCATGACTACAAGAGTCTTCGTTTCTGGATCCGAAACACTTGGGAACGATAGACTCTGAAATACAAATTTGTCGTCTGGCATTAAGTGGCCACAATAATATGTCAGACGCGAAGACAGGCAGCTAATGTGGATGTGGATAATATTATTATTAGCCAATTACGGGTCGCCAACTAGTGCAGACCTAATTAACGCAGGCCTACACTCAGCTTATAGAACAAATAGGCCTACTCAGTTGCTATGTCTCTACAAACGTAGGCCTACTGTTGCCGTTACCTGCCTATATATATACATATATATACATATATATACATATATATATATATATATGCCTACAACTGCATCTGTTTAGCGAAGTTTTACAGGCTTGTGCTTATGAAGTAAAAGCTGAGGTCAACGATGGACTAATTGAGATGGTTTGGAAGCTCTAATGCTCTCCTCTGCGTAAACTTCTAAATATTGACGGTTCCAACTTTGTATGGACAGCTTTGCTGCAAGCTAGGGCTGGTTGAAAAATATGTTAGGCTGATGCCAGATAAAGCTAGTTTCCGTGCCATTTCAGTGGTTACGTCACTTCTATCAACATGTCCTTACTAAGTTACTACAAGTCAATTTTATATTAAAGTCTGTCACTGTTTTTTGATAGATTTTATTCATTGGCATCGCTATATAGGATCAGAGGCCAGGGGAAGCAGATTGGATAAATAATGGGAGGTAGGAGAGGAGCTACTAGCTTCATGATGCTCAAGCCTGTATCTCTTCCCCAACTTAATTTTGTTTTGAAATACTGTAACAATAATTATTTGTTACTTGTTAGTGACGATGCCGTCATAATAAGACAGTTGTACTATTTAAAGCGGGAAATCACCGGCTAGATCGGGCACACTATAGGCTATAGTGCAAGTTTTTGCAACTAATGTCACTCGGGAAACTTCTGCCAACGTGAAATGATTATAACAAGCTGTCATCATTTTGCTAAGTCTCCTCAGTACCTCTCCTCCTTCTTTACGCGTTAAAGATGCGAGGGAAGAACTGCCTATTTCGACGAACGAACGAATAGAGAGGCAGAGAGCGAAGAGTAGACCTATCCGGTTTTTAAATTGTGCAGCCAATTGGCAAAATAAATTGTTGTTACCGAAATTTGATACCGCCCTTCTTCCAACATCTTTTGCTCAGAAGTGCATACACACAACCATTGGTCGCATTGTAGATTTTCATGCAACATGGGCTTTAAATTATATCATTGTAAGAAACAGCTATGACCAGGGCCGTACCGACGGGGAGCCAGCGGGGTCGTGGCCCAGGGCGCAAATTTCAGGATGGAATAGCTTATTATTCCATAAAATGCACTATTTTCAAATGTGGGGGCGCCAGATTGATGCTAGGAAGTTAACAGTGTGCAATTATAGCTCGGTACGGCCCTGACTATGACTTGGTTTACTTACAGTTTACATAATGTGCTAAGGCGAGTTCGTTATACTTCTTCAGAGAAAAATTGTCGCTGCGAGCAGGATTTGAACCTACGCGGGAAGATCCCATTGGATTTCAAGTCCAACGCCTTAACCACTCGGCCATCGCAGCTACCGTTATCGTTGCAAACTAAGTTATACTATATTTGCAAATGAGGTGCCTACACTTCAAACGATTAAATCACTTCCATATTATTGAAAGGTGATAACAATGAAATCGTGCAAAGCTTCGTCATCAATATATTATTGTCTGCGATACCTACTTTCCGAACCGGAACCACACTACACTACAGCATCAAATTTTAATAGTAACACCACCTAGCGAGTGAGTTCCGTACAAACAAGTGATTCGCGAAATAAACGCGGTAAGATCCCATTTTTGATTTCAAGCCGCTAAGCTGGACGAGAATTCAGAATATATATGGAGAATTGGAGATTAATTGCATTTTAAAATAATGTTTTCAACTATTTACAGAATAAGTTAACGTTTCACTTTGAGTCACTTCGACCAAGTAGGTTGCTTGTAGGCTAATAAAATGCTAGCATGTCTTTTTAAGCTGTCTCCAATTTTCTTATTCCCAATTTTTTGAGAATTCTTTTCAGCGAATCATTTTACATGATACAATTATTAGATTCATTCTGCGGATACGCCATTTTTTAGATCGAAAAACGCAAAATTTAAACTTACGACTTGGTAGGCCTAATGGTAGGCCTAATATGAAAGCAATATGCTAGTAGGTAGTAGTGGTTTGTGGCCGACGGAGAATCAGACGCGACTTCCGGTTAGGACAGCCATTCCTTGTTTACATAATTGTAGACACAAGATTAATACAGCGTCCTCAAAAGGGGAAGTCGCGGGAACCATCTTATTCACAGGCGCTTAATCAGCACAAAATCGATAGGCAGAGGTTAAATCCAGGTAGTCAGACGGATATGGTGGATGGTTTTTATAGTTGAAACGGCGATGGAAGAGAAGGAATCAGGATAGGATTTGCGTAGCTGAACTTAGGCCCACATGCAGGCCTACATGCAATGTTTTCAATTTTGAGTGAAGCACCTAAACAGTCAATTTCAAAGAAATTTTAATGATATTCCGCGTATGCCACAAATTTAATGAAGCTGATTGTTCTACGTAGACCATATATATGTCACTCAGATCAATGTCCCTGTGCTGGTTTTAAGTAAGTCTTTATCATTGGTGAGATATTGGTATGTTTCACTGCGCAGTTTAAATATTCTATTATCCGCAAACGTTGACATTTGATAAAATCCCATCGCATATCATAATGTATGCCATTACTAAAAAGTACGTAGGTCTACATCAGTGGGTCAAGCACATGCGACTTATATTGTTTACATAGGCATCTGTCCAAACTATTGCTAGCAATCCATCCTTCATCCACTATCCCATCAGCTTCCCCATTCATAGGCCTGCCTCAGTGGCTGCCTGCCAAGTGCTCAACACGGGTCTCTGATAAGCAGCGTCGAGCGATAATTGCAGCAGCAGAAGCTGCGTCAGCAATGAATGCGGTCGATGGAACTCAATGCTGAAGAACAGAGTGACCTTCAGAGGTCATGTCCTTGGTTCAACGATTGGATTGGTGAAACAGACAATGACATTCGATTGACAGAAACAGAGACCGTCCTCTGCTGTACCTGAGCTAATGGAGAACTATAAGAAGAGCAATTGGAACCACACACAGATTCAGTAATTAGTTTCAATACAACAATCCAGTGTATAGGTCAATTTATTGGTATTATTAAATTTAGAGTAATTGTGCTTTATCTTGTCAACTGCTTGGTTATCTCTGTTCATGAGTTCGCATATATAGATGGCTTGTCAGTTCATTTCTTTGCCAGCTTTCATCTATTACTTCAAGATTACATCTACATGCTTCAAGATTAGACTACATCTACCAGCAGGACCTATGCATTTATATATGTTACAGGCAATTTGCGAAACCATGGATTTTGTAAAATGCACATTGCCTGTAACATATATATAGTGCCGCCTTAGCAGCATAACAATTAGCTCAAAATGCACACGCGCATCAACGATGCAATTGAAGTTACATGTATATTGCAGAGCAGCTGTTCGCCAAAGGCTTTCTTAAGCCGAAGACCGAGATAGACAGAGACAGAGACAGACAGAGAGAAAGAGGATTGAGAGACAGAGACAGAAAGAGACAGACAGAGACAGAGAGACAGACAAAGAGAGATGGAGGAGAGAGGCGAGAGACAGACAGACAGACAGAGACAGAGAGACGGTAATAACTTCGTTTGTGTTCGAGCGATTGGCACTCCTTGTGTTCTTGTTAGGGTCTAGGTCCTACTTGCCTGATTGTTGGATTTGCAGTAGGCCTACACACTGTACTATATATATATATATGTATATATATATTTATATAGAGAGATATATATATTTATATATACGTTCACAATAACGCTATACGTATAGCAACGGGCGGACGGACGGACGGGCTGTATAGGTCAAACGGACGTTTAGATAGGCTTAAGCTGGCTATGCATAGTTCTAGGCTACATATCTCACTTGTTTTTATACGGAGACGGAGAACATCCTAGAAACCCAGTTTCAGTATTGTTTGACCTCATGAACACGTTCAAGCAAGTATAATCGATTGTATTCAGCCAATTGTTAAAGACTGCCAACATTGTGTATGTATTAATTAGTCTATTTTAATTAGGCCTATTAGTTTACTATTGAAGCATTTAAACCCCGCCACTCAACGTCACTCAGCGAATTCGAGAAGTAGTCACGTGCACAGGATGAACGGGTAGATATCCGAATTGTTGAGGGCCGATTTGATCTCTCGATCTCTTTTAAGGCTTATTTCAGTCGATTTTAATTCGACAAATGTTTCGATCTGCTCTTAACAGAACAAGGTTTTTTATATTGCTCGCTTGTTGACCATTACATAAAACCGGAGAAAGACCGGAAAGTGTGAAGGTTGAATAGGAATCCAACTTTATTTCGTACTTGATTTAGATTAATCATTTAATTCGATGGAAGAATGGATTAATTTATTAAGGACGTTCGGCTGGATTAACGGATGGATGGAATGGTAGATGGGTGAGTAGATGGGTAGATGGATGAGTATACATGGGTGGACGGACGGACACGGGTGAGTTGGTGGATGGATGCATGCATAGTAGGAGGGTGGTAAATTAGTCAATCGGTTGGTTGCACCGTCTGCTTCTCACATTTATTAATTTAGGACTTTTTTACACTCATGACTACTGCGATATGTATAAAATGAACTAGTCACAGAAATTAATTAGAGTATACTGCAATCGATCTACAATATATATATTTATATATATATACATATATGCATTTATTTGCAATGTGCAATGTATATGTATATATATATATATATATATTGACTTCCTCAGTTGCTATATATCGACTATGAAGCAGATTTATTGGTTATATAAGGAACCACAGTTTTGAAATCCGTTGATCAAAACTCCTCCACTGTTTGGACTTTGACAGTGCCAGTCCAAAGCCTGGAGAAAGGAAGAGGTCGACACCAAATCATCTTCGATATGGGACGGTGTCGTTAAAAAAATCAACACACACATGAAATCTGTTGGTCTAGACTCTGGAGGATCAATGCATGATCTTAGTTAACCGTAAACTATTTTTTAAACGTCTTAAGAGTTCTATAAGAACGAATAAGCCTGTGTATTATAAGTAGGTCTATACTGGCAAGCGCAAGATGCCAGCGTCCCTATAGTCAAAGAATCCACCATCTGTTCAGGACGATCCGTTTCGTATGCTATAACCATTGCACCTCTTGCAGTTCAATGAACCTTCGCTATAACAGCTGCTGCAACCACCGCAGGCTATTGATAGGCAACGGCAATGACCGATTATGACCGAGATGCACCGTTGTCTTACTATAGCGCAGCATTATTCTATTTCGGTGGCTGTCTGTCTGGATATGTCGGTTGGTTAATGAACTGGATGGATGACCATGATGGATGGATAGATTGATTGGTGGGTGGGTGGGTGGATGTATGGATGGATGGACGGACGGACGGACGGACGGACGGACGGACGGATGGAGGGACGGATGGATGGATGGATGGAGGGACTGACGGACGGACGGATGGAGGGACGGATGGATGGATGGATGGATGGAGAGACGGACGGACGGACGGACGGACGGATGGACGGATGGATGGATGGAGGGACGGACGGACGGACGGACGGACGGATGGAGGGACGGATGGATGGATGGATGGATGGAGAGACGGACGGACGGACGGACGGACGGACGGACGGACGGACGGACGGATGGACGGATGGATGGATGGATGGAGGGACGGACGGACGGACGGACGGACGGATGGACGGATGGATGGATGGATGGAGGGACGGACGGACGGATGGAGGGACGGATGGATGGATGGATGGATGGATGGAGAGACGGACGGGACGGACGGACGGATGGAGGGACGGATGGATGGATGGATGGATGGAGAGACGGACGGACGGACGGACGGACGGATGGACGAATGGATGGATGGATGAAGAGACGGACGGACGGACGGACGGACGGACGGATGGACGGATGGATGGATGGATGGAGGGACGGACGGACGGATGGAGGGACGGATGGATGGATGGATGGATGGAGAGACGGACGGACGGACGGATGGAGGGACGGATGGATGGATGGATGGATGGAGAGACGGACGGACGGACGGACGGACGGATGGAGGGACGGATGGATGGATGGATGGATGGATGGAGAGACGGACGGACGGACGGACGGACGGATGGACGGATGGATGGATGGATGGATGGAGAGACGGACGGACGGACGGACGGACGGATGGAGGGACGGATGGATGGATGGATGGATGGAGAGACGGACGGACGGACGGACGGATGGACGGATGGATGGATGGATGGATGGAGAGACGGACGGACGGACGGACGGATGGACGGATGGATGGATGGATGGAGGGACGGACGGACGGACGGACGGACGGACGGATGGACGGATGGATGGATGGATGGAGGGACGGACGGACGGATGGAACGACGGATGGATGGATGGATGGATGGAGAGACGGACGGACGGACGGACGGACGGATGGACGGATGGATGGATGGAGAGACGGACGGACGGACGGACGGACGGACGGATGGAGGGACGGATGGATGGATGGATGGATGGATGGAGAGACGGACGGACGGACGGATGGAGGGACGGATGGATGGATGGATGGATGGATGGAGAGACGGACGGACGGACGGACGGACGGATGGACGGATGGATGGATGGAGGGACGGACGGACGGACGGACGGACGGATGGAGGGACGGATGGATGGATGGATGGATGGATGGAGAGACGGACGGACGGACGGATGGACGGATGGATGGATGGAGAGACGGACGGACGGACGGACGGATGGACGGATGGATGGATGGATGGAGGGACGGACGGACGGACGGACGGACGGATGGACGGATGGATGGATGGATGGAGGGACGGACGGATGGAGGGACGGATGGATGGATGGATGGATGGAGAGACGGACGGACGGACGGACGGACGGACGGACGGACGGATGGATGGATGGATGGATGGAGAGACGGACGGACGGACGGACGGACGGATGGAGGGACGGATGGATGGATGGATGGATGGATGGAGAGACGGACGGACGGACGGATGGAGGGACGGATGGATGGATGGATGGATGGATGGAGAGACGGACGGACGGACGGACGGACGGATGGACGGATGGATGGATGGAGGGACGGACGGACGGACGGACGGACGGATGGAGGGACGGATGGATGGATGGATGGATGGAGAGACGGACGGACGGACGGACGGACGGACGGACGGACGGATGGACGGATGGATGGATGGATGGAGGGACGGACGGACGGACGGACGGACGGATGGACGGATGGATGGATGGATGGAGGGACGGACGGACGGATGGAGGGACGGATGGATGGATGGATGGATGGATGGAGAGACGGACGGGACGGACGGACGGATGGAGGGACGGATGGATGGATGGATGGATGGAGAGACGGACGGACGGACGGACGGACGGATGGACGAATGGATGGATGGATGAAGAGACGGACGGACGGACGGACGGACGGATGGACGGATGGATGGATGGATGGAGGGACGGACGGACGGATGGAGGGACGGATGGATGGATGGATGGATGGAGAGACGGACGGACGGACGGACGGACGGATGGAGGGACGGATGGATGGATGGATGGATGGAGAGACGGACGGACGGACGGACGGACGGATGGAGGGACGGATGGATGGATGGATGGATGGATGGAGAGACGGACGGACGGACGGACGGACGGATGGACGGATGGATGGATGGATGGATGGAGAGACGGACGGACGGACGGACGGACGGATGGAGGGACGGATGGATGGATGGATGGATGGAGAGACGGACGGACGGACGGACGGATGGACGGATGGATGGATGGATGGATGGAGAGACGGACGGACGGACGGACGGATGGACGGATGGATGGATGGATGGAGGGACGGACGGACGGACGGACGGACGGACGGATGGACGGATGGATGGATGGATGGAGGGACGGACGGACGGATGGAACGACGGATGGATGGATGGAGAGACGGACGGACGGACGGACGGACGGACGGATGGACGGATGGATGGATGGAGAGACGGACGGACGGACGGACGGACGGACGGATGGAGGGACGGATGGATGGATGGATGGATGGATGGAGAGACGGACGGACGGACGGATGGACGGATGGATGGATGGAGAGGCGGACGGACGGACGGACGGATGGACGGATGGATGGATGGATGGAGGGACGGACGGACGGACGGACGGACGGATGGACGGATGGATGGATGGATGGAGGGACGGACGGATGGAGGGACGGATGGATGGATGGATGGATGGAGAGACGGACGGACGGACGGACGGACGGACGGACGGACGGACGGATGGATGGATGGATGGATGGAGAGACGGACGGACGGACGGACGGACGGACGGATGGAGGGACGGATGGATGGATGGATGGATGGATGGAGAGACGGACGGACGGACGGATGGAGGGACGGATGGATGGATGGATGGAGAGACGGACGGACGGACGGACGGACGGACGGATGGACGGATGGATGGATGGATGGAGGGACGGACGGACGGATGGAGGGACGGATGGATGGATGGATGGATGGAGAGACGGACGGACGGACGGATGGATGGATGGATGGAGGGACGGACGGACGGATGGAGGGACGGATGGATGGATGGATGGATGGAGAGACGGACGGACGGGCGGACGGACGGACGGATGGACGGATGGATGGATGGATGGAGGGACGGACGGACGGACGGACGGACGGACGGACGGACGGACGGACGGACGGACGGACGGACGGACGGACGGACGGACGGACGGATGGATGGAGGGACGGACGGACGGATGGAGGGACGGATGGATGGATTGATGGATGGAGAGACGGACGGACGCACGGATGGATGGATGGATGGAATGGTGGATTGGACATGAAAAAGGAAGTAAGGAAGAAGGAAAGCAGAAAGGAAGGAAGGAGGGACGAGAGTCAGACATTAACGGCCGTACGGATGTAAATATAGAAAGAAGAAAGGAAGGAAGGAGGTAAGGAAGGAAGGAAGGAAGGAAGGAAGGAAGGAAGGAAGGAAGGAAGGAAGGAAGGAAGGAAGGAAGGAAGGAAGGAAGGAAGGAAGGAAGGAAGGAAGGAAGGAAGGATGGGAAGACATTATGGATGTGTGGATGGATTGATTAGACTGGCGGTTGAATTAATTGATGTATGGGTTTTGGTGAATATAGAACAGAAGTATAAATTTGTTTTTCTACGACTCTGTACAAGGACTGACAAATAGTCAAACACGTGACTTATGCATATTCAAAGAGATTATTGGATAGATACATTGCATCCATTGATTCTGAAGAAGAAGAAGAAAACCAAGTTTATTGTAACATTTCTTTTCTTTTAGACGAAACCTGTGCTTTAAAATATGCAAACCTATGTACGTCATTTTAGATAGTTTAAATAGAGCGTATATGTGTTCAATCAGAAGATTTATTATAGCGCGCTTTTCGTCCCATATAAAAGACCTTTGTGCCTTTCCTTCTGATGCTCCACGGATATGGAGAAGCGATTGTGCCAACGTGTTGAATGAGCAGCTTTGTTATACCTGTTGCAGGTCAGAAGAGGCCAATGGAAGATTGAATGTAAGACTGACCACATTAAACAGTGGGTGTAAATGAGAACCGAACGCGCAGCTATTCTGAAAACGAGACTAAGAACATAGATTCTAGAGGAAACATGGCTGGTGGAATGGACTGTGAGAAGGTACTCCAACTGGACCTCAAAGTTGACTCGATCTACAGAAAACTGTCGGAAAAAGACGCAGCGGCCTGGCAATCAGCCAAGCGTAACAGCGATCGCATTGAGATTGTTTTCCGCAACGCCGATCTTTTCCATCGCGAAATGGAAGTCACGGATGACAGGAATCTGGAGAACAGAGGCATCTGGAAGCGAGTGCACAAGTCGTCTGATGAGGCAGAGAACTTAAGGAGACAGGGTAACGATCAGTTTGCCAAGGGCAGATATCTAAAGGCAATTGAGAGGTACAGTGCGGCTATCGTGCGTGCACCAGGTGATAATCATCAGGTGACCACCTGCCGACCTTGTTCTGCCTGTCAACTGTTCACTGAAGGCTGCGCAGAAAACGGCCGAGAACGTTTGTGTAGAGACGGCGGTTCAGACTACTGCAAGGCACACGAGAACGGCTCGAAGGAGGGTAGTTGTAACTCAAAGGGTGGCTTGAAGAAGGATAGTTCTAATTCGAAGGACGGTTCAGAGGAGAGTGGTTATAATCCAAAGGATGACTCGAATAAGGGTAGTTCTAATGCAAAGGATGGCTCGAATAAGGGTAGTTCTAATTCAAAAGATGGCTCGAAGCAGGGTAGTTCTAATTCAGACAGCTGTGCGAAGAAGGGCAGTTCTGATTCAAAGAACGGTAAAAAGGAGGGTAGCTCTTGTTCAAGGAAGGCTTGTAGTTCTGAATCAAAGGACAGTTCGAAGGAGCTGGCCTTGGCCTTGGCCAATCGTTCAGCCGCCCTGTTTCATCTAAAGCGATGCGAAGAGGCGATTCGAGACATCGACTGGTCCTTGAGGTTCGGATATCCGCGAGAGACTCGCTACAAGCTGTACGAGAGACGAGCCAGGGCTTGCCTTCAGCTCGGCCGTAGACAGGAGGCGGACAGGGATGCGAGCGAAGCCTGTAGACACCTGCGAGAGACGATGCCCGATGGTTCTGTTCGTCAGAAGCACCTGATTGGCTTGGATGCATTGAGGAATAAGTGCAGAGGGACGCTGGAAGCTGGAGACAAACACGAAGTAGGAGAGAAGAGGAAAGTTGGAGAAATGGACAAACAGGAAGAGCATCAGAAGGGACCCGGAATGAGGAACCAGATGGAAGAAGGGAATGGTAAGGAAAGAGATTCGAGAAAGGAGGATGACAGTTCTAAGCGGTTTAAAGAACGCAATGAGAACCACTCCAAAGATAATACCAGTTGCTGGAACCAAGCAAACGGCTCTCAGAGGCCATTCAGTTCCCTTTCGTCCTCTGTTGGACATCCAGGGAGTGGGTTAGGGACTGACCGGGTTCAACCTGACGTTGAGTCTGACGTTGAGTCTTTCTTTGCGGGGATCGAGGTCTGCCGCTCGGAGGTCAGTGGGCGCTACACGGTCTCAAAGCAGGACTTTCGTGTCGGGAAGGTCATTGCCAGGACGCGTCCATTCGCGTCGGTTCTGTTCTCTGACTGCCACTCGACCCACTGCTATCACTGCTTTCGCGAGGTCCTCCTCCCCTTCCCTTGTTATGGATGCAGCCAAGTCGTCTACTGCGATGATAGGTGTTCGTTGAGTGCTTGGAATGCCTACCACTGGACGGAGTGCGGTTGGATGGGGCGGATGAGATTCGATTTGGTGGGAAGACTTGGTCATCTTGCTTATAGGATGCTTGTGACAGCGGGTCTGGAAAATGCGCTGAAGGTATTTCTGGTCAGTTCTAAGAAAGAGCCAGAAAATATTGGTTCGATGGGGCACAATGGAAGCTCAGAAACTGGTGGTCGTTGCAAGGGTTCCAGAGAAACCAGTCCCTCAGCGGGAGATGGAGCGACGGTAGATGGCGGTCGGTCCGAGCCGCCGAGGGTGGTCGGTGCCTCATCCTTGGAGCCGAACCCTGACCAGTGCAGTGGGAGTGATGAATCATGCAGATCAGCTGAGATCTACCCAGAGATGATGAGCGAGCTGGTGAGGCATGAATCCAGTCGACTCCCAAGCGACGATCTCGGATTTTGCGTCATCGCATTCGTCCTGTTGCAGACTTCGAAGTTAACCGGATGGTTGTCTTCCGAAACCACACGGAGAAGAATCCAGACAACTGACCGAAACCATTCGTCAGTGAACGGATTGGATCTGGCAGCGGAGAAAGGATTGGATCTGGCGACGGAGAAGGCGGTCTTCGCTGCTCTGTTACACCACATCCAGGCGATCCAGTGCAACGGGTTCGAGATATCAGAGATGCGTCCGATCGAAGGGAAAGAGACGGGGTACAACGTCCTCCAGAGACACCGTATCCACGGTCTTGGAATCGGACTCTACCCGGAAATGGCGATCATCAATCACTCCTGTGATCCCACAGTCGACCTCGTCTTCCACGGGAACCGGGCCACCATCCGCGCCATCCGCAACATCCACACCTCAGACGAAGTGACCGTTGACTACGGACAACTTTTCTTCATTAATAACAAATCGAAACGACAGCGCTTCCTACGCAGCACCTACTTCTTCGACTGCCGCTGTCTGCCTTGCCTAGAGAATTGGCCCCTCTGGGAGGACCTGCCATTCTCCCAGCCCTCGATCAGGTGCCCCGGGTGTGGGGCCCGCCTGAAGGCGGTGTCTGTTAAGGGATGTCCCAAGTGTCGAAAGTTATTTGGAGACGAGCTGACGAAAGCGGTGATCAGGCTGGATGAAACCCATCTTCGATACGCTGAGGTGATGCGTGGGATGGACTCAGAGGTGAAGGGTCCCGAAGCGGAAAAGTCCGAGCTGAAGGAAAGAGTGGCCGTCGCAGAAGATTATCTGAGCGCGATGCAGGAGCTGTTGTGTCAGCCGTGGAAGGAATTCTACTCGTGCCAAGCAACACTCAGACAGTGTTACCGAATTATGGCCAACATCAGCAGCCAATCAGCGCACGGCTAATGTCACCTACCACATTTTTCATCTCCATAGTCGTGATCAAGTGTCGGATTTATGTATGTATTGTGTACTTGTGTATGTATCTATGCATGTATGTGTCGACATGTCAATGCCAATGTCGGTTGAAGGTCTCTCCGATCTGATAAACCTGGGAAATCCTGACTGTTCCCTTTGCCCGCTCTTCTACGATGCATAACCGGGCATTTGCAGTGGTGGGTTCAACCACATGGAATGAGCTACCCCATGAGCTTCACATTCTGCCCCAAACTCAACTACACTGTATACTCATTACTGAAAACTGCACCTTTTAGCCGTAATCGGACCGACAGCGCCTCTCAGTCAATATCTTGAAGGGGCGCTATATTAAATTTAATTGATTGTTTAATGTATGTACATTGTACGCACGTATATATGTACGGATCTGCACGAATCGTTGCTATCATCATCATCGTCGTCGTCGTCGTCGTCATCATCATCATCATCATCATCATAGGCATCATCATTATCATCGCGCTCATTATCAACGTTTTCGTATAAAAATTGTCTTCCTGCTCTTCATCTCTCGTGTCGGCGGTATCACATTGCCTGTCATCATCGTCATCGTAATTGTCACCGTCTTCATCATCATTTCAAATTGAGCAGCTGAGAGGTTATCTTTACATTGATTAAAATATCTTACCTTTGAACCGTGTGTTTTAATTAACCTCACCTCACAGGAGGAATCGTTCGATAAAAGTTTGTGCGAACGCGTTAATTACTGTAAGGCCAACATCCCAGTGTAACCGCAATGCTTATATAAAACAACGACAACGTGAGGAGGAGGAGAAGGTGGAGGAGAAAAGGGAGGAGGAGGAGGAACAGAAGGAGGAAGATAAGAAGGAGGAGGAAGAGGATAACTATGCCGATGAGAATTAACTAGAAAGAATGCCTTGTATCGTTACCGTTATCTAAGTCGTCTCTCCCAGTAGGCCTGTAACTTATCGGATGCGCTCTTGGTGGGAAGAGCCCGCGAGAAATGTCTTGAGACTACGTGTAGAGGCAACAGTACCACCGTCCGAAAGGAGATAATTGCGCTAGAGCAGTTTCGGCGGAATGATGAGCCCTAGAAACCGATTGCCTAAGGGACGAAAACCCGGCTGGTCAGGACAAGGCAAAAGCTGCAAAGAGACAAGTCGCTCCAGCGTCTTTGAGAGGAAACTTAGGAAGGAATGACATGATATTAGGCAGGACTTTGGCTGTGAGGCTTGGGCTAAGTCACCTGATCCGTATCAACAGCAGACCTATGTATATGCACATCCATAAGCCCTGTTCATAGGCTCACTTCAACCTCTGAACCTTTCCTCAGTTAGATATAGATATTATTATGATGTAGTCAATTTGGACTAATCACTTGATAAGACTACTCATTTACAGAGATTTGAACTCGGGAGGCAGAGGTGAAAGGTCGTCGTAATCCCTCTGTTGACTGGATTATTGAGTATAAATCAGACTTATTGATGCGACTTGTGGACGCTGGTTCCCTGCATCCCTGTGTAGTTTGTTATTCGATCGGCGCTATATAAACTGGCAAATACTACACATTACAGTGGTTTTTTGGGGTTGCCACCCCGATTAGCGACATCGTCGTATCTAACAATATTCATTAGCGACATCTATCGAATAAGAAGACCCATGAGATGTTGAAGCGTCGAGGTCAGAATTTTGATGAGCCCTATACGCCCCAAAAACCTAGGGTAGACCCTGCCTCTGCCTACGGCAATGAATTCGGCTGCGCTGTCAGTGATACCAAATCCTGTATAGTTACTCGTTTTGTTAAAATTAGACTCAAATATTTTACTCTCTGTATATATTTATTTTCTTTTTCTCTAGGGGTTTTCGCACTGGGAGCGCCTCTGATTAGGTTGTACTGTGAGCTTTATAAATCCGTAATTAGAGTAGAATTGAATAGAATAGTATATAGCTTACATCACTGAACACTCAAATACATTTATTAAAAGACATCTGCAAAATCGGATTTGAGAAAATTCTCCCGGCAAAAACTGACATGACTAAGAGTAGCTAGACAGAAACGGAAAGGCTGCGTGAGGATTTTTATAAATCTTCACTATTGGCCATTGATTGTCCTAAATCCACACTCCGTGAACCCTGTCTAAGCATAATATTCCTAGTTGACGCTTGAAAGTTTTGGCTGGTTTGACATGTCAGCTTTCAATAGGTAAATGAATAGCAATATATAGACATATTATAGTGTTGATCTTTAATACTGATACAACGCAGTAAGTCATAGTATGAACCGATGATTACAAGTCATTGCAAGGGTCTAAATAAACTGTATGACAGTCGTGCAAGGCGCCCATAACGTCCTTATTGCTCATTTCACCAAGGCACGCTGGCGATTGGAAGGCTGCGTACACTTTGGGAGGATATACTGGGAATCGATCCCGATCTTCTGCTTTTCACGCCAGAGTGCTACCTATAGTACACGTGGTGACAGCGGTATTGGTTCTATTATTGTTGTAGTCGTAGTTGTTGTTGATGCTACTTTTGTTGTTGTTAGTGATGAAGACAACGACGACAACGACGATGATGCTGATGACTATGAGAGGTTGATTGGTCATCTATGATTAGTGGTCGTGACTTTGACGATGGCCTAGATTACGATGTCGTTGTAACTGTACAATACAATGTCATGTACGTACATGCATCGTGTAAAGGACTGAAGGTATACACGCCAATCTGTGCCATCGTGGCCTGACTCTTGATAAAGTCCTCTGATCGCAAAGCACGCAATCCTCTTCGATGACTCGACTCTTTGTAATACATTTCCGCTCTGAAGCGTTCTGTAATGTTAAGCCTACGTTTGAGTAGTATATTATAGACGAGGGAGGGGAGATGAGGCTACGTGGCAACTCAACAAAGAGGCGGCTTTCCTTTTATTCGGCTCTTAACGATAGGAATGCGTGCCATCTTACGAGCAGTAGACGCCGCTGTGTCGACGTTTTTGGCAAACCCTCTGTGCACACAATGTACACGTTCATATTATATTATATATATATTATATATGTATAATATCATTACATATATACATATATATATTATATACAGTAATGTAATGTCTATACATTGTCTTAATATGTATTGTATGTATGTATATGATTATATATAAATGAGCTCTATAATCTATATCCTCATAGGTTGCAGTTCACGTGTGGCCTATATTATACATGGTCGGTATAATGAATATAATATTTGTATTAGGCAATATTCAGCATATGTATATTTTGCAGAGTTTGGTTTTTCAGTGGATTCCGAAGAATAAGCTTAAGTACGAAATTGTAGGCCCTGCTTTAGGGAACCTCCTTTTAAGTCTTGATTTAGTAAATTCCTCTCACGGAATCCCTTATGCTGAGTCTTCTGGCAGACCTATTTCGTGCCGCGGACCCATGGTAGGCCTTTCTTTCATGGCTCGGTTCTTGTCCCCTCTCAGGTCATCCTGCTTTCGCTCTATGAAATTAGCGCCGCTTTCAACACTGTCGATAACACCATTCTTCTGGAGCGGTTTTCTAGATCGCTTGGTATTGCAGACTCGGCTCTTCTCTTGTTCCAGTCATTGCGTACACGGACCGATCTACATGTCTCGGTGGTTTTTGGTCCCATCCATTCATCATAGGTCCTCCACCGCTCTTATTGTCTACCTCAGGGCTTGGTCCTTAGTTAGTTAGTTGCAGTTTAACGACACCGTGTGGTAACAAAGACCATTAGGATCGCTCTCCTCACTTACCCAGGCTTGGGACTGGCACTGGCAGAGTACGACCAGTGGCGGAGTTTTTTGTCCTTGCCCCCTTTTGTTCATCTTGTATACCTCAGATCAAGCAGGGGTCCTTGGCTCTTCCTACCAATAATACAGATGACACAGAAAAATAATACAGATGACTCACATCGTTCAAGACCAGATGTACAAGCGTATATATATATATTATAAATATTGAACTTTGTGTGTCATCTGTAGTATTTTGGCTCATGCCCCCTTTTGTTCATCTTGTAAACCTCAGATTTATCAGGGGCCCTCATCCTACCAATAATACAGATGATACACAGGCTGCGTACCAATACATGCATGGCTCACCTTACCTGCATAGTCCTTCCACCACATCAGCTGTTGGGTGTGCTCTTGAACGATGACTGTTCTCTAATGTCTTCTTTGAAACCAAGACAAAGCCCAATTCATCACTGGCATGCTTTCCAAAATTGATGTAAATGATTTCCCAAGATGGGTTGTCCTCCTTTGTCCGTGTTTGTGGATTTGTTCTCGATCCCTCACTCTCTTTATCAGATATTGTCTCTGGTTCATGCTCCCACTATTTACGTCAGATTCGTCTCATTCGCCAATCGTTTAATCAATGAAAACTTGATATAGCGCCTCTTCAAGAAATCTACTCAGAGGCGCTCTCTGCACTAGCTCTGACATGTTGAATGTCACTTCAATGAGTGTTGGAACAGTTAGCAACACAGAACACTGTAAACTAAAAAAAGAGCCACCAATGGCTGGCCCACACACAAGCGTGGAACCGACCAACGAAGTCCCGTCAACAGCTGACAGGTGGCATGGATGTTCAGAGTCTTTGGGTCAGGCGTCGAAAGGTGGAGCGACGACTGAATCACTTCCTCTTTTTGCAATCTAGACTCAGGTTCATGCTCTGATCTGCACTTGGATTAATTATGGCAATGCAGTCTACATTGATTTCTTTTATATAAGTATGACCACTGACCAAGCAACAAGCCATCCTCATTGCTGCAACCATGCAGCCTTTAGGTGGCATGGGGAAATTTGACACCGCGTGTCGTCTTTTATCAAAGACACTATACGCTAGTTCCTTTTATAACAGTTTTTCATTACACTCTCATCTCATCCCTTGGGCATTGGGTCATAATTACAATATATATATTATATATATATATATTTCGTATTTTATTATTCATGCGAGCTGTCTTGCTGGCTCTGCTCCACTCTGCCTCAGGGCCTACTGCAACCCAATATCCTCCTTACCCAGTCCTTCCTCCCTTTGGTCCTCAGCTCCGGACCATCTGGTCGTCTCGTGGACTCGTGCTTCTATGGTGCAATCTAGAAGTTTCGCCATTTTGAGCCCTCCCCCCCCCCCCCCCCCCAGATGAAATTGGCTACCTCAGTCTCTTATGGCCAACAATTCTTCCTGAAGCCTATAAATTCCTTGTAGATTCGGAAAGCATCTCGAAAACGGACCTCTTCGTCGGTGATGACACTGGTTCGAGCGGGAGCGCCATATCAATACTTCATTGCGATTACGATAATAACTTCAATGGCACCGGTATATAATGCAAAGGTACCAACTCGTGGAACATTGAAACCAAGCGGAAAATTAGGATTTTTACAAAATTTCGATAAGTGCAGACACGGCAATTTAATAAAGTCCGTAATTATTTACGCCTGCCTCAGTCTCTATCGCTGCTCCTACCTTTGCCTCTGTCTCTCTCTTCTCTCAGTGCAAAGTATAGTTCTGCTATTGTGCCGCTCTGGAAAGCCACTATGTACAAGAGTTTCTAATTACAGTTACAGCGACGTTTGTAACAGTTTACTAGGTTAATTATTTCTCGCACTAATGATCAATCAGAAGTCCAGTTTTCAATTCACTCTTATCTCATCCTTTGGGCATTGGATCATTGTAATTGTAATGCAATTACAATATATATATTTATTAATGTGGCTACTCGTTGGGTTATTTACATGGTTATATCTTGATCTTGATTTCACCGAGGCACTGGGTACCAGACACATTCTCCCAACGACCATGTTGACTCTAGTTCCGTTCTTTATGTCTTGGGTCATCTGAATAACACCGTCGTAACTCGTCAATGATATGAAACATATTTTCGAAGAATATCAATGACGCGTAAGATTCCAACCCCTTCCACTCGGGAACGTCATATTGTGAATTAGTTGACATTGGCCTCATTGATGAAATGCCGAAGGAGACAATCATTGAAAGAAAGTCCAATAAAACTATTGAAACACACACACACACACACACACACACAAATGTCTTATAAGTTATAACGTAACATTCAGTTGACCTCTCAGATTGTTTATATAAACTCAGCATAGGCCTATATGCATTCAATGCTATCACCAATGTAGATATATATGCATGTATATATATATATATCATATAAGCTTATATTATATATTGTAAATGTATATCATATATTTTATAGATGTATGGCATATATAAACACTATATCTAAAGTATACATCTGTTATATTGTACATGTGTAGGCTCTGCATTGTAAGACTACACCACCATTATGGCGATGTCTTTAGCTATAGGAGGAGTGCATTCCTGAAGGCGGTCATATCTTGCTTGGTCAGAGTCTCATTCTCTATTCACTTGTACGTGTATATATAATACTGTAGTAGGCACACATACAGTATGTACAATTATAATATTCGTAATGTGTATAACTATATATATATAGCCCCTGTATGTATATAGTTGTTATATATTAACTTTCGTGCCTTAGCCCGACTACGACTGCAGGCTGATGGAATGACAAGTGTTGCACTCCTACAGCTGCTTTTGGCCTTTGTAGCCAAAAGCCTTCAACGAGGTCATTAAATAGATAGGCAACGTTTGCACATGCATTCTCGTATATAAGAGGTCCACGATACCTTCGCATCAACATATACTCCGGTATATATTGTGATTCGGCCTATTTGTATATGTCGCATGTATATATATATATATATATATATATATATATATATATACCAAAACAGGTATACATATGTGACATACATGTCAGCAGCTACATGCACACCCGTTCCTGTTGTGTGACTAATATATGCAACGAGATACGTACACTTCTCTTCATTTCAGTGCGTGTGCACATTGTATGTACACCTGTGCAGAGAATTGGACGACGTTGCACATTCAGAATAGGAGGCCAGAACGGGGCTTTAAAGAGGACAGCGTAGACTACGACAAAAAACAGGCTTAGTTACGGGTGTCTCTTCTCAGATTTAATTACTCAATGCAACGGACTGATACTGGACACGTAATTGGATTCTGATAGTACGATCGATCTATACCTGAACTGCGCTGCGATCCGGCCAAAGGAATTTAGACGAACTATTTCTGTTGTAAGCTACACTGACTCAAAGGTCGCAGTTGGATTTAAGTGTAACAGGTAGTACATCAGTATTCATGAGGGTAAGTACGCGAATAACTTACATGGAAAAAGCATGACGTTAGCCTAAAAGCAGGTCAACTGCAGGGTGCATAGTATTAACATGTAAATTAAACACGGGCAAGCAGAGTGATATTAATATGCAGTGTTTGATAAGTGGATGGTGACCTTTTTTTAGATACCAGAATAATCTGGATCCACTACACTCAACACATTTGCAGGTTCGCTTGTTTGGAGGTCAACGAGGAGTAGGGTGTAGTATAATTGGTTATAACTGAATTTCTGTGGGTCTGTTTGCGCTTTGCCGTCAGATTTTCGAATCGCTCGCTCTAAATCGCTTCTAATGAACTTCTGTGGAACTTCTAAAAGGATATTTCCCTCAGGACATCATCCCTGCACCGTTGGCACATCCATCATGAAACGATATGCCATGACCTGATTTGCATCTCTTTTAAAACTCCTCCAACAGCCACAGGCGTGACGGACAGGATAAATTCACTGATTTCATCATCTTATGTCAATCTTAGCTACCTGTATTCATTTATGCAGCTTGGTCGGTTATCATAAAATAGGCCTACGCCATGTGAAAACTCGTTAGCCATCTTCTCAGTTAAGAGTTCATATCAAAAATAGCAAAAATAAAGCGCTTGTAACTGCTCATGACAGCTAGAAATTTCCTCCCGTTGGCTATAAAAATGTCACTCACGCATGACTAAGGACGTCATTCACATTCGGAAGGCGTCGAGCTCATTGAATGTTTAATGGGAAAGCTCTACATCATTTCAGTTACTCGTCATCATTGAACGACGAATGATTTAGTGTTAACGGTGATGAATAGGCCCCTATCACCTTTTAAAAACGGGTTTTTCCGTTAGTAGGGCACGATTGAGCAATCTCTATTCAAGATACCTTAGCTCAGTGCATGGGGTCATTGTGATATCATAACCAATTATTGTCTCTTGGCATACAGAATTTTTCAGGGCCACCTTCTCAAAGCTGAATAGCTTGCATTGAATCCAAGGAATTCTATGACTTGCCAAAATCTATTCGCCAAGACAGATGGATCGGTTTCGCTAAGTCATAGATTTGCTAAGTTCAAAGGCAAACCATATAAAAGTCCGAGATTCCACCGACGACTAGGTGAATAACTAACCTAAACAATTCGGGGCTTTTCCATTCACGAAGCCGATAGGTATATGCTAAATGTGCATATCAACCTTTTTCTAACTTTGCCAAAAATTATTGCTTATAATGTGTCGATCTTTTCCTGCCTTGCTTCTCCAATAGTTTTAGAGCGATTTTTATTTCTAACAGATCCTCATCAGAACTGAAATGATCACGATCTCGTTTTAATTATTGCTTAGGTTAGTTATTTTCATTAAAAAATTTATGCGAAATATGCGAAATCGCATAATCGCATAAACCACGGGCCCAACAGATGACATGGATGTTCAGAGTCCCTCGGTCAAGTTGAGTCGATAGTGCAGAATAACGACTTGATAGCGCTTGCACACGTAGTGACGATGTCGACGTGTATTTCTTCACATGTGGAAGATCATGACGAGTGTCCGGATATTGGGTATTCTGGTGCAGGGTGTGCATTGCAGCTTAAGGTACAAAAGGTTATGCCATGGTTGGGTAATCGACCATTGTTACCCAGTCCCAGTGGAAAGCCCTCAAACTCCATATTGTCTATTTCCATGGCCTAAACTTATACGTGGTCTAATTGTGACGCCTATTTATAATCTTTGATTGCCAGCGTTTTGATCATCGTGATGTTGTAGTTGTGTTTTCACTACAACATGGACCAGAAACTAAACTTTCACGGCATAAAGTGTCGATTACCGGACGGATTTCGTTAGTTGTGTAACTTGTGTTGTAGGACTGTACGTGGTTGCGAGAGTGGAATGTGGAGGCCGTCTCCTGTTTCGCGAATATTATTCTCCTTGAAATATGAATTAGTCTTTACACTAATACTTGACCATCACATCTGCTTAGTCACTTGCGTATTGGAGAGGGTTTTTTAAATGATCGAGATAAATTAAAAAACAGGTTTATGATAGGTCTACCTATTTACCTAAATTAGGACAACACGCAAATAATTCTATAATTATACGCATCAAGCAACTCACGCACACACGCACATGCACTCTAGGCAACGATGTGCACAGCGTGTCGATTTGATAAAAATAGGCTGTGTTTGTCGCAAACCCTTTATTTTAAGTGGCTATAGAATTTTATTTGCCGCATTTAAAAAGTAAATTTATTATTATTATGAAGCACAATAAACGCAAGTTTATACAACTAAATACACTGGAAATACGCTAGAAGTTACAATTTCGTTCATTCCACAAGTTAGCATGGCTAGTTCCCAGGGCTGTCAATATTGCGATAAAGTTGGTATCGCAATACTTTTTCCCAATAGGCCTATTGTTAACAGCCCTGTTCATTTCATAAGCTGGCATAGTGATCATATTGGTCACCTGATCTGTATAGCTTCTTCGATATTTGTCATGTGAGGTCGGCTTAGCTACGGGTATAGTCCCAGTTTAGCGACTCTGTGTGATAAGAAACTCATTAGCGTCGCTAATGAGCTTCTTCCTTTATTCAGCCTTGCGACTGGTACTGTCAGAGTAAGAAGCAGTGGATGAGTTAGCCTAACAATTGTTTTTCTTATTCGTCGCAACAACAATACAAGTATGATTCATATCTAGTGATAGTTAAAGGTTCCAATAAGGAATAAAAAAACCTGAAAGGATACAATTCCCGTAGTCGGGTCACCATAAGTTCCCAACACAATAAAGTAACCTTTGAAGCCGTTATTTTAAATACGAGTGCTTTTACATCCGCTACAAGATTAGTGCGTATACATTCAATGCACTACATATATATATTGTATATATAATATATATATAGAGAGAGAGATGAAGGTCATTGTCACCGGTCATTGTATGCTTATAGCTAAAAAAAAGTGGAATCGCAAGCAATTCACGGCCATTATCTATTTCAACCAGTTTGGACTGGTTTCTATTAGTAAAAGTTCACAGTTTCAATCTTTTGTAAATATCGTGCCAGAAAGAGAACCGCTGACTTCACAAGCACACCTATATAAAAAAAGGCTCAACTGGATCGTTTCGTCCTCATCCAGACTTACATTCGGTGACCCTGTATGGCATTCTGGCCTCTGCTGCTTCATTCTGGCACAGACGATGCTGCATGCTTTATCACTCTCAAATCTACACGACCTTCCATGCGTAGAATAAACGCCATGCATCAATGAAGGCATCCTTGTGTCGCTTAAGTGACTTAGGGGGGCAGGAGAGGAATTTAAGGTACCCTCCGCAATTTCAGAGGGAGACGAAGCTGCCTATGTCCCTCCCCTATATACTTTATGGATATTTCATAAAACATTCTAAATTTATACAGTGTTCAATCCGTAAACTATTTGCCGTCGTATGCGTCCATACGCAAATAATAAAAACACATTCTATGCAAATTAGTGTTTGCATTAAATTTCAGAGCTGTCGCCAAACACTTGCATATATTTGCGAGTCAATACTACTGCGCTCGTCATTCTTAAAGACAGATGACATTGTTATCGGCCATACCGAATCATCGACATAAATATTACAGCCATAGAAACATTATCATTAGCATAACACATTGGCATAGGGGTCAATGCTTCTACGTGCTCCTGTTATAAGTGTAAATATTATCAGTCTTACTGTAACCGAGGACATCAACTCTACCAGTTTATGATCGTCAGTCTGTGAGTATGTTTGTCTGTCTGTCTGTCCATCCTCTTGTTATCTGCTGAATGCCTGTCTGCCTGTTAGCATGTCAACATGTTTGTTCGTTAACAAATACTCGCCGTCCGTCCTCTCTCATCCATCACCCTATCCGATCCATCCTTCCATCCTTGGCGTCCATCCGTCCTACCATTGTTCTTCACATTTTTTCTTCCGTCCTTCCCATTCATCCTTCACCATCAGTTCATCCATCCTTTTTGCTCTCCGTCCATCCTTTCTCCTCTCCTTCAGTTCATTTATCCTAGCAGCAGTCCATCCTTCGTTCGTTCGTTCCTTTGAAGGCCTGTACACTGTATACATAGATCAGAGATTCGTAGTCTACGCTTTTTCTAGACCTGCCAAGCCTTTCACGCATTGTTCCGTTACTTGGCTACACTTGTTCAGGCAAGCGTGACGAGTGAGGATATTTTCACTCGTGCTCTTTTATCGTCCCTCCACCACCATTCACCTCAAACTTGCACGACAGTAATATCGTTGAAAAATTATTTGCCCTTCGGGCCTTAATACCATTCAAGGGTTAGGCCTGAATCTTAGGCCCACGCGAAATCTGACCCTCCGCATTTTTAGGCTTTACGTGTCGGCCTAACCCTCCATGGCCTGCATGTCTAAAAGCAAGGCAGGGAAGCTTATTTTTATGTGTAGACTCCGATAGTCATAGCAAAGCCCTTTGGCCTTATAACGCATTCCGGATTTAGGCTACATGTTACCACTGGGGCTGGTATTTGGCTATAACCCAAGCACAGGCGTCCCTACTCAGTCGGGGCACGCTACCCTGCAGACCGTGACGAGCAATTTATGTTCGCACGAGATGGTCGTAATTCGTCTAGTCATAGGCGCAGAATTGCGGTGTTTGCCATAGGATTTTGATGTAGAGAAGGAGCATGGAATAAGGATTACAGGGCTTGCGTTCTCTTCTTAAACTGCGGAGGACTGCGAGAAAACCGCAGTGGGTGTAGTGAAGGGGTTCCAAACCTCGGTGAGGGGGTAGAACAGACCGAGAAACGGTGTTTACTGGAGGAGACATTAGCAAACATCAGAGGCAGGTGTTACATCTAATCAAAGTCAGGACGTTTAGGGTCTCTGCGATCCGACAGCTGACCAAGGTGCGTTGGTATTCAGATGTAATAGGGGCTTGCGGCTTTTTATTCACTATCCAGAATACACTGTGCAAGTGGCGCACAAGGCACCTATTATTGCGCCTATTAGCTATTTATTTATCTTATATGCGCCTCAGTGAAAGAGAGCGTGGGGTCCGCGGTTCGCTTCCCGATGCTGGATTGTGGTTAATTTCACAAATTTCAATCTCGGGCTGGTACGGTTCTTGCACGGGGATCCTAAATGGCGTGGAGTTCATTAAAACTACGAGGATGATGAATGAAATCTCACAAGATCAAATTCTCATTGAATAATAGACCTTGAACGGGGTCGATCAGATAGGCCTACGGACTTTTAGTATGCAACACGTTTGTATTAGAAAAAGTGATACATGTACATTTATTGCAAACTGATGGAATAGTGGACACGCAGATAATTATAGCCTACATGAGACAATTTTTTAAGAAAATTGACGGCAGACCAATTATGACACGATTATGGATTTTACGGAAAACGAGATTGTATAATAGTTATTATGTAAGCTAAGGGAGGTGTGTGTTTTGTGATAGCGTTGTGTAGGCCTGTAGTTTTTGGTGATCGTATATAATCTGGTCAAGTTTGGTTTGTCATCGCGAATAGCGCGGGTTTCTAAAATACAAGGGCTCCGTAGAAGTTTGTGTTATTGAGAGCAGCCTGAGCAGACAGCATTGTTTTCTGTTGGTTTTTTGTTGAAATTTCGCGTTTGTTGCTACAGTCGATGCTATTAATTTCGGACTAATATAGCTCACATGTGTTATAGGGGTCTACATTCGCAGATTAGCAATTAGTGTATCGGACATCTTCTGACAGTTAGCAGATTGAAAGAGAGTGCTTTTGCAGCAAGACTGTGTTAGCCGCGGCATTAAGTACCTATGTCTCACCTGCTCCTCATAGTCGCTTTCAATGCGTCTGCCTGTGTCTGCTTAGCTTCCCGTGTCTCTGTCTGTTTCGCTGCGTCGGTCTGTGTCGTAGTCAGTCTACTCATGGATCATGACCGATTGCATATATATGGCCATAAATATATAAATGTAAATATGTATATTTGTGAGTATACATATACATATATAAAAATAAATATATGTAATATGAGATGTACACATATCATGCATTCAAGACATTTCATACGTTAAAATGTATACAATCGTATGACGATGTGCATGAATATTATTTGTGCATGTCGTGCAGTGTATGATTCCATACACTTAGGCCTATGTATATTTGATTTATATAGATACCAGTCAGTCGTTAACAGCCTTTGCTATCATATGACGACGTTAAACCTCGAAAATAATGTGCCTTTGTATGACAATGTTGATGCGTCCTGTAAGATTCATGTGATATTTGGTGACGCAGTTCACTTGATACTTTGGAATTCTTCGTCGAATGGAAACAGCTGGAATACTGTCCAAGTGGTCGCCTCCTTCTAACTCTCCAGCCGGAATCGCATCTTACGACAACTCCGCCTCGTTCTCCTTTCCACCTGGCATGATGGATGATCTGCCATTCTGTCTGGAAGATCTGCCGCCGGAAATCCGAGACAAGATCGACGACATCATCGAAAAGAACGAGGACCTGGAAAGTCAACTGGATGCTATCGATACCTTGCTGTTCGGTATATACACTGCCTGTGTTCTTACTCGTGTGAATTAAAGTGCTCAAAAATAGTTTTAATTATAGCAAGTAATATTATTGTAATGATGCCTTGTATCGCGATGAAATGGTTACTAACTTCTTTTGGTTCACAAGCCCTCCTATAGACAGGAGGGCTGAGAACCAAATAAATTCAAATTCGCATTACGTCCAATGCTGTTATTGGTCATGTTTTCCGGCGCTCTCTTTGTGAACTTGCTGTGACCCTCCATCATAATTCTTAGGAGGAAGTCTTCTCTCACTGTGTGGACCAGCCATTTTCTCTGTGAGGTTTTTATAATTGTTCCTATTAGAGGTATTTTTCATTCACCATATGTAGTATACCTCTTCATTTGTAAAGCGCTCCATCCTTCTGACTAGCTCTCCACCCTACTTATCGCTCCTGGTTACGAGAAAATTCTCCTTCTAGTTTTATTGTTACTATCTGTCCCACCTCTATTGTTCTCAGTGCACGCGTTAATTTCTTCTAGTCTACTCTATCGAAAGCCATTTCATGATCCACAAAGCATACGTGAAATGTCCTGCTATTAACGTTCACTGTGACGACAATGATTATGACGGTGATTGTGATGGAAGGCAAGCATGGTGTAATGTAATTGAATAAGCGGTGTAATATTTTAATGTAAGAGTGAATGCTCATATAAGTCGGTTGATAGAGAGATTGCATTATTGGACAACAACGGTTTTGGAAAATATCTGGGTTTTTTCTAATAGCCAATCGACCGCCAGTGAAGTCTGACGTGAACAGCAAATTTGACCTCGGTAACGAGAGTGGAATTGGAAGCGATAGCGATTCCGGTCACGGCGTCATTCCAGCTCCAGACCCACTCACCATCTCTTCCTTCCCTTCCCGAGCCCAGGAGAAGCTGTTAGAAAACGCAAAGACCTTTGGTCCGCTCCTTCGAACCTCTGCCCCTATTGACGACGTGGATGATTTTATCAGTCGAATCATCGTTCCTCCTCCACCGCATCTAACTGGATCGACCACTTCTCCAGTAAGACAGATGACACCCCCGAAGGAATTGACGTTCACCTCTCGTTCAGCGCTTCCTGCGGGCTCCCATCAGAGGACCACCACCGTGCCTGCTCCTGCAAGTTCTACGACGCAGAGGAGTAGCATTTTCGATGGGAACTTGCCTATCCATATTCCAGCACCACCTCTGGAGTTTGGAGAGTCGCCAAAAAAGCCGGCCCGGAGCCCTAGCAGCCCTCCACCAGGTGAGGCCGTTACTGTCGTTAGAACCGGGCAGAACTTCTTAGTAACAGTAGACGTCCCACGCAGTCTCGTGTCAAATGGAAGTCATGCGGGTGACTCTTCCTGCTCCAACGTCACTCGAGTGCATGTCGGGAAGAGTGAAACCGAGCTTCCGGTCAACGTGACGTCAGTTCCGGTCTCCAAATCAGTTCATCAACAGAGCGGTGCGACCGCAGCAGACGCCAGCGCGGTGAGGTCATCGCAGTTGTATGCCTGGAACAAAAGTCCAGTACTGGGCACCATTCGCGAATCACCATCAGACAAACCCAAGAAGAGCCTAACTCTTCCTGTCAAGCCCCAGCGACCGTCTGAATTGGACGTCTCTAAGGATAAGCAGCCTCGGTTTTGGAAGAAGGGAAAGGACAAGTACGCGTCGTCCGACCTAATATCGACGCCGTCCAGGTACAGCCAGGTGACGTCCGGTCCAACAGTCGAAGTGCGTCGGAAGAAGTGGAGACCCATGTCCGATATTCTGCCTGAAGGAAGCAGAAGCGGAAGTCTCGACTCTGGTGGGCAGATAAGCGAGAACGGAGATGCAGCAGACAACGTGGACGAAGGCGGGAAGAACGCCGCCAGCGATGACGACTTCTCGAGCATCGTCGTCATGCGCCTCAAGAACGGGAAGCCAGCGCAAACTCCGAAAATCGACTCGAGGACTTTAAAGGCGCAGTCGATGCTCTCTCTGTACGATCCGTCGAGCGATCTTACGGGACGATCAAAAGACAAGAAAGCGGATAAACCGAAAACGAAAGTGAAAACGAAAATCGACCCTTTCTCTTTCTTTCGCGTAAAGAATAGGCGGCACCATGCGGACGTCCGCGAGAGACCGTCCAGCGATCGCCCTCTGTCGCTGGATGCCTCCGCGTCAAGGGAATCAGAGATGGAGCCTCTGAGAAGTGACTATCTCTTCCTCGCTCCACCGTCGCTCTCCCTCGGCTCCAGAATCCCAAGTCCGAGTCTTTACTCCTCCGTGGATCCTCGCAGCAGCCGACAGATGCGCTCTCCTCCCCCACCTGGAGATATCTCTGACATCCTCCGAATCGACGTCCGTGACCTCGACGTCGGCTACCGTCGCCATCCGATGACCTTTGACACGTTTCGAGGCGAGATCCAGCCAATCAGGTGGAGCGAAGAGAAGACGAGGTTTCCGGTGTCCAACAGGTGGTCGCATAGAGCCTTCGACGAAATCGAATCTCCCGGCGGCAACGTTTTCCGACCGTCATCTGCACTGGCTTTCAGGTCATCGTTACCTGTGTATTTGACCCCGGTTGATATTTTTAACAACGGTGGACTGCAGACTTCAGCAACGGTTCAAGATGCTGTTCAGGTGACTTATTTGAAGCGCAGATAATTGTTTATTTTTCAGCATAAAATTTAGATGATAGCAATATAAATACTAAGTGGGTTATCAATAATTGATGTAGTGCAAGAGTGCATTGATTTTAGAATACATCGTGGCGTGCATCCAACTTCGGTCATTTTTGCTAGAGCGTTGATTTTGGAATGCATGTTGGCGTGCATCCAACTTCGGTCATTCTGCTAAAGTGTTAAACCCCGCTCAAGAGTAGCAGCAACGATCGTATAAGACCAAGGGTTTCATACCGTAAAATCATGGTAGCTATCCATTAAAATGTCTCAGGCACTTAATTGTCGAGTCAAATCATTGGTTGTACATGTATAGGGCTTCTTCCGAACAACTCGTTAAACTATGAAAAAGGTTAAGCGGTTAAGCGGCCGCTATAGAAAACCAGTACATTTACAATTGTACATTACAATTATTCATTTACAATAATATTCATTTGCAATAATAACTATTTCTTTACAGTTATTGTTTGCAATAATACTCATTTACAATTATTCCTTTACAATCATGCATTTACTAATTTACAATTATGCAATTACAATTATGCATATATGAATCAATCATTATTTTCGATCTTCTCTTTTCTTTCAGCGAACTCAACCGAGTCGACGATCTCTATGTCCATCGCCGATTAGTGAATTGCGCATAGTTAACCAAACAGTCACCCAAACGGAACCTGCAAGAAATAGTTCACCTAGTATACTCGTCATCGACGGTGATTCAACGCCGGTTATTAATGCCAGAACAACAAAGGTCGTAACCCCATCACCACAATTTCCTCGGATCATAACCCCAACGGAGCCACAGGTGTTCGCTCCATCAGTAACAACAACAGCTGCAGGCACTAGGCTGTCCATCGCGTCTTCGTGTTTTAGTAACGCAATTCTGGAGGACACTGGAAACAGAAGTGAGTCTCTACGTAACAGCAGCGTAACGCCAGTCTTCCTGCAACTCCCTCGTAATCAACACCTGACGCCGAGTTACAGCAGTCCAAGACTCGATGCCATGAAGGCTATTCCTGGCAGATTGAGTCCTAATCTGTCATTCGCGGGATCGGGTGCGCCAAAAGAACCTCGCTCAAGAATCTCTCCTTGTCCAAGCACCACTTCTATCGAGACCTCCGTTTCCGGTTCAGACAAAGATTACGTCGATTCGGTCAACTTGAACGGCCTCGAAGAAACCCTCGTTCTACAGACGACTTACGAGACCGAATCAGGTGGTGGCCGAGCCGAGGATGACGTCCGTCGGATGTTGTCCGGACTAGAAACACAACGAGTGTGGCTTCTCTCAGTTGGATCTACTTCCGGTTCCAGTTCGCCGAAACTCTTTCGGTCCCGAAAGGACTCTCTGGCAACTAGATCGCGGCGCTTGGTGACGGATGCGAAGCTAATGGTTAGTGCGGCCACTCGGTCTAGGCACGAGTTGACCTCTACGCTGACGCCGGCTGTTCACACCGTCGCCAAGGTTTTCGACGCTTGCCGCCATGTTCTGGCAGTGCTGCCACCTGGCGTTTGCAGGACTATGCTTCTGGACCAGGTCCTTGATGTGGGTTGGATGTTTCTGGATACTCTAACGTCGGCTAACCTTGCGGCCGGTAGAGTACACGACGACCCAACCATGGAGCAATTGATGACTCGCACGACCGCATTGGCCCAAGCCCTGTATAAACTGGTAAACACGACAAAGTCTTTGGACAGTGGGGTATGATCCATCGGAAGCCAGCTATCAAGCGCCTCATCGCGGTCGATGGATCAGACGGACTATCCATCGCGTCTTTGGGATGGCGGCAGAAGATCCACAGTGGAATCCTACTTCGGAATATTGTTCTAGATTGGCCTCATAAGCGTGGTTCTATCCGTATTGTGCCGTGTATTCCACTGCCAAGCAGCAACACTCGATCACAGCTATACGGTGAGCTACCCTCGTAGCGCATCTCCTACATTATGAAGTCATTCAACCCAGAAATCCGGACGCGCAACAAAGGATATATCGTATCTTCAGTTCTTCACCGCTTGCAGCCACGTTGTCTCAACCTCACTCGTGTGCCTTATAACACGTCGGTTGGAGTCTTGGTACACCAACCACAAGGAAACGTCGTTTCATTGAAGCTAATTAAGTCACTTTCTGTCAGAGTTGATACCTACAAGTCTACACCGTGCAACCTGTAATCTCATTCAAACTTGACCCTCAATGACCACACTTTGGCCCAGTCTATAGATCTATTCTGTTTACCACCGTGCTTTAGTAGTCTATCAATTTACACCAACCTTTATCATGTTTTACACGTAGGCTATACCATTCTGCTTACCGATTCGCTATTCATGTATGAAACTGACGCATGGCATGCTGCCGAAATAATTTAACTTACAATCTAATTTTAATCTAACATAGCTAAATCTCAAATCTCGATTTAACCTGACAGAACTTTGAACTTTAATATTATATTGTGATATTCGATCGTTTTATGAAGCTTTGAGACTAGAGAACGCAAGGTGATAGTTAGTTGTTGACTATTTTGCCAGACATCGCCTTTGTTATATTGAACGAATTTAGAGCTGAACGTCTATTTTATTATTAACACCTATACCCTAGACTTAACTTGAAAACTAAATTTCGACTTAGGCTTATCCTCGTTGCATTTAAAATAGTCTGTCTATGAACTATTTGCCTACGGTATTCGTAGACTTGAAGACCTTATGTAGTATGCGTGCTCAGGAAACGCATTTCATATTTTAGTTTGTCTATGTCAGTGTGATATGATGTAAATAATTGGCTAAACTTTAAAGTGAAATATGGCTTTTAATGCTCCGATCTGTGTCATTTTATAACTGAAGCCATGCAAGCATGCTTTGGTAATCCACTTGATTATAATTTCGTTTGCAGAGCAACACTTTTTTAATATAAGTTTCAATGATTTTTATCGATACAGGTAGACAACAACGTAGGTTCATCATGCTGGGAAGCTGCAAAAGCATGTCGCCACTTAGGCCTCGAGTTCAAATGCTGATCACTCGCGAAAAATAATGTCGCTGTTAATTAAGTACGGATTTGTGAATGAGATTACATCATAGATAACTTACGAGAGTCATAAGATACTCGAAACACAATTTGAAAGCATTATTCTATTGCCAGCAAATAAGGAACGCTTAAGAACCTCAGTTTACATCAGACGCTTTGAAGCAAATTCGAAGGAAAACGATCGATAGTGTGTATCACAGAAAAACTCCTTCATGGCCTCTGGCAAACTACTTCTCTGCAGGAAAAAAAGAGATGTTCACATGCCCACAGTGAACCGACTGCTTCCTTTTCCGTCTGGGAATAACATAATACGTCTATGATAATACTAATATAATAATATAATATTAATATAATGATATTAATATAATAATGTTAAAATATAAATGTCAACATAACAATATTAATATGATAATATTACAAATATTAATATTATTACTGTTACTGTTAGGTCCTACTATTACTACTATTACCATTACCATTACGATTGCTACCATTACCATTGCCATTGTTTCTGCTATTCTTATTATTCTTAATATTCTCATTATTCATATTCTCATTATTTGAATCTCATTATTCCTATTCTCATTATTCCTAATCTCATTATTCCTATTCTCATTATTCTTAATCTCATTATTCATATTCTCATTATTCCTATTCTCATTATTCCTATTCTCATTATTTCTAATCTCATTATTCCAATTCTCATTATTCCTATTCTCATTATTCCTATTCTCATTACTGCTATTCTCATTATTCCTATTCTCATTACTGCTATTCTCATTATTCCTATTCTCATTATTCCTAGTTTCATCATTCCTATTCTCATTATTTGAATCTCATTATTAATAATCCCTCAGGCGATACTAATACTATCCTAACATGTGATGGTTTTCTGGAACGGCACCTCACTCCGCAGTGTGTGGTAGGGCAAATGTGCCTCTGAAGGCAACCGCATTAAAGCGTTGGATTGCGGTAGCTACAGTGTAGGCGTTGGAAAAGATAAGATGTCTTTCTAATATCTCCAGTGCTTAGTTTTAACGTTTACCCATATCCATAATATAGTCTAATCCATTGATATTAATGGGGCCTAGGGTCTCGAAGGCTACCGGTACAAAATGATGTTTGATCAACAGGTGAGCGTATTTTTGCTTTCTTTCTTGTGGCCGCGATTTCCGCTGCTGCCTCTGCCGCATGGATGTAGGATGGAGCAACCGTGTCTGTTATGGTAGCGTCCCATACGAGGCTACGCCCCCTCGCCATGATATCAATATCAATAAATGAAAGTCCTGGTGGTTCCTTGATGTTAGGCATTCCGGCTTGCGTAAGACTTCGGCTTATGGCGTAATATATTGTCGCATGTCTTGCAATTCAGCCTGGGCCTCGACTGCATGATAGACCATGCGAACCATCTGCCGTCACCCTCGACCCACATGGACACGTGTGAGGCTCGCATATCATCGATCCAAGTCTGAGACCCACCGCTACTCTGATCATTTCGTCATCCATTGGCACAATCCACATGATAATATAGGCAGTGCGAACAGCCAGTCGCGCCTCTGCCGCTTTAAGTCTTGCTTGATGGTACGTGTCGTTGCATGAGTCGATCAGTAAGTCCTTCACTTTCTTCACCATCGGCTTGTCCCAAGAGGCTTGTTTGTATGCTGCTTGGTTGTCCGGTGGCGTTGTCTGTCCGACTTCGGTCCATCTTTGCAGCATCAATACCATCTGCTCATCTGTGAATACTTGATCGTGGCCCAGCTTGGAGGATTGGAGGACGCGGGTGCTTGCATCGGAAGCCAAGAAGGCAGAAGCGCAAGCGAAGCAGCCCGACGTGTGCCCAGACCTCCTAATTTGACTGGCTATATTATTTTTTGTTTATTAGACCCATTCTTGTCATGCATTTATGAGGTGCCACTTCATAATGACCATTGACCAATCAGCAATCGATGTTGCTGAGCAATTGTCAGTGAAGGACTTGCTCAATATCCCTACACAGCTTAATCCAGTCACTCTTCGTGTTTGGCCTACAGCATATACATAGATATAAGCCTACCGCATCCCATATAATTTTATAGATCGCACAGTATATTGCATGTGAACAGGTCGTAAGTTCCTATGAAATCGTTCTCGTTTATACATCAATGACAGGATTTAGAGACACATGGCAGAAGACTATCGAGTATAGGCCTAAACATGTCAGAGGCATTTTAAACAGCAATCGATGGCGATGAACGTGTGGGTCTTTGAACAGAAATAGAAATGAAGAGACTAAGAAAAAATGACCGCGAAAATGGGGGGGAGGGAGTTAACTATACACTCCATCGCTTTCTAGGTCGAGTAAATTCATAGTCATTGCAGATGTCAGCATGTAGCATATATAGGGAACCTGGGTTTCAGTTTTTTGAAGGCCTAACGCCGAATTGCAAACGGTACTCCAGATCAATGGGAATCGGCGCTGTGCAGAGCACCTTACCCCACTACCCATGTAGAGCCCATGTAAGCAAACGGTGAAACTGTGCCTCCCACGATCGATGTATACATGTTCACGAATCCGTGTTTTGAAAACTAATAACTTTGATACATGGTGCATTAGTAGCCAATACCGATTATAAAAATATTATTATTTTTTTATTGATCTCATCATTTGCAGCTACGTTTTAAGTAAGTTTCTCTTTAAGTAACAGTCTCTTTTTAATAAATTTAATTGCGTGTTTTGAAAAAAACAACAACTTCGTACTCTTGTGTGGCGCATTAGTGTAGAATAATGTTGGTTCAGAACGTATTCCTATAAATTCTATTTAGAAATAGAACGACAGAAAGGAATAGCGTAGGCCCTACCATAGATATCAATCGATGACAGTACAAAACAACAACGAAAATGATGAAGCAAAGGCGTATCGTACTTTTTCCATGGGATCCTACTGCCCAATTCGAATGCTTTGCAAATCCTTTTCAGCCAAGCACATCCAAAAGGTGTTTCAGCGCGATTAAAGACATCCACCCGTCGTCAATTAGTCATCTAGCTCTTACTCCAGGACCTTCCAATCAGACTACATGCAGGCCCCTCGGCCTACCTCGAGATCTGTTTGTTCTTCACGATGTCTCTCTCATCGCTTATTTCTATGGCCCCTGCTCTCTGTCTGTCTGCCTGTCTGTTTGTCTGAGACTATTTCCTAATTGTCTTAAATTTCAATAATTGCCAGACAGGTCGCGCGGGAGAGAGGGCAGGTTAGAAGGGAGGTCGTTCCAAATGCTGGGAGCCACACTTGAGAAAGCTCGATCTATACGGTCTGATGGGAGTGTATACATAAGCCAGTGGAACCCCAGAGTCGCCTCTGGAGGTCGAGCGAAGAGATCGGCGACCAGCTGAGGCTTAGATAATAATTATGTTAGGCAGCAATAATGACATCGCCTATGCACGTCATAAAAATGCGCTATAATACTTGTGACCCAAACACATATACAGAGGAAGCGGTGACGTAACAGACAGAAGGAAAGACAGCGGTTTAATATAATCTTTTACGCTTGGCTGGCTATTATAAAGAGTAATGACGTAACAAACGATTGGAAAGATATTTGCCAGGTGCTAAAGATAGAAAGCGATGACGTTAGAAAAACAAAAGAATGCATCGCATGTCAATTTAAGATGAGGAAGCAATGACGTAACAGGCAGAAGGAAAGACGATGGGTATGCCATTGCCTTCTATATACAGTATATACATACTTTATATATATATATATTCTATATACGGTATATTGAAGGCAATGGGTATAAGGTTCCAAAAAATATACCAGCGACGTGCAAGCAGAATTAAGACGTAATCGTAGTCGCCACTCGACAGCCAGACGGATGGCCAGCAGTTTATTTACTAGCATTGCATTGAATCAGTCAGCAGAGGGGTCGTCCAAAGATCGTCCAACTCCGGAGAGAGAGACAGAGACAGAGACAGAGAAAATATAACAAACAGAAAGAAAGAATCGAATCGTCGGGTACCAGTGACAGTTTGATGTATGCCCATTCATTTCTGCACATGTCGATTGATCGACTGCTTCGTAATTTTTACGGATAGTTTCATTGAAATGCAGAATTTGCTCAGCTAACTTCTAACATGTTGGAGTTTCTCAGTGCTAGGTTTACGTAGGCCTACGTGCTCCACTTATTCATTGACTTTGCCAAGGATTTTGTAGGCTACGTTTAATTTCCTCGCAAATTGTCTAGGTCATGTGTACTGTCTGTAGGTGTGTACCACGGTAGCACAGTTATGAGTTAGCATGCAGTGTATCAATGCAGGCCTTTTCGCTTTCCACAGTCAATTAAACTAAAATTTAAGTTAATTAGCATAATTAAATAATTAAAAATAAATAATTTAAGAAAAATGTTAGCAAATTACATTGCTCTGATCTGGTTCTATGTTTATTAGACTTAATCACCCATTTTAATGCCTCAATAGGCTAAATCACACATATACTAATTCGCACAGCCTCTTTAGCCCTTTGCTCTTTAAGCAATGAAATTTGAAGAACAATGAAAACAATACAAGTTATAAAGTAACAATATGTTGGTCGATTTATCATGGTGGGTTAAGAAAGTCAAGCCAATAGACATTCAATTTTAGGCCCAGGAGACTCAGGAGTCGAATTTAACTCTTGGCAGACTTCCACAGTGCCCAAAACGCTGTATTTAGGCAAAATAGTAATGTCCTTCTCTTGGCCTCAGCCAAGAGAAGGCCTAGTCAACCTTAATTAGAGGCAGTGGGAATCGAACTCGCTTCCTTTGCTCTGCATGCCAGAATCTTAACCATTTACGGACCCTCTCAAAAGTCAGCGGTTCCGAGTCTCAGCCATAGCCACTGTAAGCACAGGGCTTGTTCAATATCCCTAGGTAGTAACTGCCTCGGGATTCAAACTCATACTCTTCAATACCAACTAAACGCTCTAACCAATCGACAACAGCGCATCACAAATACCCTGAGAAATTTCCAAACCACAACAGCATTGGATGCAGTAAAGCAAATTTCACACTAATGTTAGCCAACAGAAGGTACTAATATGGCTAGAACATACCTAGTGGCCTTAGTAACAAAATCCAACACATAGTTTAATAATTTCTACTCCAATGGTCCCAAGGCAAATGCGTCGAGATTGACGCAACATCTTGGTTCAACAATACAGACGATTTCAAGCAATTTCCTTCAAGAGATAACTTATTTGATGTGGGTAACACAAGCTAAGGAATCTGGCATCTGTAAAGATTTGCCGCTTTGCGTACACAAATTCTAGATGACAATTATAGGCTAGAGACCCTTTCCCCAGTCTCAGCTGCTGGATTCACATGATTTGAGTTTTCTCGATATTCTCATCTGTGATAAGATTCATATTTCACTTATATCGTAGCCATCTTCGTCACTCTAAAGAATCCATTCCTGTAAATGGGAGGTGAACCTCCAGCGTCCGAGTAGGCAGGTATCTTAAAGAGGCACTATATTAAATTCACATTGATTGACTAATTGAAAGTGAATCCATAGGTAGTTGGTTCTCAAAGAGATTAATCAGAGCTCAGAATTATAACCAATCAACGTGATCTGATAGTCAATTGGCTGACTACCAATCAATTTCAGATTATGTTAAGTTACCGTATGCATTAGCTTAGTGGAAAATAGTACAGCATTTCTCATAAGCCGCTTGGGATTCTTAGCAGATACCAGCAAGTCGGACATTTATTAATCACCTAGAGCAACATTTTCCAAACCGTGTTCTGTAGAACCCTAGGGTTCTGTGAGGCGCAGACAAGGGTTCTGCAGGAAACTTTCAAGTGTGACGAAATGGAGGCTTTTTGATTAACAACTGTGTATAAATTCATATGAAAGAGAATCCAAATGTCATTGATATTTGTGTTGGTCTTGATCGAATCTTGGCCCAAACCTAGAATTGTTTGCATTCTCAAGCGTTTGTACCTACAACAGAATATGTTTAGTTTTGGAACAGGGGTCGGCAAAAAAATTTGAGATCAGAAGGGTTCCATGGCCACAAAAGATTGGGAAAAGCTGACTTAGAGAATCTGTGCAATCATAGGTCCAATAAAGCCCAGTAGATGACGAATAACATATTCACAGAAACAGTTATTAATAAAAGCTAACGTACATGTATTTTCGAAAGAATTCATTTGTACAGAGGATTAATGAACCACTAGTGCTGAAAATTATATATATATTAAACTGCTGATTAATTCTTTCTGTGCAATTTATTCTGGACTGCTTAACCGACTTAACAAAAAAGCAAACAACCTGTTTCATGGGTCCTGTGATTGGAAAGGTTCTAGGTGAACAATGAAAGCTTTCTTTGTTTCTAGCTTGAGACTTAGTGGAAAGAACTTTCAATCTGCACACATCTCATCATTAAACTATATTCACAGACAAGATCGCCTATACACTGACTGTATCACCACACCAACTGCAAAACTTTGGCTTAGAGTAATGTTATTTCAACAAACTAGGTTACAAAATTCAAAGATACCAGATTCAAAAGACAAGAATCCATCACCTATTTGTAACAAATATTTTCATATAAACCAGGCAAATAATCATTATTCTCGTTTTGGTTTAGCACTCATTTTCCATGATCCTGAGAGATAACGAAGACGAATCATAAATAGATCTCGAGCCATCTGAAGCGAAGCCCAAAGCGGAGATAACTTAGAACCTAGGAACAATCAAACAAAAATCAAGCAAGGATGTAAATCTTGCATATGTTGTAGCAGAAGGTTGAGGAGGCGCTCATTTAATTCTATTCAGATCCTCAGCAGACTATGGACTGGTCTCTCAAACCAGCTTCTGTCCAAAGACCTGGATGTAGGGTATCGCAAGACTTGTCGTCAAATTCACTTGTTAAAATGATAAGAAATCCTGCTTGTGTTAAATACAAGTGCGAGTGAATGCTGAACAATTTGATCAGGGATTATATGGAGCTGTTGCATTACAGATCACCCACACTACCATATCAGTGATGGCTTAGCAGTCTCTGCAGGACCTGTGAAGTGGAATTCAAAGGGCACAGTCACTTCATTCACCAGTCCTGGTCAAACTGTGGAAACTGCATCGGTTCACTAAATACATAAGGTTCCGTCACCCAGAACCTATTGAGTCATTAGGGTTACACCTGCTACCAACTGACCTCAGAATAAATGACAATATATGAACAAAAAAACATTAATAACTTATAAACAAATATATGCGGCTTACTATCCAAGCAATTCACATCTATGGGTTCATAAAAACTCATGCTGATAATAATCTTGACTTTCTTGTTGATTCTCTAAAAACATTTTAAAAGAATAATATTGTCATTTGAGGTTTCCTCAATAAAGCTAGATAGATAGGTAGATGACATTGCCAGGATGTCTTGAAGAGTTACATTTCACCAATACCTGGGATTTCAGTCCAGTTGACGGCTACTTCAGCTAAAGGAACTCCAAAGCGCTGTGCAATGTGGAGAAGTTCTACGTCAAATGCCCTAACACACGGTCAACAGACAAAAAGTAAGATGGTGAGAGTTTTAACAATACAGTTTTCAATTGTCTCCCGGTAGATCTCTGCTTAGGCCTAAATGACCACTTGATTCAACCTAATCATTAGTTTTGTAATACCAAAAATCTTGTTTTCTGTTTATCATTAAATTCGACCTTACAAACTTCATCCAATGTTATCGAATGATGAGGCAATTTCACACCTCAGATTTTGACAATTTTTGCATACATAAATCTATAATGTAATCTCATTTGGATGAATATGTTTTGAAATACAACCAAAAACACTGAAAAAACATAACCCGAGATAAAGGCTGGAAGAGGCAAGATGTGTCAAAAACACAGAAAATTGTTTCATGGTACATTTTTACAAAACAATAGGCCTATGTCTACTTTCATAAATCTATAATGTAATTTCATTTAGATGAATATGTCTTGAAACACTACCAAAAACATTGAAGAAATAAGAACAAGCCATTTTAAAATTCTTTTGCCCAATTTATAAGTATATGAAAATGTTCTCTACAGCAAATAAAGTGAGTGAAAAAGAAAAAAGAGAAGATGCTTTAATTTACTGAGACTTCAAAAAGATTAAATATATATTTTATACACGATTATAAGGCTATGCAGTATGCATCTACAGTTGAGAAACACTAGTACTCTAAAATGCCAGACCTGTGTCCATAGAAGTATAACAGTCACACAGATCAGAAGAGCCAGCAACCTGCATACCAAACTCATCATACAATTTTATTGGATTAACCAAAACGAATTGTGGATTGTTGCTCACCATCGCTGAACATGAAGATTGTAGAACAAGAGCCGTGCAGCAGATCGTGTGAAGAGCTTGAAGCCGCACTGTGTGTCATGGATGCCACGGACGCAAAGAAACCAGACAAGGAAGTGGAAACCATACATCAGGAATGTTCGAATAACCGACCTCTAAAAACCAACATCAAATAGTAATGCACGAAACTGTAGCATTCAGAATTCCTTTAGTACGAGTCCTAGATCTGTTACAATTGCTCAGACATAGTCAACACTGTAGTGTTTGGCCATCGCTTTCACTGTCAATACACTTCTTCCAAGGCCCAGCAGTAGTACTTAGCTAGAAACAGAGTTTAGTCACCTAAACACTTCTATACAACAATGCCAATGTTAAAACGTGCCACTAAGGAACTCTCTGGAACTGTTCCGTCATAAATGAGTTGAATCATGATTAATTCAGCATGCTTCAAAATTGACATGCACACTTAGAACTGCATTTTGGATCTATGACATGGGCTGCTGTTTATCACAAACATGAACCATGATGTTGTCAAATCCTGACAAAGGTTGTCACATGAAAATAGTAAGTGGCATGAAAAACTGATCACGCTGGATTGAGTACGTGAGCAATGCGTGGTCAACAACACAAGATTTAGTGCAAAGCGTATTTTGCATATCTTATTTGTATAGCTGCATACAACAAGTCTACTAATCTAGCAGGAATATCTCAATTCTGTGTCATCATCTGTCCCACATAAAAGTTGATCAAAATAGAAGTAAAGCTTAATAGATAAATAAAATAATCATCTTGGCTACAGGTTCGTCTAAGTAATCAAGTGACGGCGCAACGCCACCGGCTAGGCGAGCAATATACCCATATGACTCAACTTTTGCTAGGCTAATAGAGTGATCAATTGCTCACCTCAAACATGATGCTTTAGCACCTTTCAATGACATTTCAAATACATGCAATAAGATTTTTCATGTCCACAACTGCAAACACTGGAGATCTGTGATGAATCAATTTTCAGTCTCCTTACAGAGTTGATGGTGTAAGTTTACCATTTAAAATTATCGTACTTTGTCTTAACTACCCACCTGTGCTATGCTGTCTGTCTCAAGATGAGCTCGAGACCCACAGATCACAACCATTTGATCCTAGTTGTAAGAAAAAACAGAATGATTAAGTTCACATTGGCAAAATAATTTTAGAACTTTAGATGCAATGACCTTAGAAGTGTAGCAATTGGAATTACTTAAAATAGTCAATTATTATTTGCGAATGCTTGGCTTGCTGAGCCAGGCCCTTCCAGCTTCCTCGAACTTGTGAAGGACCCAGAGACCGCCCGGAAGTCTTGTTATTGTGCAGCCCTCCACTACGTGGAACATCATCGGCACCTCGCCACACTCGCACAAGGCCGACGTGACCTGGGACCATCTGAGGAGATCATCTTCAGTGGCCGTGGTTCGTGTGGAAACGGTTTAGGAGTGACCAGAGCCGGCGAGGTAGCAAATGATAAATAGCAAATGATATAGGAATTATGCTGGTTAATATTCTGTGAATAAAGTAATAAATAATGACATAATTGTTTGATAGTAAATACTATTAGAAATTAAGACTAATACAAATTTACACAATTGTTGTAAAAATGCAATAAAATAATCAGTCTTAAAGACCTCCTTCTCGTGGCTTTCAGATGTTATCTTCTGTAAAGCTTCTTCAAGTTTGTCGACATCTGAGAATTTAGTCGCTCCGTCTGCATCAGCAAACATCAACTGACGACCACGACCTCTCAGCATACCCTACAAAAATAGACAAACAGCAATACGACACAAATGAATGCAAGCATGTATGTAACTGGCAATGTAGATGATTTATTGTCAATTTTGTTCAGAGACTGAACTGCCAGTGGCTGGTTCCATGTATCCACGTGGATACACAACTGGTGACTCTTCAAGGTTACTGAATGACATAATAACATAATAATTTAGGCCACATTGACTTTAACATCATATATCATAGCACCTATCATTTGTTTTGCTCCAAGAATGGCACGATATAAATGTTAGATTGTAAATACACCTAACAAAGGCAGCTGCTAAATAGATCTAAACAGGAGCAATATAAAACAGTTCAAAAATGTTTGCTTCAGTACAACAAGTGTCTCTGTAAGACGAGCATCACAGAAAATGCATCAGTAAGACAAAAATAAGCAAAAGGATAGTATATAATGTGGTATTTATAACATCATATACTAATACCCACATGGAATGTAACTTAAAATAGATCATAACTAATAAATCAATGCAAAGGTCATCATAAATTAAGTTAATATTAATTTCTAATAATTAATCAATTAAGTTGATGAATCCTAAAATGAAGTAAATACGTAAAACGTAATTTACCATTCTCACAGCACCTCCCTTTCCGCGATTCTTAACCTGGATCAGTACTCTCACGCGATCGGTCCCATATTTCTCTGAGTATTTCAGTGCCACCTTTTGATAAAAATCATGAAATCGATATAATTTGCAATTTTACATCAAATGTCAAAAAATGAAGTTCATTTCTGAACTTTCTGAAGTAGAAATGCATTTTAGAACAAAATATAAACTTCATTCATTTTGTCGTCAGCAACTTCATCTACATTACAGGTTCATTAAAAGTTCTTCAAAGGTTGCAATATAAATTTAAGTATATAAAAATTCACATGACACATGAACAAGAAATATATTAACATTAGTACAAGAAACTGTATACTGTGCAAACCACAATATGTCCCTGGGTTAAAATAAAACAATATTTATTGTCTATTTACAACAGAAATCAAACCCGAATGCATTGGCAGAACAGTAACGAACATCCCACATGTAATACAGAATGAAGACCGTCAGTCAGTGTACGAGTTCCAGACAATACAAATGCCATCCATGAAGGAAACCAAAGCAGCAGCAAAACACAAAAGACTGGTGCCAAAAAGGCCGGAACTCTAAATGCGCTGAGGCACTAAAAGCGCTAGGCACACCTGCATGCAACAGTATAGACAGGTAAAGAGTACAATGTAATTTCTCACCTGTGATGTTTTGTCTGTGCTGCCATCATCGACGACAATCACCTCATACAGGAAATGTGGATTTACTTTCTGAAAATCGGACACAAAACACGGTCAAAATTTAGCACAAAACCTGGAATGTTTAGTAACAGAAATTTATCTTAAAGAAAATTTTATGAAAGTACTTACATTCATATTATTACTGCTAGCATGCATCATCTATGCCACTTTCTTATTTCCTTGGGACTGTCATGCTGAAAGCACTTCTGAATAGCTAACACTGTAAGAAGTGCTATATAAATCATAAGATATGATAATGACGGAGCATCAATAGAGAGCGCTGAACAATTTTGAGCCAAGGACTTGCTCAGTGTTTTTAAGCAGTATTAGTCTCAGAGAAGGCTCGAAAATCATACAATCCACACGACAAGGTGGTGGCCTAACCAATCAGCTACCAGCTCTCATATGCAAGGCCTCATACTTACCTAATCAACTCAAGTATTCATTTTGTCACTTCACATCACAGATCCACTGGACTCAAATACGTTGGATTTGTGAAGACAAGAACATCCGATCCTACGTATAAGTTGATTAAAACTAAGAATTTAACATTCAGCACAAGAGTATAATATTGTCTTGAGTAACACGATCAAGTAATACTCAGATTTTAAAGGCTCAAATATGTGGGATTCCCAGAACAGGTCAGATATCCGAGTACATGCCTCTACCCCAGCGCATCTCATTTAGGATATCTGCCTTAGTTTGGCGCTGCCTTGGCGGTACTGTGCCTGTATATTTGCAGAAGTTATGCTATCACTGACACTAGTGGTTGACAACCACTACGCTCTGCAGTTCATGGCGACCTGATCGTCCCTTTTGCACACATTCCATAATGCAGAATCGGGCTTTCTCGGTCGTGGGACCTACAGTCTGGAATGGACTTCCCATAGAGCTCTGCCTCCTACCTAAGAACTCCTCATCTTCATTTTACGCCTCTCTTAGAAATGTCCTTTTCAGCCGAGGATTAGGCCGGGAGCGCCTCTGAGTAGATATCTTGAAGGGGTGCTATATCAAGTATTTTTGATTGATTTTGATTGACTTCAGACACTAAAGCTGTGACAGATATTCCTTGTTTTCTCGGACCCATAATTTGGAGAAAAAACTGAATAAAGTGAGAGCGTTATGATACAAAATCACACAGACACTTACTTGACGACCTGCGAGATATTCCAACGCTTCATCCATCATTATCGATACTGAAAATAGAACAACATCTATATAAAGAGCACTTACAGAAAATATCTTTGCTCACACTTCCTGTTTTGAATATAAATTTGGGAAACATTGGATGAGATGACCACTAGCATGTAAAAGCAGTTAGAATTAGAGCTGTACCAGCCGATTAATCGGGCCGATTATAGATATATCAGCAATATCGGATATCGGCAAGATAATTGGGGCCGATATTAAAAATAGTTTTTTAATTTAAAAATATTATTTCAGCCTAAAAAAGCAAAAAGACAGCAACATCACTGGGTCTGTGAATTGCTGGCCAATTCAAGCCAAGGAAACGGCTGGCCAATCCAACAGAGAAACCGATGAATGTACATCGTGGAGGCATGCCTAATGAATACATGCTAGCTGCCAATCAGATCTTACAGAACCTTTTGGAACCAGACATCTTGGGAAACACAATGAAATAATCAAAAGTTTCACTTTACACAAACAACATTTATATGCAAACAGAAGTTCAATTCAATACACCCCATCCAGTAACTCGTAAATGAGCCACTAAACTAGAGCTGTACCGATTAATTGGCAGGCCGATTAATCTGGCTGATTATAGAGATATCGGCCAGTTAATCGGCGCCGATATTACAAATTATTTTTTTATTTTACATTATTATTCTCAGTCTATAAAAGCAAAATGACAACATCAACATCACTGGGTCTGTGAAGGACGGCATTTCGTTCCGTTCCCATATCGTGTCGTCGAGCCAATGGCTTCTTTAGAACAGTGGTTAGACCACCCAGTGTGCTAGTATAGACCGTGGGAAGGTGTCAACATAGGTCTTGTCCAGAGTGAGTCATAGTGCCTGCTTATGGGCCAAGGAATGGCTGGCCAATTCAAGCCAAGGAAACGGCTGGCCAATTCAACAGAGAAACCGATGAATGTACATCGTGGAGGCATGCCTAAAGAATACATGCTAGCTGCCAATCAGATCTTACAGAATCTAAGAGATTGAAAAGTGATTTGCCTATGCTAACAAGTACATTGGTTATATTTCAACCTAAAATAGAGCTGCATAGCTTAGTAACAATGGAGTATGTACATAGGACCCATTCTACTGAAATTTTCTCATATATATATGTTATCCACAGATACCATTTCGTTTGCAACATCAACATAAAATTTCACACATTTGTATCACAGATTTTTGTACTCTTAAAACATGACTGATATTAGCAAATGTCTGGATCTTCTGTTGTGGACTGAATCAGTTCTATGCCAATGGTATCCACGGCATCCATACTCTGGAATCTAATGCTCTGGATGTAATAGCCAAAAATTAATGGAGATTGCCATGGAAACTAGATATCACACAATCATTTGCAACTCAATGAATCAAATGCATAAACTATATGGCTGCATAATAATGGGCAGTAGCTGAACAAATGTTCTCAGGCTACCTTCTGCTGACTCACCTGACTGTCCACTCGACATCAATGTTAAGCTTGTTTTTAATCAGGAACTTACTTTCTCTGAACACCTAAATCTGTTTTGGTTGGCTTGTTTTTCCAGTTTCAGGTCATCTCCCATTCACTTTCACTCGAAGTGAAAAATTAGCAAAATAAGCGTTTGTGCCTGTAATAACTACTAATATAGCTTTAATTTTTTTATTTCTCGTCTTTAAATTGTTAAATATTTATAAAAACATATTGAAATACATTTTTTATTTTTAACTATTTGTACGTGTAATATTTGCCGAGGCGAATACTTCCGAATAGTCCCAAAAACGGGATATTCGACCGAGGCGAATGTCCGAGCAATTTCCGGTTATGCCCAACTGCAGCGCCAAGCATCTTCAGCTCCATATGGGGTGCATTGCACAGCTTGAGCCTCACAGCTGCCAGGCATGTGGGTGACATTTCAAAATTTGACAATGGCTCACATTAAATGAATGACGTGCTCCACTAGCTCCCTGTTTACCAGCACATTGTTAAAGGGCTCTCAGCCTGTGCATGGGGCTGCCAATAAAGAATAGCCCTGCCAATTTTCAAGAGCTGTGATCTGCATGTTCTTTCACAAAGAGACTCTGCATGCAATTTTATCAGCATCTAAAACTGGTCTTCATCCCCAGATTTGGAGCACCTGTTCGTAGGAATCCTGGAAGGGCCATACAGAAAATCTCTGCAGAAGTCCGACAAGATTTATCAATCAAACTAAAACGAAGAAGGGGAAGAGTTTTAAATTAGAGAATGGCCAAGTAACGTTGATATAGCTGTTAGCCTGCTTTTCAACAATGACTGAAAAATGCCTTTGTAACATTCAAAAGTGCAATATATGCAAGTTCAATAAAACAAAATAATTTTTGTATGTGCTTGAGAGTTTTGTACACGTGTCAGGTAATATCAGCTGTAATTTAATGTAAGCAGATGCTTGAAATAGTGAAATTCAATACACAAACAATTGATTGAAATCACCTTCTACTTACATCTGCTTTCCTCATTGTATGCTGGAACAATGATGCTTAAATCAATCTCTGGTGGATCGTCAATGCTAGGGAATCTAGTGCGGCCCTCTTTGCTCTTTGCGTCAACAAAGTAGTTCTCTTTGTCATGACAACTGAGATCAGCATCAGATTTAGTCCAGAACAGGTAAAACATCAACTGTAATCATAACGAAATCTAAATATTAATCAATAGGTAATTTATGGTTTTAGCGGCACCAAAAATATCTGCATGGTTTATGGTCACAAGTGAAATAGACTATCAAGAGATAGTACTTCAACCCAGCTTTCATGTAAGCATTATTATTTTAATCAATCAGCTTCCATTTAAGCATAATTCTTTTCATCAATCCAGCATTTGCTTATACAGCCTTCTTTTCATCCTGCTTCCATCTAAGCGACGTTCTGTACCCAGTGGAATTAAAACATTTCAAAGGAGGCTGTGTTTGCAGAAACTTAATTGATGAATAGAAATAAACATAAATGGAAGCTGGATCGATGAAAAGGATCATATGTTTAAATAGAAGCTGGATTTATTAAATGAATTGTGCTATTTTGGGACAGTTCCGCATTTTTCTTCAGTACTTCGCTTGAAGTAATTCTTGGGGCTGCTAAAACCATTAATTATCAATCAACATATAGTTATACTATACACAAGTATTCGTTGCACAATAGCGATGACATCTGACATCATGCTGCTAATACATTGCATCACACAAACAGATCAAGCAACTGTGGAATTGGCTTTGATGATGACATCTAAAGTATGGCAAGTCATACCATACTCACCAATCATCATCATGCAATGTAACCTGCAAGGACGTGTCCTATCATTTATCAAATTTGAAAACTACAATTACGATCACGATATTAACACTAACGACTACGGAAAACATCCATGCTTTCTTAACCTAAGTCTTGTCTCTTCTGTCTCGAGCGCAGCACTTTTAAAGCTCAGCCACGTACTGAACTATATCCGTTTTCTTTGATTCAATGCTTTGTTAGGTTACAACAATGGCGCTATATAATTTTTGAAACTATGTAATACATCCCACATACTTACGGCAACTGTAAATAATGCAAGCGAAACCCCAAAAAGTAAGGCTACGTCGACGATAAACTTCCACCATATCATCCACATCTTGGTCACGTGTCAAGCTGGTAACGTCCAAGGAAAGACAACTGAGTGCTTATATAGACATGACAATAATAATTCTATAACTTTGCGCGTGGCAGAGCTCGGCAGTGGCTTGTCATTGCATGGGTGCCGTGATTGGTGCAACTAAAATACACATGAACTATATAATTCGAAGAGGCTACCTGTGAGTAAGCTGATTTCAGTGTTATAGCTGCTGAAGTGAAGCGTAAGGAGGAAATTTCTAGTCACACTGTCACACTATTAAAATATTTTTTGACTTCACTCATTGGCACTTAACGACGAGCTGCTTAAGTTTTCAATGTCAAATGCACCTTAGTTGTTAAAGGTTTATGACGGGATGCACTTTCTGTCCTTCTGTCTCTTCGGACTGACCGTTTGGATTTGACCTGATTTCGGATTTGTTTTGGTGCGCCGTCGGTTGATGTCCTGTGCATTATTATGGCGGCGCTATGGAAGTTTTTAGTCAAAGTCAAAGTCTGAAAATAGTAGACTATCTGTCCATTTCTGGATCTTGAGCCGATGCCTATCGATTCCGTTTTGATTAAGCACCTGTGACAGAAGATGGAATGCATCTGTGAATAAGCTAGTTCCATCGACTTCTCTTTGGGCGCTGCAGAAATTCTGAAATTTCGATATTACGTTTGCGACTGTAATAAACCATAAAGAAAACAAAAACATAGTCTGCGTGACAGGAATATCGCATAACTCGCATGAGTCGCATCCGGTTTTAAAGTTCTATAGGCCTGTAAGGCAGGAATTTGAGCTAAGCGGATTTGTTTACTTTAAATTAACTCGAATACACTGTACTTTTAAAACATTGAAAGGAATACAGAATATGAAACAAAAGGTAGGAATCTATAATGTACACATTTTTTAAGCTTTAAAGTTGAGTTCCTAGTTGCGAAATTGGTTAATGAAATCGTAGCTCCTAATATCGTAAAACGCCTAAGAATTTTGCCTACTTATAACATAAGGCGTTTACTTCCGGCGCATGTATACACGAAATGTTATGCTATACATGTGCCGAGAGACACGCTTTTCCTGGTTGTTCGCTATTAGATATTTAAATATCAAACAATGGGTATTTAAATTTAATGGCTATGATGGTCTGTTGCCAGCCTTGTAGGGCGTAGATTTCTAGCAACACACCTAAGAGCGTGTGCCTCCGTCAGTCCGTCAGGCTGCTTAGATATTCGCGTTCGGATATTGGGTATTCGGTCTGGAAAGCTGTACGTCGGAGAGTTATTAAATTTATAATCCGTCAGTCATCAAAAAGTCTTGTACTGTTTCAAACTAATGGAACTCCAAATGGGCCAAAGCACGGAGTAACTCAATCTTTGCCAATTCTCTCAATGGTCCAACAAATATTTCATGGTTCCTGTCAGCATATGGAATAGTTATGTTTCTCAGCTTCTTCCATGTATTGTATAATTGGACCAGGAAAAGGAACCAAACGCAGAGAAGCCTTGTATTTAAAAAATGGTATCACTATAACTGTTGCACACACAATTATTCGGCTGCATTTACTGTGTTTGATGTGAGGATTTTTTCCACATGACTCCATTCTGATGCATTCAATACAGACCAGATATGCAGAGGGAGCTGACATTCACCTTCGTAGATAGGTCTTCGTATAGAACCACTCCCAGGGTCCTGAACAACATGCTTCACTTCCTGATCTGAAAATTCCTCTGCTGTCAATTCCCTGTCAGTCCCTTCTTGCATCTATCTTATGCCCTGCTTAATGAATTCTGCCCTTTAAAGGTTAAGTCTGAACCAATTGGATGTCATCCAGACCTGAACTTTCATGTCAATTACCTCCATCTGGAACACTCACATCATGTTCAATGACTAGCACTAAGTATGGCTGATATCATCAGCATACTGATAAACTAAGAGTATAAATATTCTCGGTCAGATTAGAGCAATGCTCCCTCTAAGCTGCATGCATGTGCACGTGCCCACAGGTCGCGGAGCCAGCGCACACAAGAATTTAGTGTATGTGCGCACACAATTTTTCATGAAACTATAAATCGAGGCTCCTAGTCGGCTGCAGCCCACCATACTTCAGAAACTTTGGTTCTTTGGCTGATAATTCCACATATTTATCTTTAGACAAGGGACTTTTCTTAGGCTATCAGAACTTATCACCATAAACGCTTAGATATGATCTCAATTTAACTATCACCGCATTCAGCTCGGACCTGCACACAAAAGTGTGAACCATCTATGAGAGGTTGCATACACAAAAATTTCTTGCAAACGCTATCTAAAAAAATTTGGGGGACATTGGATCAGGCATATGAATATTGTTGAGAAATGGCTTGAAGGACTGAAACATGCAAACACAGATATTGACTTGTTTCTAAATTCTAAACTGAGTTGTCTGCCGATCCCAGAATGAGCGAAACCTCTCCAGCAACTCCATATGGAATGTTAAGTCTGGTCAGCAGAGTGGTATTATCCACTGTGTCAAATGCTGTGCTCATGTCCAGGATTATTATCTGTTAAACAGCATTTTCTACAGCTGATGGTTAGGGCATAACCGGACATTCGCCTCGGCTGAATATTGGACTATTCAGAAGTATTCACCTTAGCAAATATTACACCTGCAAATAGCTAGAAGTTACTTTTTTGAAAAAATAATATTTTTTCATCAAATAAATTTAGGACTAACGGACCTACTTACAAGTTATTGATTAATTAAACAAGAACTTAACATTCCATTGAATTTTCTTTAAAATAATGATGTTAATTTATATATTTTAATTTCTTTTGGTTGCATTGCCGAGGCAACCAAATCAGTAATTTTCCCACTTGAATTGACTCCACTTGCTTTCCAGTAAACATTAGAGAGTAAAGACGTCGTCGATGACGTCATATTTCAAATTTTGATGTAACAAGGTTTTACATTTTTTTCATAAATAAAGTTATTAAATAATAAATAGCTTTTTATAGCCTAGAGTGTGATGATACGCTATATGAAGGATATTGCTATAGGCTCTGCATTGACTATAGATAGTTATCCGTGGCTGTGCACGTGGCAGGTTAACTATGCGTTGGCTACGGATAGTACTTGCTGGCCAGATTTGCCGCTACTATTCGGTTCGTACCCGGATCCGGCAAATAGTTGATCCAAATACTCGGATTCAGTACTCGGTGGAAATTGTCTACTCGGTTATGCCCTACCGATGGTAGTTTTACAATACTGGTGAACCTGAGAAGCACTGTTGCCCTCTATACATCACAGTTTCTCTTTATTCTGATTCATTTCATGATCTGTTGTCAGTTTATAACCATAACCATCATTATTTATTAATCCCGTCAGACAAACAATAAAGTGTTATCAGCATACTGATAAACTAAGAGTATAAATATTCTCGGTCAGCTTAGAGCAATGTTCCCGTCAGACAAACAATAAAGCATTACAATAGTCAGTTAGCAAAAGTAGAATGACAGGGAAGAATTGGGAAAAGATAATACCCTAAGGGACTCTGGGTCCCACTGGCATTATAGCCATTTCATATTCTATGTTTACAGTGGCTGGTTAAGATAATATGTACGCAAATGACATAGCTGAATAAAGTTTCACTGCATTCAGTTTATATTTTGTATATATTTAATAATAAAATTCTTTAGAGATAATTTTATTATTATATTGTAGAGTCAGTGCTGAAGCAGTAAAATGGACAAAGATGAAAAGAAAGATAAGCGTAAAACCGGCGTGGTGAGTTCAGTCTAGTTTTTCATTCCTTTATGCAATACCTATTAGGTTTCTTATTTTTGGCTTTGCAGTTGCCGCAGCAATTTGGCCATCCTGACTTATTCTCCCATTGAAACTGTGCTGTTTTGTTTGAAGGATCATGTAACGAAGGTTCCTTTGGTGAAATCTTGAAATATGCTTCTATGGCAGCAGATACCATTATTTAAATTTCTTTTTGTTTCAATAGTTCAGCTTACTGTAAATGGGTAGATTTTAGGCATAATGAGGGATTTGGGTGACAATTGGGAGATTGTTGAAGGGCTCTAACCTAAAGCTTAGGTACATTATTTTTAGCTTATATATAAAGACATTGGTATGTATGTGCATTGTTCATGGGCTTGTTTATGCTCATGCATATATATATATATATGTATATATATATATTTGCATACACGTATCAAGTTAATCTAAAAGTGTGTTTGACTTGGTCCATCCTAAATTTTCATGTCTTCGGAAGCAGGATTGAAGTAACATGTATGAAGATTAGGTAACTGCTTGGTTGAAGTTTCTTGGCTTGTAGTGAGGATAGTATAACTTTAGGCCGCCCAAGAGTCATTGTTTTGTAGATACTTCATTCAATTCATTAATGCACAATTGTTCAGAACAGTCTGTGTTCTGCCACAGGGCGGTGTGCACTTCTGAGCTTTGGAAGTAGTGCAGTATGAAATATAATGTTATTGAGTATATTTTATTAGAAGCAGTGTTTAGCCTCTCTGTAAAGGTCTTTAAGAAATCATTATGTAGGCAGACTGTGGGTTCACTGCTTGGACCAAAGTATCTAGTGCTTTTTTCAACCATAGATAAAACATTTAGTGACTTTTGTATAATTTCTAGTGATAGAATTACCATGTTAAGCGACTTTGATAGGTTCTTAACCCTTTAACGACCAGCATTATTGATTATGCCCTACATTTTACTACTCGCTGGTCGTCAAAGGGTTAAGAGGCATTTTACTAATATGGCTTTAAATTTCTTATTTTCGTTTTTAGATTGTTAAATGTTTAAAAAAAATTTGAATAAAAAATTTCGTATTTTTAACTATTTGTGTGTATGATATTTGCCGAGGTGAATACTACCGAATAGTCTCGAAAAACGGGATATTCAGCCGAGGCGAGTGTCTTGAGGCAATTTCCGGTTATGCCCTATAATGGAGAATAGCAAGCATTTAAAAATTGGTTATGAATCAGAATTTTCACGTGATCTATTGATTATACATGTAATTGCAACTCTAATAGTCTGTGGAGGACCAAGAACGTACATCTGCAGCATAAATAGATCAAAGGCATACCCATGACACATTTTCACAACATTGGACACACCCTCCTATGTGTGACCTCACTAGCTGGCAGGTCCAAGACCTTGGTGCAGTAGGTTGTGGTAGTTGTAGTTTATCGAAGCTGTGCCATAACAAGGATCATTAGTGTCGCCCTCCTCCATTATCCAGGCTTGAGACTGGCACTGTCAGAAAGTGAACAGTGGCATAGTTTTGGGGGTAGGCTTCTCAGAGGGAACACGCATACAGGGGCTTAGGTCAGTTGTTGCAAACCAAGCACTGCCACGCCATGTGGTCAGGTGTCCTTGTCCAGACTCTGCTGACCAGGGTCGAGTGGGGTAAAGTCCAGACAACTGTATATGATAACTATTACTAAATATAAGTGGACAGAATCTTTGCTGAGGTGTGGTCACTTTGATGTAACCCGCATACAACTGCAGTTGCTTGCAATTATTCTGTATGAAACTTAAAGCAACAGAAGTTGTTTGTTTGAATGTAACTGAGACACTCATTAGATGCAAATGACAACAGTGAATATCAATTAGTGCAGCAATAAGTGACTCAAAGAATGATAATTGTCAGAATAATTTTAAGCATTATATTGTTGAAAGCTTAGCGAAGGTTTAAGCAATTTTCTTCAATCAGGAAGCTGACCAGTTTTTATTTAAACTACTCTGTTTTTCCTTTCTTGATAATTGAAATTATCACTTGTACTTTTACCAGTGTTATTGACTATTGGGGACATTACAATGGGCGTTTCCTAACCAAAACCATGGATTGAGCATGTATGTATGTAAATGAGCCCGCCAGTCTATCAAAAACGTTTGACATTCATTCAAATCAGTTATGTCTAAATGAAAGCAGTAAAGGGCATGATGGGTTAATTGAAAAAAGCAGCTCAAATAGATTATCATTGATGTAAGTGGCAAGATGGTGGCAAAGGTGTGTCCACTGTAACTTTCACCAGAGCTGTAGCTGTTATATAAGCTAAGCACAGCGCAGAGCTGAAGTGATAAGTAGGCTGAGCTTAGAGGAATAGCTGAACAAAACATGTAAGTTGTGGCATTAACAGCACAGCTGGAAGACATACTCTCAGCTGCACAGGCTACCCAGTGGTACTACCCACGCACTCTGGAATACTCCAGAAATATCTACTGTACTCATCAAACCGACACCAAAAGCGGTCTTTCGTGTCTTGTTGGATTAAATAGCAGTGCAGTGTACACACTGTTAGCGATATGGTAATGTTGTTTTCTTTGAAGTTTGACCTCGATGTGTGTAGCAAGGTTTATTGAATAATATTGAGCATGCCCAGTAGCTGTGCATGTTTACAAGCTGTGGTGTGTAGGTGTTGTAGGTACTTCTACTGTGCAGGAATTTTGATGGGTCATTGAAAATGAATCATCTGCAAACCTTTAACATTCAGAAAAATGTCTGAGTATTTTTGCTTAAAGCATGCATGTGGCTGAAATTGTCCTGTTTATGAGTGATGTTGTGTTATTTTGTTGTGCATAACTTGTGTATTAATGAATTGCTGCTGATTAATAGTAATTGATCTTGTGGCTTGATGGATTGTCCAAATACAGGTGCTTTTGGGGCAAACCTATGGTGCCTTCTGGGCCAGATGCATCTCTTATATTAACAGTTTTGGAGTTGTTCAGGTCAAGACCCAAGGCCATACCGAGCCATATTTGCGCCCTGTGCCTAGCATCAATCTGGCATCCCACATTCTGAAAATGGTTCGTTTTATGGAATAATAAGTTATTCCATCCTGAAATTTGCACCCTTTCCACATTTGGAAATGTGGGCCAAAACGCTGGCCCCGTCGGTACGGCCCTGTCGGTACGGCCCTGTCAAGACCCACCACCACTCAAAGTGCCTCTTCAGTAAGACATTAGCCACTAGACAATGCTCATTATTGACATTGGTGTCTTGGAGTATTTATATCATTATTATTTGTACATGAGGTACATGTAACACCTCAAGCATAAGAAATGAATGGAGCTATTAATGGGGATCTTGACCAGGAAGCCATTTCCTAATGGACATCAGATTAAGTGCGTGGAATGCAGTGGCATCATGGTGCAGATTGCAGCTGGAAAGGTGCTTAGAAGGAGTTTTGCTTTATGCGGCTGACCATATACAGTTGAGAGTTGACAGAAAAACTCCATGCCACACTTTTCATTCTCATATTGGCAGCATGACCTAATTGCCTTGTGCACAGACAGTAGATGTTATGAAAGGTAATTAATGCTGACAGCTGACTGGACAGACCTTCTCACATTGCTTTGTTCAGGCATCTAGTGTTGGATGTTGGAACAAGAGGAACACCTATCAGGTGACTGGTTTAGTAGACATTTAAATTACCTTCTATATTTACCAATAGAGGTAATAATAACATACCGACTTGTTAAATCACCTTGTCACCTTGTGCCGTCAGTTCCAGGACTCTAGCGACCGTCATGGTAAACCTTCTCCATTGTCCTCTGGCTTTCACCGCTTCCCTCAACTCCTCCGACACAACACTGTTCTCTCTTGCATTTCATCCATGCACCTCATTCATGGACACCCTCTTCTCCTCGCTCCCTCCCGTCAACACAGCATCATCTTCGTCTTCATCCCTTTGACTCGCATCACATGACTGAAATACACCGACTTCTGTCTTGTCGCCCTTTGTTGCAAAGTTAAGCTTCTGCACAGCTGCCCAATCTCTTGAAGCACTGAGCCATTTGTTCTTTTGTCTGTCCACTCCATGTTAACTCCATCATCTTTCTCCATATTCACATTTCACTGGCATCAATCTTCCTCTGCATCATCTTTGTCTTCATCCATGTCTTGCAACCGTATAATGCTATAGCATATATCAGTGCTTTCACCAATCTTGCCTTTTTTGTCATTTTCACATGTTTATTTTTCCATATTTTATCCAGATCATGTATAGCTAGTTTGCTCTGTGCCATCCTTCTTTTGACTACCATATCACAGCAGCCATTCTTTTCCACTGTTAAATTCTTGAACTCCTTTCATCTGATGCACAAACATAAGAAAAAAATAAAAAATAAACAGATAATTGGAAGAAATCGAAGGGGCTACTAATAAGGATGTGGACGATGAAGCCTTGTGTTGATCGATATGGAAAAACTGTTCTGGAATGCTTGTACTGTGTTGTGGTTTCTGCATTACTGTATGATGTCTGATTTATGTAACAGTAATAATATCCGTATTACAGCGGCAACTACTACTTTTCGTGTTGTTTAACCTTGTATCAAGAGTGATCCTATGTTAATGGATAAATTAGGTTATCAGTTGAACTGTTGAGTTGAGCTGTGTTTGGGTTAAGGAAGTAATTATACAGAAACCTTATCTGGTTTTCATTTGCACAGGGCTGTTGTGCAATGGGGTGATGTTAGTAAATGGGCGTAAATGGTCTCATGTGATGTTATATCAGACATCTGATGTACTGCAGATGAAATCACATCTCAGAGATTGAGCTTATTCAATCGGTGCATTCTCTTACAGATGTTCTTGCTCCTTTGCAACCTGTCACTAAAATCCAATTGCTGGATGAATCTTGTTGATTTTCTATGACGTCACTGTTGAGAAAATAGCATATGTGTTCCTTTGTTGATGAGAAGAATGAACAATATAGCTAATTTCACATATTTTAGTAGTTGTTTGTGATTTCTACTATTATTATAGATATCAGAGAATGTAAATTGGGACATTTTATGTATTCGAATCTCCACTGTAGCAGAAATCTACTTGGAGATATCAGCTGCACTGATAGATGCACTGACACATGCTTAGTCTTGGGGCAGTGCGATAACACCTTGTCATTTAATAAGGCTGAATTGAGTGATATAAAAGAGGATGAAGGACAGTCCTTTAAGCTAGCCCCAGAGGCAGCCATGGATATGAAGCATTAGCGACTTCAATTTCTTAGCCTTGGCATATGAAGTTTGGCCAGTCCTGTCCTCCAGTCTGCTATTTCTACTTATACTGTCACTGTACTCATTATATTGGCTAGGGGTCATAAGTGCACCCACATAGACTTCTGATTTGAATCCAAACCTCTTATAGTTGATAGCCTTGCATGCTAACCACTTAGACTGTTGTGCACTCCTTAAAATGGTATAGAGAGGAAAAAATGCTGAGGTAGACCAGGAATGGGTTGAAATGTTTTAATTTCCTTTAAGTGTATCACTGTTCACTGGAGAGAAGAATTGTATGCACTCCTAACAGAACCTTGTTATTAGTAGTTCTTCCAAAGTATTGATTCTTGCCTTATCAATACTTTATGCTCATTGCTCATATTTTTAATCAATTGTTCTGCTTGCATTATTAATTAAGCTATTTTTAGAAATTAAATTCTACCTGCCATCGATGTTGGCTACAAGGCATATGTATGTGAACATTCATGCTGTGTCTTTTTTTTAAAGCATCTGTGTTGCTAGTGTTGTAGAGTGTGCAGGTTCTGCCACTTCTTGTCTGATATTTTAATGAACAGGCCTTATTCTGATAGTAACTCATAATTGATCTCAAGAGAATGGATTGGCTTGGGTCCTGTTAATTGTCATATTTCTTTCCATTTGTATACATTCCACTGAGATTGGAATGTTTGTTCCATGTGAGTAATTATAATTGGGGCACATGGCTTGATAAGCTTGCATGAAGTGTCTTACTGTTGTTATTAAGACATTCATTTTATAGTTAACTTTGTTGAACATAAACAACAATAATCTGGTCTGGTCTAATTGTAACCAGAGACTCGTTGTTATAACATACTCGAACATAACACAAATTCTGAAATAAAAAAGATCCTAAAATTAGTTAAAGTGTTGCAAATGAACACATTATTCATTCATTTTATCATTTATTCAGTGCCGCTGCCCTCATGAAATCTACTTGAAGGCACTCCCAGCCCAACCACCACGATAAAAATCAGTCTTGAGTAACAAAGGTGCATTACTCCTTGTAACATGTCTCATAAATTATGCAGCAGTTCTTGGGATGGCATACCAAGAGAAGTGCTACAGCAAGTTTCCAGTGTACATGTTCACAGTACAATGGGTAGACTGCACTGTAGTGAAATGTCTCCACTCACAACACCTTGTAGGCATTGAAGCACTGAAGCCCAGATTTATTATGGTCAGGAGTACACTTGCCCTTGATGCTACAGACAGCCTTGCTGACATGGGTTTTGCTGCTGCTGTTTCAGCCAAGTTTTACTACAACACGAAATTAATAATCTGTGGTTAGGCCATGAAATCCACTTCTTATATGAACTTTACTAAGAAACTTGTCCTGTTGGTGGGTTGAATTTATGTGTGTCCTGCATGTGGTTCAGCTGCAAGATACTCTTACTTGACGATCATACGTCTGAGGACTGTTGCTTGTTAGAGTGACTGAGGGATTACCATACCATATGCTACTTTACCTTACCTGTATGATTACAATTGCCCTGCTGACTTAATTTTATGCTACTTAGGACTAGTGATGATTTATACTCTTGTTATAAATGAGTGTATGTCTTCACCTAATCTGGTGTTACATTGGTCCTGCTAAATGGTTTAGATGTTAGTAATCCCATTGTGACAATCTGTTGGATGCCAAAGTGTAGTTTGTTAAGCAATTATCAAAGAAGATTGGACAGATTTCTTATCTTGAATCTGTATTATCTATAAATTATGTATATGTGTGTATGTACGTACAGAAGCTGAAGCAATATGAGGCAGAAAATGATGACCTTAAGACAAAGGTATATTTTTACATGTTTGGTGAATTGAGTCAGACTGTTGATTGTCTTTCTGTTCTAGTTTTCCAGCTTTCGCTCGGGTAAGAAAGAGAAGGCCAAGTCATCCGATCGACCCAAGTCGAAGCTTGGAAATGTTGCAGAGGATGAGGCAGTGGGTGCCGATACAAAGCGTGTGCAGGAGGAGTTCTCCAAGATGACAGACAAGGAGATTGGATATCTCTTTGAACAGCTGCTAGTGAGTTCATTGTAATTAAGCAGTCTTATGCAAAAACAAGATTGAATGTCATCCAAATCAAATACAAGATTTGGTATTAAAGGTGATCAACATCATAAGGAAATACAGTTAAATAACTGAAATTTAGAAAATAAATTCTCTTTTGAATCGAGGCTGGTATACTGAAGTTTGGCCTCTGGAATTGTTAGGCTCTCTAGAAGGTCTGGGGTAAAACCCCATCTTCCAGTGGCTTTAAAGCATTTGTTTTCAAAGCTCTCTATTGGAAATTTGACTTAAGGGCATAGTTTGTGTACGAGCAATTGACGTTTGCAAGCAGGGGTTAAGAGCATGATCTCCTCAACTGGAACTTTATGATGGGGCCTGTAGGACTCAACTTTTAATCTGGGGAGTGTAAAGAGGTTGCACATTCTCAAGACAACTGGTATTAAATTCAATTCTGCACCAAGCTACTGGGTTTGGCTGCAATGGCCTTTGTTGTCAAGAGCTATAGTAAACTCAGGATCCATCTATCCAGCTACTGGGTGCTTGCTGCCTGCATTGCTTTGAGTTTATTACATCCACTATCTGCTGGAAGATTATTTCAAACTCAGCAGAATGTACAGCAGGAAGTATAAAGCGTCTGTGGTAGTGTTGGTGCTTGAAACATAGCCATACTGCTGTGCTACTTTCCCCTTACATTATGAACTTGAGGATAATTAGCACTTTAATAAAGGACTACATTGGTTTCCCAGTCAATTTTAGTATATACGATACAATACAACTGAAATTTGATATTGCTCTTCTGACAATCAGCTCAGAAGTGCACACATGCCTCGATGGTGCGACTACATTTGTAATGCAGAGCAATTATGTGCGAAGAATTTGCTCAAGTTCCCTACACATTGACTCCTCGGACAAGGGTAGAACCCACTCACTCTGCGCACACTTGAGCATTATGGGCTGACCGCTCTAATCGATCGGCCAGTGTGACACACCATCTGTAGTATATATGCTCTGATGCTCATCATTATAGTGTTGAGCCTTTATCAATCATCAAAATAAATATGAAATAAGTCCCAGGCAACAGTCAGATCAATCAGTTTCAACACAAACAACTTATTTGGTTAATAATTATTAATAGCTAATTTTGTGCTTACATTTACTCTGTCAGTTTTATGATACAGACTGCTTATAAATTGTTTCTTTAAATTGTGATTTGTTTAATGTTTCAAAAGTTCAATGTAGTTGGAGAAACAATTTGAAGGGAGATTATGGCATAGTCGTATTTCAATTTGAAAGAAATTCAGCCTTGTCTATTGGGTACAAGCAATTCTTTAGAGTATGAGTTAATTTCCATGTTCAAATAGCATGTTAACCTTAAAGCTGCTTTTTTCACCATGCTGGAGTAGGATGCACCTCTGAGTAGTCCCTTTGAAAAGTTGCTATATAAATTTTGAAAGAAATGAATGGCTTCTGTTGATGGAGTTTAGTATCCCATTCGGTTTCTGGATTCGAATGCTGTGATTTTCGTTTAGGAAGAATCCAATCTGTCTGAAGAGAAGAAGACACCACTGAGGCTAATGCCGCTTGACCAGAAGAGAAAGATGCTTACAATGCAGGCAACGACTCAGACTGTAAGTTAAGATTTCATTGCTACATAACCTTGATTCAAATAAAAACATATTAACAGTTATATTTTTAGTTTGCAAGCCAATTAGCTTACTAAGGCTATTTTAACAGAATATGGTCGTACACTTTCTAGTCTTATTATTTTTATATTATACTGTGATCCAATTGGGGAGTTTTTTAACTTCATTCACACGAGCTTTCAACATTAATCGTATTGTAATCATAATCCCAGCATTTCACAAAAGCCAAGTCGCAGGAACCAGCTTATTCACAGCCGCTTAATCAAAACAGAATCGATAGGCAAGGGGGGTCCAAATTCAGAGAGTCCGGCAGGCACTATTTATGGTGTCTATGTTTTTGCATGTCAAATTAATTTACTTGGCATTTTTAAATAAATCACGGCTGAAGCTCAAATAAAGCTTAAACACTCTTAAGTTCTCTGCAGAGATTTGTGCATGCACGAATATTCAGTTTATGTGTCATTTGATCATTTAATCTCCTACAATATTTGAGTATCATCATGTTCATCAGTTGATACGTTTAATAGATTGTGTATTGAAATTCGTTTTATATTCCTCATTTAACACATCATGAAATTATATTTTAGCCATTCATAGAATTAGCTCAAGAGAAAAATCATTTTTGTGTTGTGCAAAGGCATTGGTTGATATGTCATGGTCACAGGTGTTTAGCGTTGTCGGGTATTGTGATGATCCTGAACTTCAGGGCATAATGTTTATCAATCATTCTTATAAAAATCTAAGGATCACTGGGTGACAAAAAAGATTTCTACCAATCTTTTTCTGTGAGAATGATGGCCAGTCAAAACCATCTTTTTAGCACTATTAATGCTTTCTTGTTTCCATTGTTTAGGGAAAGCGTAAGACAGATACTGCTGCTGACTTCATCGAGCAGCTGAACAGTGATGTCAAGAGCGATAAGAAGTTTGAAATTCTGTCATCGCTTAGAGTGGCCCTCTCAAACAATCCAGTCAGGTGATGAGAAGACTACACAACAATGTTGTTATTTTGCAATCATTATTACTTTTATTTTTAGTATTGTTGTATCCAATGTTCCCGGTATTTATGTATGTACGAGAACACTTGATGTAGCACAGTTTATGAACCTTACAAATGTGCTGTTCCTATGACCATCTAGCAAAGGGATGTCAAAAATCTTTTAGCAACGCACCAGTACCAATATTTTCTAGTAGGTGGCAGGCTGCGAAGGCGCATGAGGAAAATGGAGTAGGGATCACAGAGGGGGCCATACAATCAGTTGCATTTGATGGTATGCAATGTTATGTTCAGCGTCTATTTCATGCACACGTTCACATAGGTAATATGTGAACGTGTGCATTGCCGTGCAATTTTAAAACTGTTTGATAGACATGTTTTTGTGTGACATTTAGAAAAGCTGCTCTGTTAATTTTCAGATACGACACAGGATGTATGTGCTTTTAGTTAGCGCTTGTTGACAGTGACAACTTAGTTTTTTAGGATTTGATTATGATTGTCCGTCATGCTGAGAACTGTGACCATAATAATAAATGGAGAATTGGACTGTTTTGTATTGATGGTTTCGACATTAAGCAACAGCTTAGTTTGATGTGATGTCTGTTATAGTTGGGTCAAAGATTTTGGAGAAAGATCCGGTCTGAATGGATTGCTCAAAGGCCTCACACACACCATTGATAAGTAAGTTACCTGTCTCATGACTGAACACTTGGCTTGTGCAAGCTCTTGGAAACTTTGTAATTTTGCATTATATATATATATATATATATATATATATATATATATATATATATATTACTGTATAACTATATGATTATAAATCAGCATTGGACGAGGGACGACTTCTTGGGAAGGATTGATGAATTTGACACTGGATTGTTTAACAGTTTCACTCACTGGGACATATCACGTATTTGCCGTGGAAGTGTCTGATTGCTTAGATTTGAATTTTTCAGATTTAATATGAAAACTGATTTGCTGGTGTAATTGGTCAGTACAGAGTAATGTATTTTATATGTATCTTCGTTTATTGAACATTTCAGACTGGCACACCGCAGCAAGTTACATTCATCAAAACACAAGAAAATGAAGATAGATAGTGACTGAAGCTTAGATATTACACCAGAGGTGGAAATATTAAAGTACTATAGCTGTGAATCATAATCTAAACAGTACCCTAGGCACAGAATGTCTATCGTCCCTAGCCAGAAGCTTAGATAGCTCCAATGGAAATGTTAAAGGCTAAAAAGTACCAAAGCTGAGAGGAAATGTGTAGGTTACCATTTCTGGATATTTATTAGCTGTTAAACGTGACCAATGAGAGAACACATGTTGTTCTTGTTTGTAGCAAAGCTGAGAGGAAATGTGCGTTGGAGTGCATTCGATGTCTGCGTGCGTTCTGCAACAACAGCGTATGTTTATGACATGTCAATCAAACCCAGTCTGTTTTGGGGAGCTTTAAAAGGCTATTTTCACAATTGAAAAAAATTTACCAATATATCTTAGAACTGTGAATCAAAGTAGGCCTACATAATCAAAGACTAAACAATATACTCAACTATATTAAAGAAATATTGTTCTGTAGAAATGTTCTGAGCGTTTATTATACTACCACTTTGTGGTAGTATAATAAAGTTTTATATTTTGAATTCATATACATGTATATTGTCCTGTTCAATATGTGAATTAATGGTATAGTTATATTTCATAGAATCACCTTGATGGTGTAAGGATAGTGATGAAAACACTTGTCAATATAATATGTTACACTTGAGTCTTGAAGTTCTATAGGTTTTACCAGTTTTCTTATATTATTGTTTAATTTTGATAGTTTAGTGTACCTATCTAATGCTTCAGTCAATGGTAATCACACTTCCACAACGACCTGCATTGGTTTTCCAGTTTCTTTTAGTGCACTGTCTTAGGTTTGGATCATTGTGGGTCTCGTTGGTCTCTCGAGGGTGTTAAGAATTTTATTCTTTCCCTTTGTATTTTTCCAGTTTGGAATAAGACAGATGATCACTCACGATGAGACTCTGACAATCCTGGCTCGATATGTTGATCCTCGTGATCCACCATGCATGTTGGAGTCAATTCGTATCATGGCTGGCCTTTCTCTCGTTCCTCCAAATGGGTCAGTCTGGTTACTTTGGGCAATTTATATAGACCATGTTTGATCTTGATATTTTGCAGATGTACAGATTATGTTGTTACTTTTGGGAATTACTGTTTCATAACTTCTGTAAAAGAAAGAGATTAACGAGAGGATAGTTTTACAATAACTTCAAGAAACGAATGGTCCATGGCCCTTGATTTTGAGTGTAGTACTATATGGATTGGAAAAATGAGCCATGATAAAAGAGGACATCAAGAGCGACTAGAGGCTTGTGAGATGTGGATATGGAAACGAATGGAAAGAGTCAGCTGGGTAGAATATAAAGTGAATGACGAGATACTACAAATGCTGGACAAAAAAAGATCCCTAATTGAAACAATCGAGAGCTGCTAGAGAAAGTGGTTCGGTCACATAATGAGTGCAGATTCACTCCAAAGATCTGTTGTTGAGGGATAATTGGATGATGATGATATTCGTTTATTTACCTGCCGGATGACAAACCGCATCATGGCTTACAGAGTAATTTTTATTGACTTGATAGAAATAGAAGTATTTCCTTAAAGTTCCGATTACTGGACTGTCATATACAATTTGGTGCCTGGAATTTTAGTCATGCTGTACAAAAGGAAAATTCCCTGGTTCTGCATTGAGTCTGTGTAGATAGGATTTAAAAACAATTTCTTTTGCGTTTTCTGTAGTCATGAAAAAGTTCTGGAGGGTATAACGAGTTCGGCTGAACTGCACCAGAATTCGAGGTTCCTTCCAATTATCCAAGGACTTGCTGCTGGAGACCCAGTCTTGCAGGTCAGGTCTTGTTTATCTGTGCCTAATATTGTTTTAGTATCAATATCAGATTAAAAATACCCATTACGAAGGAGGGCAAGCGCCACTATAGAGACAAGGCCAATCATTTTGCTCATCTGCAGTTATTCATTGAACATTCCTTTTGAATATTTATATAGTGCCACTTCAAGGTTACTGCTCAGGAGTGCTTCTATGCCCAGCACGGCTGAAAAGGAGTTTTGAGGTGACAGAATAAAAAAATCTTGTTGTTCACCATTTGAACTCCAACGTTTGGGTTGACGTGTGACATGTAAGCACATGATTTGGCGACCATGTCTTCTCGACCACAGGTTCCCAGGTACTGGATCATTCTCAGTTCTGCTGACTCGGGTTGAGTCCTTCTTGGCTAAACTAAGGACCTACCTGTTCTCCCTGGCTTACTCCAATTACCAATTCATTTTGTGGGATCCTCGGTTCACCTGGGATTTATTTGCTTGATATCATAATTTCGTATAGGTGTCTTTGTAGAAGCGTGACTGTGTTATCAGTCATTACATTAGGCTGTCAGACACCAAAGATAATTAAAATTTTAAAACTAACGGAGAACATGATGTTCGATGGTACAGAACAATACTAGTTAAGTTATAATTGGTGATGCTGGTAGTTCTTAATTAATTGTTATGGTCATAATGTTAGTTGTTGTGTTGTATTGTAGTCGGCATGCATGCAGCTCATCAATGCTCTGATATCTCAAGCAGACGACATGGACTTTCGCATGCACCTTCGGAATGAATTCATGAGAACTGGTTTGGGTGATATGCTCGAGGTATTTTATTAGAATTCTTCATCTCCATTTCAAGGAGTTTGCTTTCAGAAGATCTGCATTGACCTCCATCTCTTGGATGAGGATTTTTTTAAACTCTCATTGATTATAAAGTGATCGATTAATGTGCCAATCAGTAGATCAACAAGATTTGATATGGTGCCCCTTCAAGCTATCTACTCAGAGGCGCTCCCAGCCTAACCATGGCTGAAAAGGACAGTTTTCAGAGAGGTGTAAAATGAAGATGAGGAGTTCCTAGGTAGGAGACGGACCTCTATGGGAATCCATTCCAGACTATAGGTCCCACGACCGAGAAAGCCCATTGCTGCATTAATGTATGGCTACCATTTTGATATGTCTGCCATACTAATTGTATGAATGTGAATTGGCAGTAGATAGAATTAGTCTTACAATGCTAATAATAATAATGCAAGTAGTGATGCTTTTTGTTACATCAGTGGTACTGAAAAAAAGAGATGTTGCTGTCAAGAGAAAACCAGAATAAAAGCTAGATAACTGCTACTATCTCATTTAGATTTGGATTCTAGTTAATACATGCATCTTATAACAACAATACTACCAATGATTATAATTCAATTTTTTTAATCTTTTTTTCCTGAGTGTAATCTTGCCTCAGGTAAATAATAATTTCTTCTAACAGCCTTGACCATCACCTTCCGTTTATAACTGAAGACAGCAGGAAACTACATTACTTTACCAATGCTTATCATCAGCATCCAGTGCATCTATTCATTCACTTTCCACTGATCGTATTCAGTTGAGCACGATGTCAATGCTAGCCATACCTGAAGGAAGTGCTAGTCCTTATATTTGTTATCCTGAGGGGTATGTGTGCCTTTGATGCAAAAAACAACAATGGTAATAATTAATTTCGACAATTATCGATCAGTTAGATTTTGTCATTTTTCTTTGTCGCTTCCTTGGCTGATTCATTCATTCGTTTAAAGATTACAGTAATTAATTTGTTGTTGATCTGTGTGTTAATCGATCATTCGATTGTGCTTTTTGGTGCAGAGACTCCAGCAAGTGGATTACGAGGAAGTGAGGACACAGGTTAAATGTTTTGCGGAGTCAGCGGAATACGATGCGGAAGATTTTATACATCGATTTGACGGATTTCACCAAGTGGAGTATCCTTTTCCTGGTTTACGCCTCTCTGTTGAAATGGCCGATATTAATACAGAAATGAAAACAAAAGGAAGTTTATAAAGCATCTGTGAGTGTGAGGGAGTGAGACAGAATTTGCTCGGCTCGTTCGGCTTCTTTCAGCTGTATTGGATACAAATAATGGAGTTATGATGATGTATTATGTTTTGAATTTTCTGAACCTGCTGCTTGATGTTAAATTGGAAAGGGTAGGTTGTGTTGGCAAGACCCATTGGTCGGTCCCTAAGGGGTTTCTGCTTTCCATATTATCTACATTCTTCACGTTTTACTGTTTTCGTATGTATGTTAATTGTTATGTTCGACTGGTTGAGGTGAATAATAAAAACATATGGTTATGGTTAAATCATGTGGGATCTGTTTTTCGGGCATCTTGTTTGTTCCTCTACTTCATATTGCTTGATCATTGCACCCTCCTCCTGGCAGGTTTGCAGAAGTTGTGGTTGCGTTGGCTCCAGTACATCTTCAGCTATGTTGCCTGAATTCTGCCCGTTGTGCCATAATATATTAGGGCGGCTTTTGTTTGGCTTTTGTTTTCCCATCTTGATGCGGCTTGATCGGTAATTATTTCACTCTACGTCACATGGAATTTTAGGTGTCACATTTATCCACATCTGCTCAAGTTGATTCATTATCAGCTTTCTCTGGCATAATATATGAGCTATCTAGTTTCAGTACAAATGCTAATGCTTGGAGTTAAGTAGCATGTACAGTTAAAAATGCACTTGTCAGGTAACTCGGTATGATCATGAGCACTGACAGTGAATAGTTTTGTACAGCATCCTAGAAGTAGCTTACTGCCATCAATGCTCTATAGATCACCATTATAATTAAAATTGATTGCAATGCTATGGTTTTATGTGACTATCCAACATACATTTTTAACAAGCTTTGTATCAGGTTCATGTTTTAAGGGATGTGTATTTATTTTGCGAGGATGCTTAGGTGTATAACCAGTCACAGATTGGTTATACTCATAAGCAGATGAGATGTGACAGTAGGCAGAGTGATTCTGAAAGCATGAAGAGGCAATGATGGGTCATTATGGGACATTAATAAATTTATTTAGTGATATACCATGATGTGTAGTTTATAAAGTAACTTTTGGAAATGCAGTAACATCAGGCGTATTTACACTGACGTTGCTCGTAAATAGTGAATTTTAAATCGGCGGAACTTCAGATCACGATTAAGTTGCATTTCACTGATCAAAGTTTTCACGATCAATTAAATAATTGCTGTCTCACAAGGTAATTTGCAAAGTTTACTGTATTTAATGTTCTAATAGTTTTGTCAGTGTCCTTGACCAGGAATCAGTGATATGAAGTTGTGCTGTGATGTCCTTTGCAAAATCACAGAGAAAACAGATACAGAGCAGTACTTCCTCTCAATCCTTCAACATCTGCTTCTAATCCGAGACGACCCATACGTGCGGTAGAAGTTATTTCGATATTCATTCAGTTATTCACTTCGTTATAATGTTTTGCACATTTTTATGCTCTTTATTAATGATATTTTTGATTATTTATTGTTGATTTCTGGAAATTGTCTGTTTTTTGATATCCTACATTGAAAAGTCTTCTGTCAAAACTATTCCAGGTTTCCTATTTGTTCATTTATGTTGCCATTTCTTCAAACTGGCTTTGTGCCAGCTACTGCTTTTAAGTGATTTACAATACTTACATTAAACTTTATGTTAAATCTCATCTACTAATATCTCTGTTTTCTATATTTCCAGTGTGCAGTACTTCAAGTTAATCGAAGAATGTATAACCCAGATTGTTCTGCAGAAAAATGGCATGGATCCAGATTTCAGTGCCACGAAACGATTCGATATAGACGTTGAACCACTTCTGGGTGAGCAACTTCTAAGCAATAAGATGCCTATGACAATCTCTGTCAAAAATAATGGTTTGCTGGAGACTAGAGAGCATTCTGTATGAAATTTGATCATCTGAATATGTTATGATTGAATGCTTAAGTGAGAAGACCTGTAAAATACGTTTGGGCAATTTGCATGTAAATGTGGATCATAGTTATGGAGGGTTTCATCTCCCTTGATCATCTGTAGGTCATGGTTAATCAATGCAGGATGGTTTAGTGCATCATCATTCTGGCAGAAACACAAACGCTTTGTGATCTAGCAAATTTATATTCGGTTTATCTGAATCTGTTGCCTGATGGAGACTTTCTAATTTCTTTTGATGCACTAATTAATAATCAGGCTGGTTCTGTATTTTGTTAAGTATGCCATGGGACTTCTGTTCCACCAGAGCAGAAATTATTATTATTCATTAATTATGTATATGGGTGATCTGTTGTTAGGCAAGTTGGAAGAGAATGGAGGAAATGCAGTCGCCCCACCCAGAATGACAGACAAAAAGATGGATGATATTTTGACGGCCAAGCAGGAGGCCGAGGCAAAGGCAGCCACCTATGAACAGAAGCTAAAGCAATATGAGGCAGAAAATGCTGACCTTAAGACAAAGGTATATTTTTACGTGTGTGGTGAATGGGGTCAGACTGTTGATTGATGTTTGCGAGAGTTGTTAATTGATAAATAAGAATGCTTTTGTTGTGACTTCTGTGAACCACTGATGCAAGACATTTGTGAGCAATGTTTCACAGTTTAAATTCAACCACATTCAGACAGATGAGCAGTAGGCCAACCATAAAGAGTGTGTGACCAAACAGAGTTATCAGTTTAATTTTTATTTTTTTTACCAGGGATGCTCGATAGTGTAGTGGTTAACATGCTGGACCATCGATTGAGAAGTCAGAGGTTCAAATCCCCGCCAGGGAAGAATTCTTTTCAAGATATCTGCTTCACCCTCACCCCATGCCAATTCAGCTATAATGAGTAAATTAACCATACATTGTCAGTTGGAAGGTGAGACGGCAAAGGAATGACTGGTCATCCACCTTCATGACCTGAGGCTAAGAAAATGAAGTCCTGAACACTTCATACCCTGGGACTGCTGTTCTCTTCTTCTTCTGTGAGAAGGAATTCCTGAACATCAATGTCCTGGACAATGTCTTTATCAGTTTGGCATAACTCTATGTTTTGGACACAGTAATTCATGTTGTGCATCAGATTTGAAATTGATGGCTGTATCTACCATAGTGCACTGAAAGGTTAAGTTACGTGATCCAAGACTCTTTTAGCATTAGGCTGCCCTTCATCACCACCACCCTGATCAGGTCCAACATCATCACATCCTTCAGCCGTTATGCAACCTCATCCACCCGTGACAGCTACAGTTGTGATGATGATGACGACAACAAAGGCTAGGAGTGTGATGGTAATAATGGGATTAACATGATATTGATGGATGTCGGTGACCATGATGATGATGATGACTATGATGATGGAGGATGATGATGATGGATATGTAATTCATTGTGTTGTGTTCAGATTCAGCAGGGCATTGGTGCTGTTGTTAGTGCTAGTCTTGGTGATGGCAGTGGTGCCATACCTCCGCCTCCTCCACTTCCAGGCATGGAAGGTGGTCCGCCCCCACCACCCCCTCCTCCACTTCCAGGAATGGGAGGTGGTCCACCACCACCACCACCTCCTCCTCCACCTCCTGGCATGGGTGGTGGTCCTCCTCCACCACCCCCTCCTCCACTTCCAGGAATGGGAGGAGGTCCCCCTCCTCCACCCCCCCTTCCAGGCTTTGGTGGCCCTCCGCCGCCACCACCGCCACCGGGATCAGGTCCTCCTCCGCCGCCTCCTCCATTTGGCATGGGTCCTCCTCCTCCTATGATGGCCGCTGTTGTTCCAGTCGTTGCTACGAAGAAAAAGTATCAACCAGATGTTCAGATGAAACGTGTAAATTGGAATAAGGTGAGGTCAAGAAAGGTTGATGGCTTTTGAGGTTAATTGTGGTAATTATCTTTTGATGATTAACTTTATTGTTGCAGTCCAGACTCGTTAACTTGATGTCGTTAGGAGACAGGTCTTATGTTGCAGTATTTAAACCTAGCCGTGCGTGAAAAGAGATAGTGCTTGAAAGTTGTTATTTAGTGTTGAGTTAATGGCTTCTAGTGATATTGCTCCACTTTGTGTTACACAGAGTGGGACTTGAACCAGCGTGTCTGTAAATGGGTCCATTTACTGGTTTCTATTGTGATGGCTTCTAATTCACAAGGCAGAATTCATCAACCGTGTTAAATGACAGATGCAGTAAGACTTCTATTAGATTGAGGGACTGATCAGCTTATTATGATATTTGCAATCACTTGAGGTACCAATGGTTCAGTGTGCTTGTAGTTTTGTGTACATATGAGCCACGTTACTTCAGATCTGGCCAATGATTATAACCAGGACTGATAATACTGGCTGCATTTATTTAGTGGACTATTTCTCTTAGTTTCTCTTCTTGTCCCTGGCTTTGTAGTATTTTTTATTTGTTCTTGTATCTTTATATGAAGGTGGTACTTGTTTAGGTAAATGTTAAAGATATCCAGAAGGATTCATTCTGGACAAAAGTGAATGAAGACAGTCTGGCATCTGAAGATATCTTTGATGGTCTGAAGGTCAATTTTGCGGCTAAAGTGGTCCGTAAGTGCATACCATTACATTGAAGATACAGCTAATATTTGAGGGTGCGTAATTGACTAAAATATTCAGACGTGGAACGATATTTGCCTTTGTGTGGTTCTTCTAAAAAATTCAGAACTTATGAAAGTTTTATTGAATTGAGATATTATGTATTTCAACATTTCCCAATCTTCTTTGGCCATGAAGCCCTTTTGATCATATTCTGTTGTGGGTACAAATGCCTGAGAATGCAGATAATTATAGGTCTAGGCCTAAATTAGATTAATAGCAACATAAATATCGAAGACAATGACTTATGAAATCTCTTTCATATATAGTTGTATGCAGATGTTAGACAAAAACCCTCAAAAAATTGGTAAAATTTATTTAAAATTGTTTGAAGCCAATTGATCACACTGAAGGTTTTTCGTGGAACCCTTATATTTGCCTCACGGAACCCTAGGGTTCCGTGGAACACAGTTTGGGAAACGCTGATTTATTTTATGAGAATATGGAAAATTGTTGAAGTGCAGTGATTTATCTTAATTTAACACTGGTGTAAGGGACAAAGTAAGTAGAACACCAGAATAGCAGTTCCTTTACCTCAGTCTTTAGAGACATGCATGGGTGTGAGGTGTTTGTAACTGTATTTCTTAGCCTTCATCTCCCTTGCTGCCTCAAATGCCCCACAAACATTTTTTACAGTTCATTCTAGCTGAGTTATCTAGTGCACACAAGCGAAGCTAATATTTCTTTATAAAGCGCTGCCAAGGCATCGATTTGAACCCCTATAATCCTACTTGTATTTATTTAAAATCTGTTTTCTTTATATAATTCTTTAACGCTGATTGTGTGTGACATGTAAGTTAAAAAGTCATACACTAACAGTTTGTCATCAATCAATAAATCAATCAGCTTTATTGTTAACCACATAAGTACAGTAAAAACACGATACAGTCGGTTACAATTTGTCATGACCAAAGGGTGTCCTGTATAAATATATTTGATGAGTTTGATAATTTTAAGCGCTGAATGACCTCTGCTGTAGCCATTCAGTCTGGGTTGGTTGATCAGACAGTGTTGCTATCTCAAAAATCAAGCTGACATTTTGTTCTGACTTTATTTTGAGCGCTGAAAAGCCATTGCATCGAGTACAAAGGGAGGAAATTCACCACAGTAGCCCCTCTGTATATGACAGGGCTGACGTTGTGTTGTATTACATCTTTATATGTGAATATACTCTTTTAGAGAAAGCTGAAGGTCACGAGCAGGCGGAGAAAAAGCCAGCAAAGAAAGGCACTGAACTCAAGGTTCTTGATGGCAAAGCTGCACAGAACCTGTGTAAGTTATTGCCTTCTGCATCTACTTTCTCAGTTGCATATTAAATCTTATCTTCAAGGGAATTAACTAAGAGATATTTATAAGCTTACTGCAGATATAACTGTACGGTGGACAGAATGATTCTGCACCTTTTCAGTGAGCCGTGCTTTACTCTTTTGGTTGTTTGTTAGAACTGAATTCTCTGATTTTGTGTGATTGTAATGCTGTCTGTTTTGCATTTGGACATAATGTTTCCTCTGTTATTCCCTCAGTTTGTTTAAGGTGGATCACATTACATTTCTACATTGCATTAGAATAGGAGGAGTATGTAGGCTCTAACCTGAGTTAGTGATGTTTGTTGCAGCAATCTTATTGGGGTCTATAAAGGTTCCATTTGATGAAATCCGGAGAAGAATCCTGGAGGTGGATGAAGAGAAGTTGGATGTGGCTGTAGTGGAGCAGCTCATCCGATATCTTCCAGAACCGGAGCAAATGAAGCAACTGACAGCACTTAAAGATGAATACAACACCCTGGCACCAGCAGAACAATTCGGAGTAATGGTGAGCAGCTGCTGTCACTCTGTAGTCTCTGTGATATCTTTCCACTGCAATATTCAAGCTTACTGATCTTGATGCATAGCATGTGAAATTACAAATTTTTTGGCAATCATGTGGACAAGACGCCTACTCATGTGGTGATATGATTTGAGCTGTAGATGTGTGTGTGTGTCTGTGTGTGTTTGTGTGTGTGTATAGAGGGCTTATGTAAACTTGTATTTAATTTCTTCAGGATAAAATTCTGTTAATAAATTTGGCATTTACTCTGAGAGGATTGATCATTGACTGTGTGGTAAAAGAGACATTCAAATAATGTTAACCTGTTGAGAGGCAGTCAACCCTCCCCTACCTCTGAGTGATGGAGGCAAACCCCCTGGTTCCAAGTGTCTGAAAGGCAAGATATTCCCCCCTAAGACACAAAAAGGATCCCCCTACATGAAATTGGGGGCATCTGGACCCCCCTTTCTGGACGCCCCTGGACCTGCTTTAATTAAAAGACGTTACAGATGGCATTCCGTGTTGAAAGTTTGATGAAAGAGCAGAAGAAAAAAAGAACTTGTTGATCTGGCAAAAGAGTGGTGGTCTAGTTGATCCTTCAATCCACTGGGATAATGGTGAGGTATTTCTTATATGGACTTGTATAATGGAGGTTTGGTGCCATTGGGGTCTTGATAGCTTCGCGTTGAATTCGCAATATAATTTGCTGTTTTTGTTGAATTTTTGGTGTCCTTCAGATATCTGGAATTAAGCGAGTTCTTCCGCGACTGACTTCGATTGCATTCAAGATGAAGTTTGATGAATCTGTGCAGGAAATCAAACCGGTTTGTACTAATCTAATCTATTGTTATGTGCAGAGGTCTCTGGGAATGGATGAGTTTGATTGGTTAAAGGGTCAGATACCGATATGTCTTGCTTAGATAGATGAAGACTGTTGGATTTAAGCTGCATGCTATATGATATAGGGGCAGATGCTTTTGGATAGGTCAATGATGCATGACCTTCAATGGACAGCAAATCTGATTGGATAGGCAGATGTTACTGGATTGGCAGACAGGTGTAGACTTTTGGATGGATAGGTATTTAGTATGTACTGTTGAATAGTTGCTGGTTGATAAATATCTTTTTGAGTATAAATTGAACAGATTGGCAAATGTTGATGGATGGATGAATTGACAAATACTATCAGATAGGTAGAAGAAAATGATTTCATAGACAGGTGAGTCATTAGTCATATTGGCAAATGTTGAATAGGGCGTAGTTTGATAGACTTGTAGCGTTGTAGGTATGTAAATGATATGTTAGATAGTTTAAGTACTATTGGATTGATAGTTGAATAGGGTTGGATAGATTGGTAGATATTGTTGAATAGGTAAGTGGTATGGTTATGGTTACTTACTTATTGTAGGATATTGTGTCTGCAACTGCTGGTCTGGAGGAAGTCAAGCAAAGTGGAAAGTTTGCAAAGATCCTTGAATTGATTCTATTGGTTGGAAACTACATGAACGCTGGGTCTCGAAATGAACAGACGGCTGCTTTTGAGTTCAGCTTCATCACAAAGGTCTGTCCATTACTTTCTTAGACTCTAAGCTGTCTACCCTTATTCTCTCTTTATTCTCTTTCCTTCTTCCTTGTTGTTAATCTCCGTCCTTGAATGTTTCATCCACTCGTCATTGATGGGGTTTATATTTTCCATCTGGTGGTTGTTGGCACATGAGAGTTTGTATTGATTATGTGTGAGTTGGTGGGTGGGCTATGGATGGATGGATGCGTGATGAATAGAAGGATGGATGTTTTTGTGACTATAACCTGATTGATCTTAACCCATTTGCTTTTCTCTGACATGTCATGAAATCTTTTAGTTGTTGTATTATCTGCATTTCACTGTGTGGCATGGTAGCCGATTGGTTAGATCGGTTGGCCCGTAACGCTCAGTGTGCGCTGAGTGTGTGTGTTCGACCCTTGTTCATGGAGTCACTGTGTAGGGACCTTGATCAAGTCCTTTGCTCACAATTGCATGCTCTGCATTGCAATATCAAATTTCAGTTGTATTGTATTTGAGGTGATGATGACAGTTACTTCCGTTTATCTAACATGAGCTACCCATAAATTGTGATAGTTATCTTAGGCTAATGACGGTTTATTTGTCTGTTACTGCAAACAGCTGATGAACACAAAAACAGCGGATAACAAGCGAACCCTACTTCACTTTCTGGCTGATACAGTGGAAAAGAAGTTTCCAGACTATTTGACATTTGCTGATGAACTGATTCACATTGAACAAGCATCGAGAGGTACTTCTTCACGCCCATGTTCTACCACCAATAACAATTGGATTTTTGCTTTTACATCGTCATAGTTATTGTCACAGTTATTGTCAGTGTCACCATAGATGTTTGACTACACTGACTAGCATTAAAGAAAGGTGCTATATGTCTGGTTACTTCATGTTCTCTTAATTTGTTTTAGCAGAGTTATTTATTTTTCAGTTTCTGTTTCTTTTTTCGTTAATTTTATCGTTATGATTGCATGGACTGTTCATGATTAATACAATGTTGAGCTTTTAAATGGGCTCCCCTATCATCTCTTTGTTGCCTGAAGGCTTTCTTATTTCTTCATAGCTGTCATGCTGAGAGTGCTTCTGAATAGGTAGTGCTGTAAGAAGCTATGCAAGTTCTCAGATACGATATGACGTGTTGAAATGTGTAATGCAAAATGGTGACCTTGATGGGGGAATTATGTGTTACTCAGTAGTTTGCCCATTATTGTACTCGTATGTGACTGTTTTGGAAATGTGGGCTATTGCTGGGTGATGACCAGTGAAATTCATTCTCTCTCTTGATTTTGTTGAATTTAGATGATTCTTTTTCATGGTGTTGTATTTTATAGTGAATGAAGATAATGTTCAGAAGAACATTAGCCAGTTATCAAAGTCTGTGAAGCAGTTGGAGACCGATGTTAAAAACGCTCAGCAGGACAAAACCGCTCCAGAGAACGACAAATTTGTTCCAGTCATGAGCATATCCTTTGTTTCAGTTTTCATTTCTGTGCTTACTTCTTTTTGTTTTAACAATTACTCTGCCTTTATTATATTTTATTCTTTTTACCATCACTAATTTACATAATATGAGATTTATAGAAATCTGCCCTTGTGAGCATTGTTCTATTGCTCTCAAGTTCCTGTACATAGTTTGCATCCTGGATGTTACTGAAGATGCCCTGGCATCTGAAGACATTTATTTTTCCTTCCTCATTATATCACTAGATTGGTGTGTATGTATGTGGAGTTTGCCTGATTATTCTTGTATGTTATGACTTCCACTGGGATCGATTCTGCATTCTGGAGTCATGTCTTGATTTTATCGAGGACTTCATGTGGTTTCTGGATGATATTTGGTCAAATGGTATCGAAATGTTATCACCAAGCTGATCTAGTCCATGAATAAATGTTGAACAGGTTCCCATCTGAACCATTATGAGCCTCTAATTCCTTTGTATATATCTAGGATGCAGGGCCGTACCAAGCTATAACTGTGCCTTGTGCCTAGCTAATTGTGCCCTGGCACCCCCACATTTTGAAAAGCGTGTTATGTACAACCAGGTGGCTTGAGGACTATCCAGGTGTTGTGTCAGCTTTCATCTACGATGTGGTGCTGGGCTAGAAAACAGGTGGTCATGTGCTGTGCAATCTATCTGCTGTCATTATAAATATTAATATAAATTCACATATTACATAAAGCTGGCATTTTATTACAGTCAAATCTGGAACTGCTTAAAAGGTTTGATTTCTGAGTTATTGCATGAATTTATTGCTGAGAATTGCACTGGCAAATAGTTTTGTAACGTTTGACAAGATCTCTGTTGGAGCCTTTGCATTTGATGTTACCAATTCTTGACTTATGCATACGAATTTCTGAATGTGGCCAAGGAGCAGTGTGAAGTAATGGAAGGCATGGCGAAGAAAATGTCGACACTCTTCCTTGAGACCGCAAAGTACTTTTCATTTGACCCTAAGAAGTATACGATGGAGGAGTTCTTTGGTGATATAAAGGCCTTCATGGCCAGCTTCAGTGTGAGTTTCATCTATTGTTACTGATTTTTTAAATATGCTTGTTATTCTACTGATGGTAAATATGCTTGTGATGGTTAGTAATATTACTTACCATCAACAGAGTCACCTTTTATATTGGTTGGGCCTATATTGGTGTTGAAAAAAAACAGGATTGATTTTATGAACTGGTTGGCTCAAGCATGAGGCTACCTGCCTGAATGAAATCACTAATTTCTGCTCTTCTCAGAAATTTCTAACTTATGCATTTGTGTGTTTCTGATGTTCTCGACCTTGACAACCACTTTCGTCTAACCATTTATTTCCGAAGGCAGGAACATGGTAATGGAGCACTTTGGATTTTAATCAGTCTGCCGGTCAACGTTGTGTTTCATTCTAGCACTTCATGTTAAGTCGCTGATAGAACTGTTCTAAATGTCTGTCGAACATTGCTCGTTTTGTCCAAAACATCTTTCAGCCACACAGCTGCTGTTCCTGACAGAGTGTATTCTCTGTGGTATCCTAAATTCTGTGGAGTGAGCGTGATGCAATGGCTCAATCATGCTTAATTTTTTTTAACCTAACAGTTGTGAGTTTGAGCCTATTGAGTGAACTCTGCAGAACCACCTAGACCAGACCAGTGATGCACAATTGCTTGTGTCAGTGAGCAGTTACATTTGTGCGAGTTTTGTATGAAGGACAAAGATGTGTGTTTCTCCAGTCATCTTAGTATCTGATCTTAGGACCAGGTTCAACACCCAATGGTTGTAGAGGTCCTTCAGCACTAACCCATGTGCCTGGTACCATTGTAAAGTGTGATGATGTTGGCGACGACGACGATGAGTTCTCTGCCCAAAGGCAGGTCCATCACCCGGGAATGAAATGGGTGAGGTGATTTCCCTTTGCCTTCCTCACAGACAATTATGAGTGAGCAACTTGTCCAAGGTCGCTATGCTGTGATTTGAGTGGAATTGGAACCTGCAACCCTTCAGTTTCTGGGAACAGAACATACAACTACACCACCGCTTCCCAAACTGTGTGCTGGTCATCAAAGATATGGACCTTGTTTCATAAATATTTGTGTGTTTTTAACTTTAATCAGCTAAATGTAATGCATTGAACATTTGTGTGTTTTGTGTAACCGACATCTTTACCATGTAAACTTGGTTTTAGTCGCTTGTGATCTGTGTTATAGTCTAGTAAGTGACATTTCTGTTTGCAGCAAGCCGTGAAAGACAACACGAAGATTCGTGAAACAGAAGAGAAGATCAAGCGGGCGAAAGAAGTTCAGGAAAAGCGCGAACGTGAGAAGGAGCAGAGGAACGCGCAGAAACAAGTCCTTGTTGACATGAACACAGGTGAGAGAAACACATTACCTCTGAAATTGTTTATTGTATAATCAGAGATATATGTGGCATTGATTTGAAATAAGAACTAATCAGGGATTATTGCTTGTTAACTAATCAAGCAACTCTTTTTGGTTACTAAATGCTGTTTTTTACATGTTATTAAGAATGGAAAAGCAAAATGTAACAGCAGTATTTTTCTGAAATTTGATATCGCCCTGCTATCAACATCTTTTGCTCAGAAGTGCACATGCCTTGACGGCGCAATTTTGCAGTTGTACTGCAGAGCAATTGTGAGCGAAGGATTTGCTCAAGGTCCTTACACAGTGACTCCTCGGATGAGGGTCGAACCCACTCACTCAGCCCACGCTGAGCTTTACAGGTCGACCACTCTAACCAATCGGCCACCTTGCTACACACGTTTAGTCATTATGGTAAGAGCTATTCAGACCAAAGAGCTCTACACTATGACGTTTTGGATTCTGGTTCTTTGTTCGGATACTACTGATTGGTTTTGTGGTGGTCAGTTGATGACACAATGGCTTGAATCTGACAGTCGTGATCTTAATGGTTCTTCTAGAGTTTGCAAATTGCTGTTGAGTCACTCAGCCTTTACAAAGAAGTTCCAGAATTTTTTCAAATGAGGAGCTGATGGGTGCTGGAAATCTTGGGCAACACATCTGAGAGTTACTGTCATTGATAAGATTTACCATTGGTTTTGTGAATTCTGTCATAACTTGATCAAAGGCTCATTTTATTAGAACAGATGGGTTGTAGTACATTGCTTAATATGGCTTTCAAAAGTGCATGAGATGAAGAACCCATTGAACTCGCTTGATTATCATTACTCGTGCTTTAGATGACGACCAACAAGGTGTAATGGATAACCTACTTGAGGCACTCAAGACCGGCTCAGCATTCACGGTCAATCGAAAGGATGGTCGTAAGCGCCCACCCAGGGCAGCTGGAGGTGAGTTTACTGACATCTTCTTAGAAGTATCGTTGCTCATATACAGCTATGTATGAGTGAGTCTATATACCTTTATATGGGTGCTGTATAAATGTTCATGATATTACTATTGTTTGCCTGAAATCATCCTCATCTGTTATCATGCCTTGAAAACTAAGGCATGTTAGTTAGCACTTAATGAAGATGGAAAGTAGGAATTTTGCACTAATTGTTATTAATCATTAGTTGGGGCAACAGTAGTACTAGTAGTATTTATTTTAATGATTTTTGTCAGTTGCTTGTCTGTCATACAAAGAGTTGCCTGAGGTAATTGTATCAAGCCACTTATGAGGAGCGAGTTGCCTTAAGTCTTCACGACCTGTTGCTGAGGACGGACTGCATGGCGTAAATTTGCTCTTAACTGACTTTATCTTTGGCTATGTTTTGCTGTTGTTCAACATTGTTCCCTCTGTTTGCCTCAGTCTGCTTTGCTGTATGTGTGCAGCCTATCCTTTGATTGAGTTCAGCACAGACATTACACGATATTATAGTGATGATCATAACCAACAGTTTTTATTTTTATTAACTGACAATCAAGTGTACATGTAGCACATCACTCATTCATTCATTCATTACAGAGATTTATATAGCGCCCCTTCAAGCCTACTGCTCAGTAGCGCTCCCGACCCCGGCACGACTAAAAAGAACAATGTCCCCAGTTATGCACTCCCATGTTGAAATGCTTCCTCTGTTTTTTGACCTAACCTAATCTTGTGTTGCGGTAGGTGGCGCTTCAGCGTGTGGACACACCGGTTTTTGACTCGGATGTTTTGGATGGATTTTTACTGTTTTCTTAAAACTGTCCTTTTCAGCCGAGGATCAGGCCGGGAGCCTCTGAGTAGATACCTTGAAGGGGCGCTATATCAAGAATTTTTGATTGATTTTGATTGATTCAGGACCAGTAATAACACGACCATTTCTCGTAAAATCTGAGTAGATCATTAGGGCTGCATAGATTTTCCAGTGCATCGTGTACATTGCCTAATGTTTCCGAATGTGTTTTCTCCAGCGGAAAGACGAGCGCAGATGACCCGATCCCGATCTCGGGCACAAGATTCGGAGTCAGGCGATAAAGAGCCGGAGGATGACGCAAAGCCTCTGTCTCCAACTGAAAAGCGAGCGAGAGTCCGTAATCATCCAGCTCACATTCCTGGAAACGTGTTGGACAAACTGATGGACTCATAGACGAGTGACTTACCTCCTGATCTAGCCTCGACTGATTGCATAATGGCGGCACCGTGGCTGCGGGTGCTTCTGCCTCCTTACATGCCTGCAATTTACCTAATCCTAGGTCTAGGTGCTAGTGCTTGAGCGGAGCGAATCGATGCCTGATGGATTGAAAAGTAGCTATCCGTGCAAACAGTTGGAATTCACACATTAGGTCACACTAGGGGTCATGAACTTGTGCAAATAGACACTAGGTATTTATGGCTGCACTAAAATTGAAATTTAATGAGGTATGTGTCAAGAAAGGTTTAGGAAACATGGCTGATTGAGAGATTTTTGTGGAAAATTAGGTGATACGAGTTTACTACAAGTAAGAATCTTAAAAACTGAATATTTTGTGTCATTTTAATTTTATGTGCAACCCTATCTGCTCTATTGCATGTGCTCAGCTCATAGGATTTTTTGGTGTTGGGCAATCGTTTATTGATTGTTATGATTGCAAACCTATTGATTGGTGACTTTATTCCCTGTCAACAGATAAGATTGTTTTAAAACTTCTGTTAGACTAGTACCCTCTAGCAACCTTGAGTATGGAATGAGTACATAAACTGTACACTAGTGAGGAGAGGCCATCTTTAATATGTCATGCCCTTGGTCACCACCCATGGGGGTTGGTAGTTAGTTCAAATCCTCTCCTTCATTTTTTGATCTTTTTTGCAAGCCTTCAATCAGTGAAGAATGTTAAAGAAGAGTTCACTGTTATAGGTGTCTTTATATCAAAAACCTCTTGTCTTATTTTTTCCCTTTACAAATATTCCAGAATCATATAATATGTAGATGATCTGTGATGTGTCATGGATTTCATCAGTTTGATCAAACCAGTAGCGGCAATCCGGGGAGGGGTAATCCGGGGAGGGGTAATCCGGGGGAGGGGTAATCCGGGGGAGGAGTAATCCGGGGGAGGGGTAATCCGGGGGAGGGGTAATCCGGGGAGGGGTAATCCGGGGGAGGGGTAATCCGGGGGAGGGGTAATCCGGGGGAGGGGTAATCGAGGGGGACAAGTCCCCCACCTTTTACAGAGAGGTGACACGTTATACGTGTGTCCCCTCGCATTTCCTACCCCTCTCATTGGGTGTCCCCCACCTGTCCAACGAGATCGCTGCCTCTGGATCAAGCCTCTTGTCGTTTAACCAAAATGCAGATCTTAATATAACAGGTTCTGCTACAGTTTTCTTATATTTGTGGCAGTGTTTGAATTGGAGTTCATGAGCTAGATACTTCAGTTCATTTGCATTTTCAGATTCAGATATATGTGCAGTCTCGGGTTGAAGTGACTCCTGAGCTGGGTCATTTTAATTGTATGAGTGATATGCTTGTTAACATTAATTGGCAGGCTGACTTGAGTTCAGCCAGTCTTTGAGTTTGGCTAAGATAAAAAAGGATACTCAGCATATTTCATGTAGTTAAGGCTTGTTCAGTGATTAAAAGTGTTGTTTATTTGCTGTATACTAATTCACACAGTTGAAGACTTGATCCTGGGGATCTCCCTTCTTCTTGACAAACTATCAGCCTTATCCAATAGAAAGAATTATCGATAATAATTGGTGTGACATAACTTTTCCTATCTGCTTCTGATTCATTATTCCGACATCGATCAAAAGAAATTAGCAACATAACTGCAGCTTTATTTATTCTTTTTGATCTTCTCAGCAGAAAATTAGTTGTTGATCATTATTATTATTCTTTAGTTCACAAAATCTTTGTCGAAGAGAGTGAATATTAATTCCTAACTCCATTATCAATCCTTTCACCTGGAATCTGCTTATTCATAAAATCTGCTGTTCACAAAGGTTACATTTATAATTAACATGCGGATAATTTGTTTAATTTGCGACTTAGTATTATTGACATAAACTGATGTTGAAGCATATACAGTTCAGCATGTTGACACATGGAAAATCTCTGTCGCAAATGCTATTCTTCCATAGAACGGTATTATTTTTCATTAAGTATATTATTTGGTATCCCTGTCTTTGCTCTATCACATTATTGAACAGAATTCGTTGGATTTTAACAAAACACATCAGTTGATGTAACTGTAAACAAAATCTACCTATGATGTTAAACACTTATGGGAAAATCTCTGTTCTGAGTGTTAAGCTTCGCTTCGATGATGTCTTTTGTTTGGGCCGCAGCAATTCATATTCCAATATTGTCTGCCTGGCTTAAAAAACTTGTTAGGCTGTCAGCTCAGCATTTTTATCCTTTCTACTTGGTGGATAATTATAATAGGTACAAAATTAGTGCACGTTAACATTCTGCCAAGAGCATTTCCTTAATTAGTGTTTACTATAATGTGAATCAATGTTGAGGGAGACGTGACTTCTATGTAAAGTCAAGATTTTTAGCCATTTAAATCTCTTTGAATGATTCAATTGATCTTTGCAGTTTTAACTGAAAGCAGCATTTCACAGTGCCTTTTATGTTAGGTAGCAGCACTTCTGGAGTCACTTGATGATGGAACTGTGGAGCATTATCTTTGCCTATTGTCTTACACTCTTTGAAGTTCTCCTTGCAGACAGCGGACGTAAGTGATTATCATTAGAATTAAATTTTGCACTCTCTGAGTACTTAACAGTCTTTGAACACTTGAACGGCAGACAAAATTGGTTTCCAAGTCAATTTTAGTACATTCTCATCATTATAGTATTAGAGCAGGCAGTTTCTCTTTATTACTAAAGAAGCCTTCATCACTGATTAGCTACACTGTTTTTGTGCTCATTATTAGATAATGAATGTTTAAGAACAGTCTAATTAGATTGTATTAGCAGGTTTCACACTTTTCTTTCACAACATGTCATTCGGGCTGTAGTCCTTGGTGCACTGGTGCATGAATTGTCTTGTTAAAATAAATTTCTCCTAGCCGAATGTATGTATTATTGTGTGCTGTCATTTTCTGCAAAGCTAGAAGTGAGAAGAATCCGGACTCAAATTATGCGATCTAAGGGCTGGTTATTGTCTATATACCATGCTATGTTGTGGTATTCAGTTGTCAAAAGACAGGTTTTCTGTTTTCTCCATGTTGCCATAAATACGATATTATTTATACAGTATTGCTTTTAAATCAAATAATTACTATTACGAACACAAAATAAAGTTTTAAGTGCAGACTAGGCTAAAACACTTTGATCTGCCTCCAGAAACTTCCAAAACTGCTGTCACATCAAAATAACCAGTAACAGTTAGTAGCATTGGTGTTTGGTGATTTTATGTAGCCAAAACTGAGAGATTTGTGAATTAGGTTTATTTGTATGTAATTTATGCTTTGCTTTTGATCTGTATTTGCATTTCAGTGGCCGATGTTTTAATGGTTTTTGACAACCTTTCCTCTCCTCAGCGAGTCGAATATTGTGAGGCTTGTACATCTGTATTGGTTACGCGGTAGTTTTGACCAATGTGAAAGCTTGTGTCACATAATTTAACTGCAACTGTTATATTGTGCTAAATTGTTATAGGTTGATTCAAAGATTTTTTTGTCATTAAATTACAATTTACCATTTCATTTTCATTCTTGATATTTGTTTACTTGATACTGTTATTAAGAAACAATCAAGTTGCAGCTACTAAGAGTGTCTTAGTGTCACCTCCTCATGTTACTATAACTTGCAACAACTGTGTCTACTAGAACAGTTAAATGTGGGTACTTCTGTGATTGGATATATTATTAGTTTGATACAGATAGATGTGACTAACATTCGGCCTATTTTTTGGATTTTGGATTCGTATTATTAAGGATGGCTGTTGAATACTTTGAAATGTTTCTGACAAAGGGATTCAATGCATTGAACATTCCATCCCAAGCATCTCCTATTCAGAATTATTTTTGCTATCAGTTTATGCTAGCATAAAGGTAGTTTGTATTGTATGTTTGTATGTTTCCATGTCTGTAGCTATGTGCCTGCGTGTTTGTGACCACAGTGGGGATAAGGGACCACTTGTTATGATTGTACAAAAGTTGCATTTTTCACAAGCTTGTACCATAACCATTTATCAACGTTTTATCCATGTGCTTTGGCTAATTTTAGCTTTAGCTAAATTAATATTCATCTTTAAAATGTTACAAAGGCCAGGCTAAACATTTCAGGACTTTTAGTAAAAAATTTGACGCTTTTAATGAAAATATAAAATAGCACTAAAAATCTCTCTCTACCCATTGCATTAATAATTAAGCTTGTGGAATTTGAATGCTGTTTGTAGCACTGTTGGCCAGAGCTGCTTTAATTAGATCCCAAATGCAATATTCAACTATTCATGGCCATTGAGGAATTCCAACTTTCTGACTGATCTGTCGACAACTGGTCGCTTTTCACCACCCAAGTTGCACATATTTATATAACCGGTTTATGGAAAATCATTTAATTAGTAATTTTATTATGTCTTTTTTGTCGAAGTCTTTTCCTTTGAGCCCAACCACGGCTTGTTTACTTTGTTTTGGCATGGTTACTTTACAATAGTATATTATATTTGTTCTAGTTACAGGACTGCAGAGTAATGGATAGACCTAGTACACTAGCATGCAGAGCTGAGGAACTGAGTTTGCTTCTCGTGTCCACTAAGGTCCTTCTTTCCTTCTTTCCTTCTTTCGCTGGCAGCAGCGTTGGTTAAATCAGACTTATGACATAATGGGAGCCTTGCTTGGCTGCCGACTGTTTAATTCGACTTCTGTAAAAGCATGTCATCATTTATTCATATTATATTTGTAATCATACTGTGGTTTGTCAGTTTGAAATTAAACAAAGATGAAGTAGGACACATCAATGTGTGTATTTATATATATATATATATATATATACATATATATATATATATACATATATATATTTATATATATATAATGAGTGCCTCAGAGTAGGTTTGTTGAAGGGGTGATATATAAATTTTCGAAGTGAATGAATATATACACTGAGTATACACATATATGTATACAATTATGCATACTAATAATATGTGTGTGCAATTCATAGTGTCCATGTGTGCATATCTACACTGGGCAACTCCAAAGCTTTTGGCTATATACTATCCTGAGAGTGAGTGGCATGCATTTATCTCCTCTGCCCATGCTATTCATGATGTAATAATCTCAGTGTAGTTTGTTTGTATATATTTGTATGTACAGTGTTTATGTTCATCTGCAGTATACATGTAGGTACAATATACGCATGAGTAGCATGTATGTATGACATTGTATGTATGTATAAATTTCTTGCATTGTTGCTTATGGAAAAGTTGCTTTATAAATGTGTACTGTCATTTGGAGGCGGTAACTTTTCTTTTAAATATAAGGTGAGAGGCAAAAGTAACATAACTGTTTACAGACCTCTCTGGAGACTCCTTAGGTTGGTAGTCCCAAGGTCAACGAATATGTCTGTGGGTAGACAGAGGGGGGACACCTTTAAACTCCAAAATTGTGAGAGCTCTTGGGCAAATGGTGATTGCCTCAATTAACTGTGGAGTTAAATGTTGTACTATTGGAGGCAATAGTTTAGTGACCACGAACAACTGGATTGTATTATTTTGAAAATTTTCTTTCCCTGTGCATGCGATTTGGAAGTGGGTGCTCTACAGTACATAGTGCTTCAAATACAACTATGTAATTAGTTTTATCATATATAAATGATATTCGCATATCCACAGACATATGTATTTATTTTTGAGGTGATTGAACTCCGTTTGTTTGTTTTCTATGTTGGAGTGGATATACGTTATTCTGTTGAGAGCTATTTTCAAATTATCTGCTAGCTATTTTTAATGATTCATGTGCTTTTGAGAAATGAGTCATGTTTTGCAATATGAGAGGCTTTGTTTGATGGTTTGGGCTTCTGCTTGAATATTACATTGTGCTGACATCGTTAAAATATGTTATTGATGTAACAGTTTTATGAATGTTTTCAAGAAAGAGACAAGTCCAGAGAAAGTGCCTTAAATCTGAACAACGGCTTCATATAGATTAATTTTATAAACTTGTGTTTGGCATTCTGACATAATGTTAGATCACAGAATTTCAGGTTTGAGTTGTCCATATTTGTTCAATTATCTGCTGTCATAAAGAACAATTTTGTATTTGGCCTAAAAGATCATTGTCTTAGCTCAGGTGCCAGCTTTTAGCAGTGAAGGGGGTTGGGCACTGCCCAAGCCGAGCGAGTTGGTTATATAGACATGTTAGCCATTTTCTCAGTTTGAAAGGGCACCTTGAGAAACTTCGTCCAAGGTTGCCTTGGAAATTAAGTCGGGCACTGCTAAGCTTTCTACTGTAGGTTAAATTGCTTCCACTACCGAATCCAACTCTGAAAACAGATATAGCGGTTTTTGTTGTTTTGCTGAATAAACTGAACCAGGCCAGCAGATATGGCTTATGGAAGCAATGTTTATGAATTGTTACTATAGATTATGAAGAACGTTTGGGTGTGTTTATTAAAGAGCTATGTTAATGATAACATCATTCAGTTACATGTAGTTCAATTCAGTGCTCAATATTCATAATAACTGCTTCAAACTAGTTGTGAAATTGTCTTCACTGTTGTCCCTGTGACCTGACTCTTTATTACCAGTATTGCCTTGTCATCATCATCATCATCTCTGTGAACCTTATTTTCTTACTGTTATATTTTAAACCCAGAAGCGCTTTGGCTTTGCTTGTAGCATTCATCGAGTAATAAAAAGTTATGTTGGAGAAAATTGATTTTCCAAGATGGCTGTTCCATACAGGAGAATTAAGTAGGCTAAGCCTCATAAAAATCTTTATTTTTACTTTAAATATTACTATAGCTGTGGATGCCATCATTAAGAGAGTTTATATTAAGAAGAGCAAATTGAACCTACCTGGAGAAGGCATATCATCATACTTGTATCTTCGCAATGCCATCGTGTTTTTCTCTTCATTTACGGTTACCCAAATATTTTTAATTTGCACTTCAATTGAGGTTTACTTGTCAAATTGTTTGCTTATTTCATTAATTCTGTTGTAAGCAACATGACTAGAAATATGCTTATGCTTTGTAAATGCATGCTTAAGCATTTTACACTGATTTAATGTGGATTGTGGATTTAATGTGGATCCATAATGTGGATTGCCTGTCTTCTGGTTGTAACAACATGTTTGACTTTGATTCACACTTGAATGTTACAGGTTTAAATATTATAATTTAGTCCGTGTCCAGATTTCTTTGATGATTTTGTTTCATGACCGCCCATCAGAGTTTTATAATTGGTGATAAAAATTATGTTGAAGCTACTATCAGCTACATCAGTTTCGTCCTATTACCCATTTTCCTATGTCTGCTGCCCATCTGTCCATTCTTTTCATCACCACCTATCTTTGATAATTGCTCATTGCTCTAATCAGGTCCCCATTTAGCCAAATGGCTTGCTTGGACCAAGTCATGTGCTTTGCTTCATTGGGCAAATTTCCAAGTATGGCCAAATGTCCAGCTACGTGCTAGAGGTCGTTCACTGGCTCTTTATTTGCCAGTACAGTGTAGCTGCCTTGTTTTGATGCTGTCACCAGGCCCCACCCCAATTTATCTCTGAGCTTGGCTGTTGATGTCAGGTATCTCAGGGTGTCCCCTCTATCCTCCAAGAGAAAAGGAGTTCTCCTGGTTCCTTTCATTTGTACCACACCTATGTGGAATTGAGCTTTTTCTGTGGTAGGCCCGGTGATCTGGAATGTTCTTCCATAGAGCTGCATCTAAACCATGGGACGATACCTGAAACTTTCCTCAATACCTTATAACTGTTCTTTTGGGGCACATTAAAGCCAGAAGCGCCTCTGAGTAGTCTCCTTGAAAGGCCTCTATATAAATTCCCAAATGAATGAATGAATAAAGGTCACAATGCTGCCAATCCCAGCCATGCCCATCAACTTATCTTTATCCTACTCATACCATTGCATGGTACTTTTAAAGTTTCTTAGTACACTTGTATCTGTCAATAAACGACAAGGAATCATTGAATATAGTCTTATTTTCGTCTACATATTCACAGTCACAACATGTATTAATACAGTACTATTCAATCACTACTTGCACAATACATGCACATAAATCTGAGTCTGTGCCTTGCACTGTAGCTCGTAGTATCCGTTTGTACAACAGAAATATGCAGTAATTTACAGAATTGGAAGACTATGACAGATTTTGTTGCACATAAAAACGATAATGGTTAAAGCCAATTTACAAGTTTCATTGAACGCAATCGATGTCTAATGTTCTGAACGATTTTCTGTATGTACAATATGATTACATAAAGCTAGAAATAAAAAGTATAAGATAAAATATGACAATAGATCCATCTTGAAACTAAATTTGGTGGCATATATGGCGAGAATTACTTGTGGCCAGCATAGCTGGAATTATATGATTAATATATAATATATAATTAATTACTTGAAAAATACAGCACCTGAGGCTTGATATACATAGCTGAAACGGGCAACAATATCAAGTAATCAATAAGCTTATAAATGCAGAAATTAAAACATGCTTTTATACCTAATTTATTTGGTAGTTTTACGGATTCCCATCGATTGAAGACAGTTGTGTTAATTGGAGCTCACTTATTATTAATTAACATTTTAATTAACGTTGTTGGTAGGTACTTGTAAGCAATACAATACTTTCTGTAGTGTTTCCCATCTGAACCATACTGATTCTGAAAGCAGGTAACTTGGAAAGTTGATAATTTGAACAAAGCAAAATTGTTAAAGTACCAAAGTTGAAGGATATCAATGAGGAAACTTGAAGTTTCTGACGGACAATGGAAAACAAATTCTCTGCTAAATTATAAAGATGCCAAACCTGTAAAACAAAGACAATTTACTAAAGACCATGATGAATTGGTGCTTTCTAATGCAGCAGGAATACATATAGGCCTACTGTGTAATAATTCTAAGAAATAGTTAATAATGAGCAACAGTTTTTTAATCAGAGGTTACTATACTAGCTACGTGAAATTCAGTAGGGCCTATATAAATTGTGTACAGAATAATAAGCAGTACATCATTTCAACAAAGTGCAACTTTATATTACACAAAATGAATAGTTTTTATCAGCAGACCTACAATAAATGTTAAAATAAAAAATTACATAATTTCTTAGGACTACACTCAAAACTTGTGAACACACATAGCAAAATATACACATTTGGTAATTTGGAATACAAAATATACATTAGATATATTTCATCAAAGTTACTGTACAATGTGAATAAGGCCGACTATGTGAATGACTTGAAATTATTCCATCAAGGACGTTTGCATTAAACATAGAACATAATTTAAATATAATAGCACAAAATTCTACGTAGCAAGTCTGTTTCAAAGTACATTTCTTTATAGAACCTGTATCTGTTTAAAGTAGAACTTAAATATAGTCTGTTGTTTCAACAGTTAGATTTCTTAGCAGTAAATATGCTGGTTAACGTAATATTATAAGCAATTTCTTTGCGCTTTATATTGTCTTTACTCTCTAATGACAAGTGTACTAATCGTGTTTGGGAACCAAGACAGCTCATCATTAAAGTGTTAAATGATTATTTAGAATTAAAAAATGTTTATTTAAAATTAATTACTATATTACAAATATATAAATATTACAAATTGTACTTTGATATGAATAGTTACAGTTAATAATATTTAGGTAAGAAATTATTTTTGTGTTAATATGTTTCAGTTTTTGAGTAACAATTTATTTTCTTCTGCCTGTATTAAAAGTTTGAATTTCAGCCAATAATAATGTAACAATGTAGAGACATTTCATTGCCAGAAGACATGAATGCTAAATATTCCAATTTAAAATAAATATCCATGCATAAGATTGGAATATAGTTAAATGGAAGAATGTAGTGAATTGCGAGCTCTGTTGAATCTGTTTTAAACAACTGATTATTTTCTTGAACTGTGTACAAATAATTCTGAGTCTTTAATTTTTCTCCTTGAATATCGATACAAAACTTAGTAGATACATGTATGTAGTTTAATGACTACTGAAAACTCTTATACATGACTAATTAAAAGCATTATCCTATGCTGAAGAACACAATAAATAAACACATGCAAAATCCTGTTGTAGATGCACACTGATTGAACACAATCTGAAAAATAGAATATACTACGTGGTTTTCAGTTAATAAGTACTGAAGCAAGTAACATAGTCATGGCACAGTATAATAAACAACTTCACAACTTAGTTTTACTCCTGTACAACTGAGATACTCGACAATAAATATGTCATGTGAAGATTACTAGTCTCAAGCATATTCATGGAGATTGTCAAACCTATGAATATTTAACAGAATGTGTCATTTTATTCATCTAGTTGATGAATATTTTATCAGAAATCAATACACTCCGGCTGCCAAAACAACAATGGCTTTCATGAAAACATTGACACGTCGATTCACACCGAAACACGTTATATATCCAAAAGGAGAAACTGTTGCAAGGTCCGGAATGACTGTATCTGCAATGAATCTGAAGATGATGGACACTTGAAACCCGTTCAGATCTACACCATGTACATCTCGATCCGGTTTCCGATTTGTTTACGTGTGTGTTCGCTGACAGCGCGCTCTGCGTCCGTCCGTGAATTGAAGTTGACGTAAGCATCGCTGCAGTGAACGCGACCATCGGAACTCTTCACCAGGGTCACGTCAGGCGTCACCTAGGCCATCAGAAAACGGAAAGTACTTAGTTAAGTTCTGTTTGACTGCCGTTGGTTGTTTAATGCTTTAATTCCGAGACGAAACACTCGGGAGTCGACGTTGTACTTAGGATTCAAGCTCTGATAGAAACCGTAATCGTAATCTTCAAACTTCGAAGGCACCACTTGAAAGCCAAGCACAGGGCACTAGCTTATTCACGAGCGCTGCATCTAGTCAGAGGGGTTGTCCAAAGGGTTGTCCGTGGGAGATAGAGTCCAATTTCCAGAGGGTCAGAGGAGGCAGAGTGGCTGCTAAGGCGGGTGTTGTTTGGTCGAAGAGACGGAGGAGGGGCAGAGGGGAAGTTGCTCCACTGACTTCGTTGGGGTAGAAGAAGAAGTGGGGTAGAAATTCCTGAATAGATGAACTAGGCCTACATGACCCTCGACCCGAGTCAACTGACCTGACATAAACACGTAGAGCTTATTACTGACCCACCAACCAGTATAGCCTACACATTCTGACATATTGACACATTCTGGTCTCTCTGACCCAGAATTCATGTGACGCTGGGATCTTTTAGGAGATCAACGTCAGCATTTAACATCAATTGGTTAAAAAATTACAACAGACTTTTGATCATTTTCAACAAACAATTATTATAAGTCCTAATCATAGATGAATTAATCTCTGACAACCTCGATATTGACTGACAAAAGCCTCGAACTGTATGTAACTTTAATCCTGGTAAAATTTACCTCTGTGACTCCATCCAAGAATCGTACTATGTCCTGGGCGTGTACGGAGCTGGGCAGACCCTTCATGACCACAGTGGTAGGGAACGACTGAAGATAAAAAGTATTCTGTGGTGATATAGGAGGACTTGGGTACCAGTAGAGGATCGGCTGGTAGGCGGCATATGCGCCTGCTGCCGCTGCTGCAGAGGACGGCATCTGTGCGTAGCGCTGGCCTGCTTGATGAACCGGTCCAGAGACGGGCATGACGGTGGCCTCGACTGGAGCCGTCGCTAATACTGTAGCTTGATGCTGCGTCGATAGAGGGCCGCTGTAGGTGTAGAGAGCCGTCGGAGGATAGGAGGCCTGCACTCCATGTGCGAGGACAGCCCCTCCTGATCCTGGATAAACAAGAAAGAACATCACAAGAATAATATGTAACCAGTGACACAATGAATCTCATTCCTTATTATAGTCATCGTTATCGTTACCATTTTATCTTCATAATCATCGTCGTCGTCGTCATCATCGTCATCGTCGTCGTCGTCGTCATCATCATCATTGTATCACTGCCCGTTAATCAAACGTCACTATCTACTTAGCAAACAAAAACAATCTATGGTACTTAGGAATTGTAATTGCTGAAGGTCCCTACACAGTAACCTTGTCAGTATAGACTCTAGTCTAACTCCTACACGTTGACTTAAAACCAGCTCTCCATCTTTTACTAGCCACCGTCATCGTCGCTTCTTACCTGGAGAGATGACGTGATGTTGACTGGACGTTGCAATCAGCTGACCCTGTCCTGCTGCAGCGGCAGACACCAGTTGCTGTGAGTGGTGGAGGGGGGCCGCTGGAAGAGCGGAGGGAGGAGGAAGCATAAGCTGAGGAGCAGCCATCGAGCCAGGCTGAAGGAGGGGCGGAAGAGAAGGAGGCGCAATGCCATTGGTCAGCACGAGGTTCATGTCTTCCCCAGAGCATTGGATGACTTCGATGAAGCACTTCTTGTTTCCCATGTAGAAGAGCTTCTTGCTGCGGCCGAGCGCAGTCGATTCCGCCGATTTCTCAGAGTCCATCTGTATGAAGGCCTCTCCCGATGGACTGCCCTGTACACGAACAACCAATATATATATATATATATATATGTAGCCAGAGAGGGCCTAGGGACAGGGTGAAAATAGGTTTGGGACAGGTCGAAAAATTTCACTTCGCCAAAATAGACGCACCAAAAAACGGATAAATAGTGGAAAGCACTGTGGAGATTTATCTATCATATAATTCTTACGAAATATTTGAGGATATGAGCGGCTCTACCCCCATCTGAAATTCCAAAGCGGGCCATTTGCCTGAGTCTACGCCTCTGGGCCTAGACTTACGAGAGAGTTGTAGACGAGATGGACGCCCTGATAGACTATGTGTCTCGAGTATTCTCCGAGGAAGGCGAGGATCTCCGAGACGGTGGCCTCGTAAGGGAGGCCTCGGATGCGGACGCAGTCCTTCTGTGTTCCACTCGTAATCAACTGCTGTTGCTGAGGGCGCGGAATGATGAATCCCGTCGCTATCTGCGAGGGAGAAAACTGCGGAAAGATGGGAGCCACCGAGTGAAGGGCGATCTCTTGCGGCTCCATGGATGGCAGAGGAAGGGGCTCCAGGCTGCGATTCAACACCTTCAAGAAACATCAATCAGCTTAGTGACAGATTCAGGTTTAGATTATGTGGTTTATCTAAAAATAATTATCTTCTTGCTTATTTTGTTTATTCACGTTTCATTATAATTGATCTGGTGTCCGTTTCTATTACCTGAGTAGATATCTTGAAGGGGCGCTATATCAAGTTTTTTTGATTGATTGATTTATATCTATCGGTTTCTCAAACATCGCTTTTTCAGTCAGCAGTTAATGTTCGTTCTCTGATTACTTCAAACGTCCTTTCGTTAAGTCGCTGCTTTGTCGCAGTTGCTTCCCATGCAATTGACAATTAGCCTCAGATAAGGGACTTAGACTGCCTGTCTGTATGTCTGTCTGGTTCTTGCCTTTTGGACGTGAGCGGTGGAGTCCTATTCTCGCATGCTATGCTCGTGATAGAGAAGTTGCTCGGCATCAGGCCTGTTGGACATGCAATGGAAGACACAGGCACGATATCCGGTGGTTGGATTCTGAGCTAGGAGGTGAAGTAAATTAAGTCTCGCTTATTTAACATCTTCAGATTTTGAAGATGGGTCTACCTTTAAACCATTTTATAGTTAGAATATTAATTAGAAGACATAAGCTGGATATCTGGCTGCTGATAGTTGGCTTCTAAGATTTTGAAGATTGGTCAACCTATGAAATAATTGTTTTCTCGCTCAGCAATGGACGGCGAATGAATGCCTACGGGATAGGCGCTTTTAATACTGACACTGTCCTTCTTCAGATTGGTACAGTGACTATAGTTACCTGTTGAACCTCTGCAGTCGTGCTACGAAACAGTTCGATGTATCTGGACCCGATACACTGGCGATGCTTCGTCAGGGCCTTGGATGCATCCTCCTCCGACCCAAACAGGACGAACGCATCGCCAGTGGCTCTTCCGTCTGGCTGATGGACGAACAGAATGCCGTCCTTTCCGTCTAGGACTTCAACGGATACGAGACCTTGCTGGAAGAACTCCACCTTCAATGCAATACCAGTTATGCTAAATAATAGCACTGGCATTAATAATTATTACAGGTTTAATTTACTCTGACCTAGTATGAAAGCGATCAAAACACGTTGCTTCCCTTGACGACTTGATTTGATTTGATTAAGCTGGTCTCCACGACGGCGCTTCTTTTTCGGGATGGGGAAGGTGGTTAGATATATAGAGACCTACATGTACATTACAATGAATGCATTGAATTACAGTATCTGATCTGTGTTGAAGTAGGCGCTACAACATACCAGACACTGAATGATGCATGGGTGCATTTTATGTGAAGATAATTTGCTTCTTTGTTCGCTCACTCTTTAAAACAACCGTCTATTCGAATTCAACTCCTCTCCGTAGGCCTAATAATTCGTTGACTTCTTCTTTCACCTGATTATAGGCCTTTTTCATATTCCTAGAAACAGTCGGAGGAAATCTTTTCCTTTCCTATTCGTATTCCACCTCTTCCTGGTTTTTATAGGCTAGGCCTACTTACGTTCAAAGCGTGACATTCATTTGATCATAATAACAAACCGAGTCCATTATTCGCTGCTGTTCTGGTCAGCGTTACACGAATAGGTATACTTTCATCTCGCCACTTGAAGCGTTCATGGGAATTGAAAAAGAATGAACATGTAGCAGTTGGAAACCTTCACCCTAGACTAACAGGACTCTACACGAAACAGAGAGCCAGAACTGTCACGAAACTTAACCCCATATAAATACTTGAGCCATCGCTTTAATACAAGTGATGCCGCAGTATCTGCATTGACTCTAGTTGTACACTGACAACAGGCGACGATAGGAAAACATTCGTCTATGAGCCAAACTAACATTTTCGCAACGTTCACACAGGCCAGGCCTCTTGATACATTCTGAACAAAATGTCGCAGAGTAATTATATTGAAATCAGGAAATTAAATATAGCCTAGGCCTACTAATGAGAGGCGATCAAATTTACGCTAGTCTGCATAATATTAGGCCTAAATGTCAGCATGCAATGTAGTTGATGTAATTGAGAACAGTTTTGCGGCAAGACACTTCCATCTCGTTGACCGCCTGATTTACAATACAACTTCTGATTGACTATGAGCCTATACCAGCAGATTACTCTAACGGCCTTGCAAAACAACAACACCACACAGTCTTGTGCTACTGTGGAAGACATTGCTTCTCGCAGCCTTCTCTACGTTCAGCAACTGTGAGCGATCTAAGTAGGCCTATAGGTAAAAAGTTTATAGCGCTTGCAACCTATTCGCTGAAGCACGACAACTCAGCATAGACTGCTGTGACGTCAACCTGAAATTTTGTTGGACGTTGCGGTAGGCCTGAAATACATATGTATGGCGAACAAGTGGAAAGGATGAGCTTTAGCCATCACCTTTTACATATAGCAGACCTATATAGAAACTACCATCTTATAGAAATGGTACCCGATACCCAAAAACATAAGCGTGAATATCCGTCCACACAAAGTGACCTAAAGTGTAACAACTAACACCGACCATCTATATTTGTAATAGCAATTGTGATCTTACATTTATAGAAAGCCAATTCAAAAATGAACTCACAAGTGGCTCCCCGACTCGACCCGAAAGAGTGAAATCACTCTCAAAATTACTAATAGGATTACAAATATGAGTGAAAGGGAGAAACTGAGGAACTCGAGTCACAGCTCTCAAGAAAGGTGATTTCAATTGATGGATCCAGCTGAGCTTTCCTAGATTCAGCAGTAGCAGTATACGTACTAGGGGTAACCATGAGTTCTTTGGCAGCTAACGGAAGGACACCACGACCCGGGACTGAATAGATTGACTACACTACGGGCTACTGGGCCTAATAGAACAACGCCGACAAGACAGTTAGAATATGCATGTTAATAAATTGGAAACACGAAGAACTGATTATCTTCTCGAGAATTATGCTGTAGGTTTTTAAAGAGTAGCTATCATAGCATTTTGTAATTGAGAAATTCATGACTGATTGATGGCGAGTGGTCTTTTGAAGACCTTCAGTATTTTCACTGTTCGCTCTGTAGGCCTATGCCCTACAAGTTTTATGCAAGACCTATGCTATACAAGTTGGCAGTTGCATACAGTACTTTCTGGTCTTCAATGTTTATGTTTCGTGAATCAAATGACGTATAGCAGAACAGTCTAATCTTAGGAAGGCAAGGTCGTTCTCTTAGATACAAGGGCTCTAAATAATTTAAGCAGCATAGGAAGCACTGAATTATCTCGAATGCACCTCTTTTCAGTATTAATTAATCGCTAGATATCACCCAAATGAATAAGATGTATAATGCAACAATTTGGCCAACAATGCAGATGTTGTTGTAATGTAAGCTCTGCAATACAGAAGAACTTGATTTTCGAAAAGAAAGCTGAAGTGAAAATAACTGAAATAATTTGACCAGGGACAATTTCAATGTATACAGCAACGGAAACGTTTGAAATAAAACATTAAACACTTTGAGTTTTTAAACTGCACTGCAGTGTGGACATGATACTCGCTGTGTTGCTTTCTGGAACTGCAGTGAGAGTTTTATTTTGTTCCAGAGGAGCCAGGAAGGTCTGATCCAACAGAAATTAACATTTAAGTCAGCAGTAAGTCTATTTATAGTCTAATGGATATGGTTCCTTGAAATCTTCTTCCTGGCTCAACTGACGTTCACGAGTGGATCGGTGATGCATTTGTGTCTCAGTATCAGACTTGCTTCCGTGCATTGTTCCATCGCTACCAGTTTATATAAAGGCGCTATATGTATATATAAGTCTCTTAACAGTAAACATGTCAAATAGTGGCACAGTTACAGTGATAGACAGCACCAAAACCCTATCCATAACCAACCCGCTCCACTTCTCTATCAAGCATGTTATTATCATTATTATTATTATTATTATTATTATTATTATTATTATCGTATCTAAGGAAACACTGGTTATTGCCAAACACAATTCAACAAAATTGAACAGGACACCACTGACAGAATTCACCCCGAGATCCAGCGAAAACCCAGGAGCCGCATTAAAAAAGTTCCGGTCACCAGTCGTTGTAAGAAAGTGTGTTAAGATCCGTTTGGAAATAAAACCCATCCATCTTTATCTAATCTTGCACCCGAGCACAACCAGCATGGCGGGTTTAGGAGGTCTGCCTTCTAACTTACCGCTAGACCCAATCGTATTAGACAAGTGGTCATACCAGGCAACATCGACCACTTCTATCCCACAAGTCATCATTGTGGCCCGCATGCGTTTAGCGAGGCTCGCTGAAAAGAATATCGTGCCTTAAAGTTTTAGCAAAAGCGCCTACGATGAAGTCTGGTATAGACAACATCCATACATTTCTTCGTTAAGTGCTATACCGCAGGTCTATCTCGTATGTATACAAAGAACTGCAGCATATGTTCACATGTGTATCATACTGACTTAAACAGGTAAACTATATAGTCAGTTTACTACTGGACGCCCAGGCGTCCTTTTAACAGGAAAGAGTTCTCCCTAAGTGGTCTATTACAAGTATTCACTGACTGTCTGGTAAAACAAATGCGTATTGCTGTTCAAAACATTCAGAAGGTTTCTACAAGTCCAGTTCTCATAAAATCTAATTTAACATATAAATCACATTACCACAGAAAATAATTAACCTGGGCCTAATTTATTCATTATTTTACCAAATGTAGCATAATACAATATAGGCGCACTGTATAATAATAAAAATTTCACACTTTCTAAATCTTAGTCGTTTATTGCAAACTTCCAAAGCGTCACTCAAAAGTCAAGCCATTTAAGTCTTCAGGTTCATATGCTGGGCCTACCATTTGAAAATATTCGTGACAATTAGAAGCACACCTTTCCAGCTCGTAGTCTCAACTCGTTTTCTGTGCACCATTTAATTTCTAAATTTCTGTCTGATCACTGCAAGTCAGGTTAAATATTGCAGAAGACGGTAATTAATTTAAATTCCTGAAGTGCTCGCCAAAAATGAAACTGTCATGCTTGTCAGTTATTTCTTCGGATAGTCTATTTATTAATTTGCTAATTGAATGAACCTACCACTTCGTCTGCTCTGCACGTGTAGGGCAAGCCTCGCATGCGAATGATCACCTGACTTCCGTTATCAGCGTGGCGCTGTAGAAACTCCTGAGCTTCCGAACTGCTGCCTGGTAGACAGATAAAGAAACCGAAGCAGAATGATAGAACATTTTACGCAAATAACTACAGAAAAACGAGTGCCAGCTGCTATAGGCCTATATATAGTTTTAGAAACGTATACGATCTGCAAACTCCTATCCGAATCACATTGAAAATTAGTGAATTTCACCTGTTAAGTAGGCCTACTCATTCATGATGGTGGTGATGATGATGATGATGATGACGATGACGACGATTATGATGATGATGATGATGATGATGATAATAATAATAATAATAATAATATTAATAACCCCTCGGTTAATAAATAATAGTCCTAATAACTCATCGGCGTTGGATTTCATCAGCGAAATCGGTAACCGGATTTCACTGAAGGCGATGAACGTGAGACGACCATTCTGTCTCAGCGCCTTTCTGTTTGCATTCAACGCTACAACCTATAGCCGCTTTCGTGGGCTCCTTTCCGTTGACTCCAGAAGACGTGACCTGACCCTCCCGACAATTAAATCTCTATATTGATAATCTTTAAGTCCCTGGGGGAATGAAGTACCTCAGGGCAAAAATTATAATAATAATAATAATTAATATTATTACAATAACAATAATAATAATAATAATAATAATAATAATAATAATAAGTTGCATCACTTTATCCCCGTTGTAGCCGAAACCGCAAGAAGCTGGTACACAGAGTCATTGGGATTCGTCAGTGAACTAGGTAGCAAGATCACAGCAGCAACAGGCGACCAGCGCGAGACCAGTCATCTCCCTCAGCGTCTGTCCGTCACCCTCCAAGTCGGAAATTATATGTCAGTTCTAGGCACCTCAGACTCAGAATGGAACTATAGTGAGATTAGAAATTGATTGACTCTTACGTATAATAATAATGAGCTAATGAATCTGTATCCATGTCCGTTGTTCACGAATAAATTTTATTTAAAAAAAATAATAATAATAATAAGAAGAAGAAGAAGAAGAAGAAAAGCAACAGCAACAATAATATTTCATCCATGGTGTCTTTCGATCAAGGAGGCGGAATTATAATCCTGCAGCTCGGATATTATGATTATACACAAATCTGGACATAGGCTATCAGTCTGTCTCACTATAAAATGCAGATTTTGTTCCTGAGGATCTAGGGGCGTCCATTTAATTATTTTTGAAAGCAGCACCTGCTTTCAAATCGAATGATTTTATACAGATTCGTGCCCATGATTGTAAGTTGCACCAAGGAGAAAATAGACTGAACTAAATTGCATGAAGCGATCGTTGCTGTCATTATACCTTATACAAAACAACCAAATACCAAAAAATTGTTTCCGAACTTGCAATAATAGGCCTACGCGCGAAAATTCACAATGGAATTGTCACAGTCTTGATTTGGAAATGAACCTGGCATTCGATAAGATGAGATGCTTTAAGACATTGGCTTTAAGAAGGGCTTAGAGTAGAAATCCTTTAGAATTAAACATGGTTTGACTAGGATAGAAATTACCTCCAGCAACTGAGAGGAAGTCCTGTCCCGTTGCACGGTATACTTCGATGTACCTCTGTCCCATATGGTGCTTGTGACGGCGAAGGGCAAGGTCTCGATGTTCCTTCGTATCAAACCGAACCAAGGCCTCGCCGTTCCTTCGACCTTGTTGGCTGAGGCACAACGCCACTCCTCCCCTACAAGACCAATCAATAGACCAACCAAACAATCAGCCAGCCAATCAATCAAGTCAGTCAATGTTATATAAATAGAAATTCTGTAAGCATGTTCTAAAGAAGACAATTTTAAGATGGGTCAAAAACTTTGTATCATTTATATTATAGACAGATTTTTAGAGCGCCAATTGGTTTAGCTGAATACACCGCAGATGCGTAAATGTCCACAGTCGTCTGTTAATAGAAGAACCTGTTTCATTTGTTTAAGACTTTATGGTCATCGTCTCACTTGGCGACGTTGAGTCCACGAAAGAAGCAAGCGACATCTTGGTCTGAAGATTGCCAAGGGAGACCACGTGCTCGCACAACTGTTTCGTCATCAACCACGTCATCGATTGTGCTACAAAAAGTAAGAACCAGAGTTACCCATAGAACAAAACTGTAGCCTAGCCTATATATGCTATAACGATAATGTTAACTTCGTTTCGCATAAGATATACTCTCTCGGTGTTCGATAACATGACAGCTGAACACGAAGGTATAGAGTTTTTTAAAGACGGTATATAAACCAATGGCACACAAAACAGACATGCAAACGTATGCGCGATTTACAAGACAATTCAAAACACACGCCCAGATGGATTGATGGATGGATGAATGGATGGATGGATGAATGGATGGGTGGATGAATGGATGGATGGATGGATGGACGGACGGATGGATGGATGGATGAATGGGTAGCAGCGATGATCTGAAACTCGTCTCGGAACTCGGCTCAGTTGAGTCTGGTAGTACTCGGCATAAACTGGGACAGACAATGGGTCCAAGTTTGATTAAAAAGTAATAGGCTTTCCGAGTTTCTGTTTTGAAAGAGAACATCGGATTATTTTATTTACCAAACGACTATCGACCTACTTAAAACACAAATACTGTTACAATTAGTGCTTACTAGTTACTACTTCCTAATGCAAACTGAGGCAAAATGAATAAAATAATAATAATTGTGCAAACCGCCAATCCAAAAATTAAGAGAATTTTAAACAATTAAAAAATATTCTTTAAACACTAGAAACTGGGACTCGGTACAATGCAACTCGTTAAGCTCGGTGCTCAGACTCGGGTGGGTTTGTTTGTGTGGATGTATGTATGGATGGATTGACGGATGGACGACGGATGGTCAATCTAGTTGCAGGTGGACGCTAGCGTCGATGCGTAGACATTCGAATGGACAAACGGATGGAGACTCGCGCCATCGCTATTGACAGACGACGCTAAAATTATTTTCGCAAAGATGTACGATTCAATTAGCCAGGTGCGCGATTAATTCCTCCCTCCTCCAGGTGGACCCGTCCGTGACAGCTGTCTTTTTGATAAGATAGCAGCGCCGTGCGCGCCTCAATGCAACTCGCCTCCCGCCGCCTGATTTATCGCCGCGCAGCCAATGCGCATTAGGCAAGCAACAGCTTCAGGACCCAAGCAGGCCGTCCGGTCTCCGACGCACATCCTCTTTGCCGCAGCAGACGTCGCACCTGTCCCATTAATTCCGAAAGTCCGATAAAATCGCGCCATTTAAATACGAAGCCATCGGAAGAGAAATCAATCGACCCCACGCTCCGCTCTTTGGTCTTCGGTGTAGGCCTATATGCGCGGCGCCAAAAACATCTCTACGGATGAGCAGATCGAACGAACGACAGCGCAAAGAACTATTCACAACGGGTACGATACGACAGCGGTTTCAGACTCTACTGCAGGTGTACGGTCATCCAGTGTTTAGGTCTACTCTGTGAATGCTACGTTGCAGAAAAGTTGTGTTCCTCTGGCTTCGAGATTGGATTTGAAATGTGAAGCCTGTGGATCCATGCAAAAGATCAATTAGACAGGCCGGTACATTTCCGTCCGTTTGGAGTGTTCTCACGTGGGCTAAGGTGTCATTGGTGTCATCGACTTAACGAAATCATGAAAGACTTTTTTCACGGAATACAAGTGCCCTACATTTTCATCACACCAGTTTATCCACATTTCACGATGATTATGATGACACTCGGTAATTGTTTCCAGTCGTAAGTACTTCCTCCGAGAAAATAACAGTGGGGTAAGACAATGGGCATGAAAAGTGAGGAGCACGATACCCCACATTTTAAAAAATCTGGTCACTAGCCCCCGCACCTACGAAAGTCATGCTTATTGTCAGACACCTCTTTTGAGATTTTCAATATCGTGGTCCTGGGTCAAAGGATCTTTCGACCGAGGCGGGAATCAACAGAGCTCTGCCTTTACGGTTTTTCAGCCGTTTGATTATAAGAATTTATTGGCCCACTGTTAATGTATGGTCTTCGCCCGTGAACAAACTGGTGCCCTGTCGACGAGCGTTTTTATCAGTTTGGAGATTACAATTACAATTGCGGATTGTGTGTTACTGCCATTGTAGTACCCCTTAATGCTACCTGAAATAAATCGTTAGACGAAAACAATGATTCACACGTCAGCCAGGAAACAAAAGATTTTGTCTACAAAACACTAAATCTATATAGAATCGTTGCGGCCTTTCAGGGATAAATGAGGATGGGAGTTCGCCTACTGATGCTGGCTTATTTCAGAGATTTAAATATTAGAATAGTCCTCGTAGTTTGTACACTGGAACTTAAATGGCATGGCGCCCATCCAAAGGGGTAGAGGTGGTAACGTATCCCACCCGATCAATTCATTCAAAATGAGCAGGGTTTGGGGGTCATACGGACACCACAAGATTACTTCAGTGGAGTAATGTTGCTGACATCATAGAAAAACTCTGTACCCTTGTATTTCCTATGCCCTCGCACGGCACGCTTTCTCCCTGGGTCGTCTTTCCAGAAAATTGTTCCTATACTGTCCACACAACATCCGTTATTCTTGAGATGCACATCAATAGATGCGTTCGAGTCAATTATTGAAAGGTAAATTCTAGACGCGGTGAATCCCGTATACCAGGTACAGTTTATCTGTTTGCACGCGGAGGCGGCAACAGGCGCCCTCCAGGGCCTGGAGTGAGAGGAGCGTATGCGAGGGAAGGAAGGAGAGAGGGAGGGAGGAGTGGAAGAGGAAGGCGGCCTGTCGCTCGATGTCGACTCCACGCACAGCTGGCGCTGCAAAGGGACGACTGAGTAGACTGACAATTCAATCCTAAGTGCTTCCCCGTCAAAGAACAACTTTCCTTCTTTTTTGTCGATCAAGGTATTGACTTTTGACCGCAATGACTCGCAACGGCGGTAGGCACATAACATGTGCCCATCACACACAATTATATATATGTATATATATATACATATATAATTATATTTGCAAGATCATAAGTATATATATACAATCATGTATAGATATATACATACATACAAAATATACATATATTATCTATATATATATACAGTTAGTCCACGGTTTCTGCCTGTGTGTTTATACAGTTAAGATATTTAAATAGATTTCCGGGTGGAAAAAGCAAAGTTGTCAGGAATGAAAGACTGTTGATTTCTTCTTCCGGCGGAGGTAAGAGATGGATTGGGAGGAATGGATGGGATCTAGCGGATGAGACGGAGTTGGTAGAAAGTGGAGTGGGATTTGATAACGATTATGCTATTGACGTCCGGTGTGTTTATATGCACACTGATTGACTGACTGACTGACTGACTGACTGACTGATTGACTGATTGACTGATTGACTGACTGATTGACTGATTGACTGACTGATTGACTGACTGACTGACTGACTGACTGACTAACTGATTGATTAACTAACCGACCGACCAAATGACTGATTGATTGACTGACTGACTGACTGACTGACTGACTGACTGACTGGCTGAATGAATGAATGAATGAATGAATGAATGAGGAGTGAGTGAGTGCGTGAGTGAGTGAATGAATATATAAATGAATGACGACTGACATCTTCTTTGCAACAGCTTCGTTGCCTCGGTTGACTGAATATGAGGAGAGCATTTTAGGTATGGGATGTGTAATGAGAGACAGAGACAGACAGAGACAGACAGAGACAGACAGAGACAGACAGAGACAGACAGAGACAGACAGAGACAGACAGAGACAGACAGAGACAGACAGAGACAGACAGAGACAGACAGAGACAGACAGAGACAGACAGGCAGACAGACAAAATGACATTTGTTCTGACACACAGACCAACTGACTGATTGACTGACGATGAGATACAGAAGGAGAGAGAGACAGACAGAGACAGTCAGCGACAGAGAGACAGAGAGAGAGAGACAGATGAGGCACATACACATTTATTCACACAGACGAACTGATAGACTCTCATTTGGAAATGTCAAAATGAAAACTGCATCGTAAGAAATTCGTGGTAAAAATTGACGATAAGAATTAAGCCAGGGAAAACTTAGGTCTACATGGAGAAAAACTTGGCTCTAGTGGAGTGGGTGAGTAAGGGTTGTAAGGCGAAGAGACAGAGTCACAAAGAGAAGAACAGACTGACAGAGATATCAAGGGAGACGGTGATAGAACAACATGAACAGTCGCCGATGGACACAAAAAGAGACACACACACTCACACAGTGACACTCACACAGTTGAGAGACAAAAAGGGACACACAGAATGACAAGGACAAGTTACGAGCAACGACACGAACCCAGATGGCGATGTGCGGAAAGGAGAAGACAGACAAAACCGGTAAGAGATAGAGTCAAAAGGCCAGACACAGAGACAAAGATTTATGTCTTGTTTTTTTATTAACGGAGGTCATCCGTTGCTAGTAAGTCTTTGTCTCAGGCGTATTTTTATGCTTTTTCCGTTTATCTGATTTCGCAGTCAAGTGCAGTCAATCAGGCAACAGAGGTTGAGGTGGAGGAGGAAGGAGAAAAGGAGGAGGAAGAGGAGGAGGAGTAGGAAGAGGAGGAGGAGGAAGGAGAGGGCGAGGAGGGGAGGGAGGAGAAAAGGAGGAGGAAGAGGAGGAGGAGGAAGAGAAGGAGGAGGAGGAAGAGGAGGTGGAGGAGGAATAGAAGGAGGAAGAGAAGGAGGAGGAGAAGGAGGGAAACGAGGAGGAAGAGGAGGAAGAGGAGGAGCCTTGGCGTGGCAATCGAAGTTACCGAGAGCAGCAACAGCAGCAACAGCAGCTGCTCGGTTCAAACGATCGCATCTCATCAATTCTTATTCATCTCTTGTTTTCGCAATTTTTGTGGACCAGGACCTTGGTCTCGATCGAGTGAATCTGGTCCTTAAACTCAGACCAACTCAGTCAAGATCTCTTAGGGATTTGCCAATCGTTCCCCTTGACCGATTCTGACGTCACGGGCACTTGCATCTTTCTGCATGCAAACGAAGCAAATTTCTTGAACTGCGTTGCTTAGATGATTTGCTTTGTAAATTCTAAACGCTATCGTTTGCTGCCTTGGATGTCGACGTCATAAGTCGAAGTGCCATTGTTACGATGGTGTTGAGTGAATCCTCGGTGATGTTAATTGTGACACGTCTTTGTCCACTGTTCACCTCAGTTGCAGCGTCAACGCATTTCAATATTTTCCATCCGATGGCATGTATAAACACGCGCGAGACCTCAAGGGTTCTGGGTTGTCGTCGGTGCCTTCATGTGTCCCAGGGGCAAAGAATCCGCCATAATTGGTCACATCTGTGATTCGATTATTAGTTTTCTCACGCCCCCTATCGGAAGGGTCGACGCCTAAACTCTGGCGTCGGCCATCTCCCCTTCTTCGTACTCCCCATCGCAATTACCACAGACCGGTACACAGACAGACACAGACACGTGCAGGCAGAAGGTCCGCACGGATCCGACAGGTAGACACGAATGCTTTGCCTCGGGTAAAATGATTTTATGACTTCTGCCTTTGGAATTTTCATGCGCTTCAACCTTAACAACATTGTTATGCAATGACACATTTTCTGTTTCTACATTTATTGACAACGGTAGACGGCAAGGTAATGAACAGCCGGGCAGATAATCGTAAGCGTAGACTCTGCGTTTAAACAGCGGCCACAGATTTTCACTGTGTGTTGGCCCACGGTGGCCAACTAACTTACTAGACTGTGCTGGTGAACGAGGGTGAGGAAAAGCTAGGCACTAAAAGAGTAGTAATACAAGGTAACGCACGACGAAAAGGCAAGGGGATAACGTCTTGTAGGCCAATGTTGCCAATATGTCGACTGTGAGGCCATTGAAAGCTTGGCTCAATTTAACAGAATTCTTCGCTTAATCACGAACAGTTATCGAACAACGAGAAAGTTGTAGGCCTATAGTCTATACAAAGCGAAACTAACAGTTATAGCAATAATGGCCGATATTAGAGTTAGGTTTCACCAGAATCATCTCTCCAACCAAAGATTTTATCGACAAAGTTTTACATCACTTACGATTTATCCAGAAAAGCCTTTCACAAGAAGACTATGTCGGATTTCTGTTTAATATGCCTCAAATGCATTAAGTGAATGAGTGTTTCCCTCATTTTTCGTTTAATTCTTTTTTTACGCAACCAAAGTTTGGCTAATGCCAGTAAATTTTCTGGACCTTTTGTAGTTTGGATATTAAACAAATGAACAACCAAACCTCTTAGTTGCACGACATTTTCTACGTCAGTTGATAACCAGTTCCGACTATACGGCTGACTGTCAATGGTTCCTTTCTCATCCATATCTCACGTATACATTCGTATGATCATTCTCGTTTATTGAAATGTTAAATTTAATTATTACTTCATTAGCAAATAAATTTCCATCCACTTGTTTATAAATTTATCTGTCTTATCGTCATTTCCAATTTAGATTCTCTTTTGGCAAATATCAATTATAAAATCACTTACCAGACTCCGGGCTCAAGCTTATCTTTGATTACTTCCGGATCAGCGAAGCTACCACCTGTTAGCACATGAACAGCAAATCCCAATCAGTGACTGAGTGACCTCAGATCTTAACTGCGGAAACTTCAAGTGATATATATATATAGGGATACTGAGCAAGTTCTTCACTCACTATTGCTCGGCGACACCGATTGATGGTCTTCTCTGCTCTACCACGGACTATCCTTTGGGCAACCCCTCTTATTTGACGCAGCGCTCATGAATAAGCTGGTGCCCGGCTCGTGGCTTTCAAGTGGCGCTTAAGAAATTTGGAGATCACGATTACGATTGATGTTTGTATACGGTGGCGCTTAATTAAGTGCGTAACAACAATAACAAATCAAAATAATGAATATTATTAATGATATTTCAACGAGATAGAGAAGCACTAATTTAGTGATAAGTTAGTTGATTTGGTGACAAGTTACTTGGTTAATTTAGTGATAAGTTAGTTGATTTGGTGACAAGTTACTTGGTTAAGTTGTTGGTTAATTGTACATAGCTCAATTTAATTATAGATAGGCCAAATTAGTTAATCAATGATAAGTTATCTGGACAGCAAAGTTGTAAGTTATTCAATTAATGTCGTGATAAGTAATATTTTTAAACACGTGATAAGTTCATTTCGGTGATAATGGTATTTAGTTATTCAGTTATTTAAATTAGTTATTTAGTATTCCTACCGTCGTTAATGAATCTGCCAATGATGGCGGCCATACCATGGCAATGGCGAATACCATATTCTATAGATTGATCACCTTCCAGTCCCAGAACTAAGAAACTGTTAAGAATGCAGTCTAACAGCCAATTGATTGCTCGAAATTGAACAGTAAATACAGACATGTCCCTAATATTCAAGTTTAGTATTTGTCTTGCAAGGGTTCCAGTTTCGAGGTGAAAGAAGGTTTGTATTAGGACACAAAAGATAGGTTATACCTGCAAAGACGACACAAAATTACTTTCAAAGAGAACAGAAACGTGCCGTCAAAGAGATACAAACACGTCTTCAGAAAGAAATAATCATGCTTCAGAAGGGACACAGGTATCTTCGAAAGGACACAAATGTGCATCAAGAGAGACACAAATGAGGCTTTGAGGGTTCAAAATATGACCAGAATGCTAAAGCAAAATCCAAGTTTTGGAAACTTTGCACAATTGCATCCAATTGCATTCAAGCGGATTTTCTTGTCTTCTATAAAGAAGGTTGACATTTAAAAGTAATTTAATGCCGGGAGATCGTAGTGCAATGGTAATCGTTATATAGGCCTAAGAGTGTAAATAGATTCGAATTTCCAGCTAATGTCTCTCCGCCTTTAAAGACAGTGCAGGAGATGCAGATACTTTTTTGCCATGCAAGATGGATGCATAGAATCAGAGGTTTATGTGAACTATAATATAATTTGAAATTTTAATTATTTTCGTAAAGATCATGAATGATATCCATTGATCGGAAATTTTAGGGACCTATAGCCAGGTTAAACATTAAAGTTAAAAGCCTAGACAGATGCGTAGCAAATTGGCTATTTGGCTGTGCAATATAGATTGCGTTCAGAGTATAAGGATACAGTCGAGCATGTCCTTGAGACAGTTGACGGGTCCCTCGCACTTGTACAGCTTCCGGAATTCTTTTCTCAGATCGAAGAACCGGAAGAAATGATTTGGTAGGTTGATGTTCTTCCGGATGCATTCGGGAATGATACACATTCGCAAGTGGAGAGGACCATCCGTACAGAAGCAGAAAGGCTTTCCTCCATGGTCTGGATGAACTTCCTTTGAGCAAAGGAAGCGCTCGAACTGATTAAGAACATCAACAACAGAGTATATATTTAGTCCTCTCCTGAACTTGTTTCACCTGTATTTTGCAGCTAATAATCCTAATATCAATGCAAATTATGCAAAATATGCAAGCATTTCCAAGATTATACATTGTATAATAGTTTAAATACGCTTTTGATTTAGAATTCCTAGTTTTAAAAAGACTAAGAGGCAAAAACGTGGAGCAGAGCTAGTCATTGATACTCAAAACTGCTGTCTGTGGCCTAGTGATTGGTTATCAGGTCACGGTTCACAGGTGATTGGTAACGGGGGGTGATCGGTTACCGGGCCCCAGATGATTGGTAGTAGGGCGTATACTGGCCTCCGTGCCGCCGGTGATGGGTTGGTGTCCGCTCGATAATCCGAAGGTTCGATAGTCCGAAGGTTCGATAGTCCGAAGGTTCGATAGTCCGAAGGTTCGATCGAACCTTCGGACCTTCGGACTATCGAACTTTCAGACTATCGATACAGAACCGATGGGCTATACAGGCCATGGAATGATAAAAGAATAAGAATTTGAAAGTGGTGAAAGGAAGATGAAATTGCAAATCCCAACAATGTAAAAGATAAAAATCGCGACTCAGTATTCACATGTCGTCAACTGTAGTAAAATCATTGAAGAAATAAACATCAGCAACTTTAATTTCGTTCAACATTCATGGAAACTTTTTCTTTTCAGGTGAATTAAATTATTTCTTATAGTTAGTTCAGTTCGTTAACTGATGTATTAGTTATAGTTAATATTTAATAGTTAGCATGCGCTTATCTTTATGGACTCCTTCAAAGTTTAATTTCATTAGGGATAGGCCTATACAGCTGAAAATTCATGTTGACATTCTGATATCGCTCTATACGCCATGCATCGTTGCAACGTGGTCCAGAGACTCTGAACAGCGCTGACGAAGGCAATCCGTGGCGTATATAGTCGCACATGCAACTGTTGCATCAGGGCCGGCATATATATTATACATGCATATACAATTTATACATACATACATACATACATATGTAATGTATATAACTATGTATGTGTGTATGTATATGTATACCTCATCGAGAACGTGTTCAAGTGGCTGAGCATTGCGGATGGCATCCTCTGGGAGTCCCGTCTGAATCTTACACTCCTCCGTTAATACAGTTTCACTGATGAGGTCGTCAGGTGCCGTCGGTCGGACGAAGTGCTGTTGTAACGTAGCCACCTGTAACACCACGATTAACACCAGTTCTTACACTACAGGCATCGCCGATTATCTGTGCTATGATATAGCGCCCGTTTGGGGCTTCTCAAAATTGCATTGCTGATAGAGAGAAGCTGAACATGAATGAGTATAGTATCAATGACAACGACGCGGAAGAAAAAGAGGGAGCGGGAGGGAGAGGGATTGAGAGGGAGGGAGAGGTAGGGAGAGGAAGATGGAGACAGAGGGATTGAGATGGAGGGAGAGGTAGGGAGAGGAAGATGGAGACAGAGGGATTGAGATGGAGGGAGAGGTAGGGAGAGGAAGATGGAGACAGAGGGATTGAGATGGAGGGAGAGGTAGGGAGAGGAAGATGGAGACAGAGGGATTGAGATGGAGGGAGAGGTAGGGAGAGGAAGATGGAGACAGAGGGATTGAGATGGAGGGAGAGGTAGGGAGAGGAAGATGGAGACAGAGGGATTGAGATGGAGGGAGAGGTAGGGAGAGGAAGATGGAGACAGAGGGATTGAGATGCAGGGAGAGGTAGGGAGAGGAAGATGGAGACAGAGGGATTGAGATGGAGGGAGAGGTAGGGAGAGGAAGATGGAGACAGAGGGATTGAGATGGAGGGAGAGGTAGGGAGAGGAAGATGGAGACAGAGGGATTGAGATGGAGGGAGAGGTAGGGAGAGGAAGATGGAGACAGAGGGATTGAGATGGAGGGAGAGGTAGGGAGAGGAAGATGGAGACAGAGGGATTGAGATGGAGGGAGAGGTAGGGAGAGGAAGATGGAGACAGAGGGATTGAGATGGAGGGAGAGGTAGGGAGAGGAAGATGGAGACAGAGGGATTGAGATGGAGGGAGAGGTAGGGAGAGGAAGATGGAGACAGAGGGATTGAGATGGAGGGAGAGGTAGGCGAGAGGAAGATGGAGACAGAGGGATTGAGATGGAGGGAGAGGTAGGGAGAGGAAGATGGAGACAGAGGGATTGAGAGGGAGGGAGAGGTAGGGAGAGGAAGATGGAGACAGAGGGATTGAGATGGAGGGAGAGGTAGGGAGAGGAAGATGGAGACAGAGGGATTGAGAGGGAGGGAGAGGTAGGGAGAGGAAGATGGAGACAGAGGGATTGAGAGGGAGGGAGAGGTAGGGAGAGGAAGATGGAGACAGAGGGATTGAGAGGGAGGGAGAGGTAGGGAGAGGAAGATGGAGACAGAGGGATTGAGAGGGAGGGAGAGGGAGAAAAAAGCATGGAGAGACAGATGGAGATAAGGAAGGAGAGAAGGAGGTTCGAAAATAGAATCCGTGGTTCCTTATGTCATATAACAACATATAACATTTGCAGAGGTTATCTATTCAGTCTTCTCACGTCACCCCAAGACACTTTCCACTCTATTTTCTGGTTGCGCCTCCGGACAATAAAACGACGTGATGCTCCGCAATGCGGAACCAAACCACATTTAACAATTACGTGCTGCATATAGGTCTTTACGCGTAGGTGAGCCTTTGTTACGTTTGCGGATGCAGGCAGACATTCTCTGACGGAAACCGATGTACTGCCCACACAAACCAAATTGCCGTGACATGTGGCACGTGACAACCGGAAAACATCTTGTCCTACCGTTGGTTTACGATGCTAGGTAGAGAGAGTATAGCAGTTTTTCATGACGCCATCGGGGTAAGATGGGCACTTGGCCCCCGCTTGGAACTAGCATCCGAAAAGTTTGGCCCTCTGTGTGAGGATAGTATTTATAACTTATAACAAATTCTACTGGCGCTTGATAAATGTTCAGTTTGATTTTGATTCACAGGTATATTTCGAAGGCACCGAAGTCGGCGTTTTAATGGTTAACCGGTTGCATATCTTTTTACCACAAAATGCAAATATATAGGATGACGTTGGAGAGGGAACACTTGACACGGTGGCTTAAGATCACAGAGGATTCACATCAACACCTCAACTTAGCCGCCAAAGGAACATTATCTTGCCGAACCGACAACAGCTTAGAGCAATTGAGACGTAGGGGCCTACATATTACACGTACATATTACACGTACATATTACACGTACATATTACACGTACATATTACACGTACATATTACACGTACATATTACACGTACATATTACACGTACATATTACACGTACATATTACACTTACATATTACACGTACATATTACACGTACATATTACACGTACATGCATGTAGACAGCTTAATAAGTACTTTACGCAAATCTCATCTTCATAATATTATGGGAAACTGATTGCATCTATAGATTTAACACACGTGTGTGTATGATTATAATTACGCACACGAATGCGTATTCAATGATTTGTTAAATCTGTTAATTTAATAATTAGGGCGTCGTATGTACGCACTCTAAATGATGCCCAATCTAGGCCAGAGACTGTTTTACCGGTGCATGCAGGACTAAAGCCGTTAGCTCAGACACAGACAATTGACGGCCTACACGCCCCCTCTATTCAAACTTAGGGCCTACCTCATCGGAGTCATACAGGAGTCATGCGTATAACAGGCCGATAGGTCAATACTTTCGTATGATGCATAACACAGTATACCCACAGGACATATGCATAAATATATGCATATGCATATATATATAATATGTATAAGATATATATATATTGAATATGTAAGTACATGTATACGTGTATACATAAAGTTCTATTGACTGTTTCGTTGGCCGCCTGTCGAGGCGGTCGGCCTGCGAACTGAGGAATACTAATTATAACACCAGCTGTTGTCGTTGTCGCTGCGGCTTTTGTCAGCTGCTGTTGGTCGCACACAGACGCGCGTGCGGGCACACAGACACACCGGCGAACAGCAGCTGTTGCACGTTTGACCAAATTCACAAACGTCGAGAAACGAGATAAGCAGAGGATGCACAAGTTCCCAGTTGAGGGTTGAGGGCTGACTGCTTCTAGATGCCCAAAGAAACGATAGGGCTCGGTCATTAAATACCCTCTCCAGTGACAGCGTTTGGCTGAGAGGAGGGCGAGACGAACAGAAAGAAACACCGACGGATGGAACGAGGCAGAAACAGAGGCAGAGTCATAGAACCTGACAGACAGCCTTATCTGATCTAATAATTTTACAGCGCAGTTATCAAAGGACAAAAACTAATTTAAAGACTGGAGAACGAATAGGTCTATACGCACAAAGATATTCAGACGGGTTGAGACGGAGAGACAAACAATTCAGCTTGACTTTCAAACACACGCGTACAGATACAAACACACATCTACTTAATCACTATGACTGTTGCAACTCCATTCCTGCGCTGCCCGCCTTAATTCCGGATATGTCAACTGCACTCCGCTCGAATCGTGGTCATCTACAAAAATCTTCATTTGTTTCGACAGTGTGCTGCTATCCCCTAATATATAAACTTCACGCTATCCGTAAACCTGGAGGGTGATAGTTACATTAAGAAGCTGCTCAGTGCATCATTGCAGCAGTGTCCGATTTGTCTTTTGTTTTTTTCTTTGTCATTGCATCGTGGTGGACTGCTGGTCATTAGATCTACATAATCTTGACCTATTATTTACAAATTCATTCATTCTTAAATAAAATTTATATACTGCCCCTTAAGAAAGTGTATCTGAAGGCCCTCCTTGCCCATCCACGGCCCAACCACGACGATATAGATCAGTTTTAAACAACTTTTAATTCAATGGCTCATTACTCATTGGTAACGGTTGCATGCTTAGGGGAATATGTTCAAGGTGGAGGGGCTAACAAACGAGAAGGTGCGGTGCTGCTTTTTTCTAGGTGCTTGCTCGGGGCACCGGAAGCTCGCCACCAAAGAAAGAACGAAGAGCTCGACGACTGACCAGAGCAGAAACATGGTAGGAAAGCTCTCGCAGATAGGGGAGAGTAGAGCTACGAAGGCACCGTCATACCATCACAGCTAATCTATCGCCGATGCGCTACGAGATGGGAAGCCAGTACAAAGAACCCTGCATGTAATCAGAAAGTGTATTAGTGTTGGGAGTCTATTAACATCATCTTAAAACTGAGGAAATTTGCAAGCTATTGTCATTGTCTTTCTTGCGCGTCGGCGCGTGCGTTTGCACGAGCGTGGTTGTGGGGGTGAATCAATCTGGTCAATTTGGAGACTACGACAAATAGTAGGTCTGTCCTCTGCGAGTGGTTTACAATTCGAGGAATATATGGCGAATAAAAAAATTCACTGTATAATTTAGGAAATTTTCACATTTCCAACCCCCTGCTTCATTTTTGACAAATCGGACCCTGCATTGCAAGCATCCATATTATATTATATATAAATACAGTCTATCATATATATATATATATATATATATATATATATATATAATATCATACGCATTCAACGGTACCACCTAATGAAGCGGTTGCTACACACGGTAACGCTCACCGACTGTCACTCGCTGGGCTGATAATGGACAGCGCCACGCTCATAGATCTCCGTAGTCTATGTTCAGCGAAACGTGTAGAATTACAGTAACTGTTGATAATGTAAGGTGTCAGAATAATAATGTGTCAAGTGGCCTGCACGTATTTATGAGTAAATCCTGACTGCGGAACAGACAAGCAAATAACCCGAACGATGAAGTACAATAGTCAGTCACAATTCGCAGATTCATTGTAAGCAGTTTACACAATGCAGGTTACATCATTGACAATATAGATATTATATATTGAAAATGACATAATTGAATAAGATGCCACATTGACAATACAGATTATATCAACAATGCACATATACATTATTTTCAAAATAGACCATTGGCAATAATCGTCATTGGCAATAATCGTCATTGGCAATAATCGTCATTGGCAATAATCGTCATTGGCAATAATTATACCAATACCACATGGGGCATCCTTTTTGTAGACCTTATCATTATCCCATTCATTGAATGAGGCACATAAACTAGAGAACGACAACAATCATTCCAATGGCCACGCGTGACCTATATGGCAGCGATATAATAAAAATGTCTTATCTTAGAATTACAATTTAGTCATATAAATCTGTATAATTTATTCAGTGTTTGCAGGGGCCAAATACTGTTGTTGTTCTTCTTCCTGCAATGCTGTCAATGATTGCAGACCAAGAAGGACTTTCACAAACAGGCGCATTCGCCCACAAGGCCTATACTTGTAAAACGCCTTCAAGTGCAAATGTATTATGTTTATTGGGCTGTGTGAGTATAGGCTAGTGTCGTCGGTACAAAATCTCATGATTGCATTTCGGAAGGTTTATGACCTCATCCTAAGAGATATATTTATATATATAATATATACGCAATACATATATGTATTATATATAGAACACATATAGGCTCCTATGCATTATATTATTATTTACATACATATACAATTTAGTCTTATTTATATATATTTTTTCTGTATTTAATATGTGATGGGCCTGCTTTTTGCCTGTCTATAGGTCACCCTGTAAGTTAAACCCGAGAGCTAGTTCTTTTATCGATGAGTGGTATTTGCCTTTTGGGACTTAAGAGGTCGTGGGGTCAATCGGTGTCTGCAGGGGCGGCTATGTGAGCACACGTAACTTTAGCCCTCTTTAGCCTCATGCAATGAGCCACTCAAGATGCCTCTAGCCTGCTGAGCGCCACATCTCGTAATACGCGCGCCCCTCAAATCCTCTTTCGCCAGTGTTTCATACATTTCGTTCAGAAAAAAGTTTCTCAGCATTACATAGCACGGTGTTATAATAACAGAAATCGCACAGGTAATCCACTCATCCTGAACGGAAAGGAGAGGGTTTCGTGAAAGCAAATGGTAGACACGAGTCATCTCACAAATATGGTAACCAAGGAAGAACTGCTCCGTGGTTCATTTTAACTGGAAATAATAATTATTATTGAGACCCAGATTTATCTGTATAGAGGTTTTCTCTCTGATGAAAATTATAATCTTGTAAACTGTAATCGCTTTAAGAGACCACATTGAGGCTGTCTCTGCGTGTGGCCCTCAGCTCGAGCAAGCCCTTCACGCACAGTTGCTCGCAGTCAGTGATCTACCGTATGAACTTTGAGAGGAGGAAACTGTCAACTGTAATCGCGTTGTATTGTGTTGTAAAAAGTTCTTAGCTGTGAATTTTACGCTTTGCTTACGCACGCGCCAGTGACTGTGGGCTGTTACCAGACAATGAATTTTCCCAACAAACGTTAGAGAAAAGTCAGGTTTTTTTGGTTGTTCATTATCCGTATCTTCTTAAAAAGTCAACCTGTAGCTATATATGATTAGAAATCGTCTTTGTTATTTGTATTCTCTTTTATTGTCTGTGGTTCTCTGTTTCATCCAACAATACGGTAACATATGATGGTCATTATGGAGTCATTATAATTATGGGGCCTACCTTGTTGTTAGCAAGGTCGTAGAGTAGGTAGACAAACTGTACGATCTGTTCTTCGTCTGATCCGAGGTTCTCTCCGTTCTGGCCGGCTGTAACGCAGAACACACAGACGATGTGGGACGGACTAGCCATGGCCCTAGCGTAGGTTACGCAATACAGTCTAGTCAACCGATCAACTTTTACGAGCGCTATATATGTACAGCAAAACAGTTTTTTCCTATACAACGGTTATGGTCTGGGCTCCGTCAAGGAAAGCAAGTCCTTTTATGTCTTTCGCGGGCTAGGGATCGAAGCCTGCTGATGACGGCAGGTAAGAGCCTAGTTAGTTTACCTGAGACTCGCGTCATTGGTCACCCACAGAGCGCCTTTCTGCGCACACCTTTTGAATAAATTAATAAATTAACAGGTAAGCATCTGATTGGTCGATCGTTTGACAGTGTGCAGACGATAGCCTGAGGACAAGAATAGGTTGCGCTCAGTCTCCAAAGGAGAAATGGCACGCTGGTACACATAGGCCTAGGTGAGACCGAATGACTGAATGAATTACAAACAAAGGAATGAATAATTGGTTTTAGGAACGAACGAAAGGAACGAATCAAGAGAATGAACAAATCAACGGAGTGAAGAGAGGAACGACTAAAGAATGAAACCAAGGCAGAAAGGAACAAAGATAAGTAAGTGAGTAAGAAAGAATGTTCTTTATTAGACTACCAGCAAACGCATGCTAGCTTACAGAGGCTTGACTAATAGCATCAATTTTAGACAAAATCATATAACTTTCGCATAATAAAATATCTCTTTTCAAAGGTATCAACTCTGGGTGGGATCAGGTCATGTGGCCTGGGTCGCATGTTGCAAGGGTGATCTTACGGAGGGAGAAGGTCGTGAAGGATTTGGCATGGGTTCAACCGGGCTGAGCAGAAGAGAGCAAAGTCAGCTCTAGAGCAGTGCTCTTCAAAAAGAAGGGAAGTTAACAGGAAGGAGGCCAGAACGGGTCAATTTTTGTAAGAGACCATTATTGAGGCGAATGCGCTCCCCTAAATTGATGAATCCCACCAATCGTTGGATGCGTAGACTAGAGTATAGATGGGAAAGAACCAATACAAAATGGAACGAGGCAGAGAGGATATATAAGTAAGATAACAATACCAATCTGAAAGTGACGACACCATTCTGGAACAGACAGACTTATGTCAAATACGTGTGTCTTATCCATCCCACGAACTCACCAAAACCCCACCTCGTTTTTCCAACACAGGTCTTTCACTCAATTTCGACTGAAAGCACTGCTTCTTAACATATCTTGTTCTGATTCCTTCGCTTCCCGTATACCTCCCTCGTCGCTTCAACCCTAAAGACCGTTAACCGTAATCGGTTGTCTGTCTGTCTTTCTGACTCTTTATAGTAGATTGATATGTTAGACAGCTCACTTTATGATGAATATCCTCACTTACTCTTTGTAGGCCTATCTTGACATTCAGTCTGTCGAAATGCATTTTTGATTAGGCGCCTGTGAACAAGCTGGTTCCCGCGATTTCGCTCTTTAAAAAAATCTCGAGCGTATACGTTTGCGATTAGTCAGCGCACATCTGCTGACGAAGACGACTGCGTTTGCATATATAGTTTCCACGATTCTCGTCAGCTTCTCAAGAAAGTAACATGAACTAAACATAACGGAAAGGCCTTCGTCTTTATCAGAAGAGCCTCCTCATTTGTCAGTGATGAGTCATTTCTTGCCAATTGGAGATACTTCACTAATTTCAACTTCTACGGCAGACCTTGTAAGAAACTCTGTGAAATATCTATTATAGAACTTGATATATTTAATTAAATGTTTCTTAAATTCTTTCATTGATTGGCTAGACTTTATAATAAATCTTTCGGATACTGATCTGAATTACTCAAAGGTACATGTAGATCACTGTTATATTCTGCATTAAAGGTCCTCTTGTAAGCTACCAACCTAAAAATTAGTCAAATGGTTCTGTAAATAACGCTTCGTGGTGATTTCCCCTTTTGATCATGCATGCATACATGTATATTGGTTGAGGGCAAGATCGTTGTCATTAATGCAATAAGACTAATCCTAGTCGTAGGCCTATCTGCAATGCATGCAGATTTATGAATCTACACTCGCAGAATAACTATAAACGTTCGATCAGTTGAAACTTAATCCTGTCTACTATTCTGCACTCTATATATATATATATATATACATAATGAATTAATTCAGACATTAAATCGATCTGTTAATGCATTGAGATATTGATCTGATTTTAATTTCTACAACTGTATTAATTTTTATGCATTTGAGCCCATAAAAATGGCCTCATTTCAGTATGATTGTATCAAACTTAAAATGCAGAAGCCCGTTACCTATACATTGTCAGAAATACACATTCTATAAAACACACCGGTATTTTACTCATCGATCATAGACTGACGCCGAAACAGAAAGAATAATTGCGATTTTCCAGTAACGCTTTTACTTTAACTTGAGAGAAGGCTATAGGCCTACAGGCTTATGGTATAACTGGGCGATCTTTGGTGAGTTGTCTATTTTGCACTGGTTGACGGAGTGTGCATGCACTAGCCTTATAAAAAAGCACATTTGTTTGCATATGTGTTCCTGATACTGTATGTATCAAACGGATTGACATTGCGTACTGTTTACTTATAAGGTCATGGCTCTCGCACGATAGGCCTAATTAGATGCGTTTGATGAGAACATTCATCATAAAGTATGCTGTCCATAATTTATCAAGCAGCAATCAGGATTTTATACTGCACGCGGTCGTGGATTTCAATATTGATTTAAACAACGTCGGTGCCAATGTTATTTTTAAGACTCTGCTGTCCCATGAACTCGCAGGTTTAATAACGCAAGTCCAACGCACAAGAATAATCGCATCAGCCTACAAGACACATGCGTAACTGACAGCGTCTTCACAAAATAGCCTTTTAAGTCTCTCTCTGCTTCTGCTTATTTCTCCGCGACAGAGACATTCCCTGTTACAGTCGTCATTTCTCCACCTCGTCTCTGTCTCTTCTATATTTACTGGATATAATATATAATGTCGTCGTTGATATTTCGTTGATATACTAGATATATATATATATATATATATACATATGGCGCTATAGAAGTGCGTGCATTTCCATAGTTAAAGCGCTTCCGTATATCCATGTCACGTTTTGCACGGGTTCCTGCCTCCAATAAAGACGACACCTACTCCCTACTCCCTGTACGGCCACGACTGCATGACCGTGTTATTCCACAGGCAGAAAATCGAGCGCGATAATCATCTAAAATTTAAAAAAATTTCTACTAAATGCATTGTTCACAAGAGCGCGGATAGGCAGTTGCTTAAATAGAGAATGTGCTTACTTATTTACTTATTACGATGGCACCATAGAAGTCAGCATAGAGTGTAACTGTATTTGTCGGACGTTGCTCCAGCCTTTTGGACAGTCATGCGCGTTGGTAATTGCAGTTTAACGACACTTTGTGATAACAATGATCATTAGCGTCGCCCTCATCCTTTATCCAGGCTTGGGACTGGCGCTGCCTGAGTTCTTGTAGGGGCGGGGTTACAGTCACGCACTCATCAAATTGTTTCCTATATATAGTTATTCGCAACCTTACTATGAAGCGCCAGCTGCAGGACGTCACGAGGTAAAGCAACTGCGTCGTATTCGGTCTCTCTATATATCTACATATCTCGGGGAGGATCAACTCTAGAGCTTCCACGAAACATCATCAATAGATGACGGCTGCTGATATCGATATAATCGATCCTGCCAACGTGACAAAGAGCTAGGAATCGAAAATACCATTACTCTTAATACACGCAAGCCATATACTTTAACTTAAAGCAACAAAACCATTAACTTATCGGTGTCTTGTGACATGCGCAAGCCATCAAGAATTACGACAACTCAGCAAGCATACATATACATGTATATATATATATTTATATATAATGTATGCACGCATGCGTAAAGCATATATTCTACCTATTACACTATACATGAGATAGGCCTACATGTAAATATTAGGCCTAGACATATCATATATATATATATATGCCTAGTTGTATATGCTTAAGTATATATATGCATCCATTCATCCGTGTATATATATATATATATATATTCACTCTTCTCTCGGATCGATGTGCGCATGAATTTGATGGGCGCTGTTTTCTTTCAGTATTGAACAGTCAAGTTCGCCTTAGAGCCATCGCGTGGACACCTGTTGCAGCAACCGGTCGATTCCTGTTTAAAATGTACACTGTTCAGCCGTAGGTCTATGTATATATGCAGATGAAGGATTATGTTTTATGGAAAAGGCTTATGATATTATCAAGAACGTTAAAATCGTGTAAAGTTTTGAACTGGCGTCTATATCTACAGACGCCATAAGAGCATGTGCGTATAAGGAGATTATATCGAGAATGCTATTTAGTGCTTCAAGCAATAAAGACAATGAAGGTTTTGATAGCGTATCCAGTGCAAGTCCTACAGCGATTAACCACCCACCACCACACTAACCACGCCCACATGGACCCTGACCACGCCCACATAGACACAAGCCACACTCACATAGACATTAACCACGCCCACAAAGACACAAATCACGCCCACAAAGACACTAACCTCGCCCACAAAGACACTAATAAAATAATACGCCAACATAGACACTATACATGCCCACATAGACGGCAGCTTAATGTGTAAAAAAACATATTTCGTTTCGTTCGCTCCTTCAGTGGTTCATTCCATCAACCTTTTTCTTTTGATTCTTTTTATTTCCTCCTTCCATCTGTTCATGATATGTTCATGCATCCATCTTCAAGTGTATCCATGCATCCACGCCCTGTCTTTCTTCCTCTATCTATCCATTCCTTATTCCATACTTTCATCAGTCCTCCATCGCTCCCTCCTTCATTCCATCATTTCAGTTTTCCTTCTTTCCTTACTTCCCTCTTTATTTCGATCGGCTTGCTAATCCACCGATAATCTGCATTTTGCATCTGATTTTAAGAGCATACATGCATAGACCAACTGAATCAATGAGTTGCCCAACTAACAGAGAATTAAGTCTCCTTAATAATTCGCAAATATGTAGGACTTTCACATTACAAAGTAAGGCTAGCTGATAGATCAATATTGAATCATGCACTTAATGGAAAGAATTTTTTCTCGCTATACCCGGCCGTTAAGATTAGAGTGAAGACAATTTTGTTCCTTAAAATGCGTGTCCTGTCTAATTGCCGGCCAAAGATTCATATCGCCTTCTAGCGAATGAATGGGTCGATTAACTTTGCATCGGGACGATCGAATATACTGTAGAGCAATGTATAATATACATAGTATACACAGAGGCAAGAAATCCTAGTCGAACAGAGGCGATTCTTTTTCTCCGACACGAAACCCTGGGAGTTAGAATAACTTTCTTCAAGCGTTTTAGTTGTTTCCAAATGCAAGGAAAATTCCCACCCGAGTGAAATTTACCTATTGCACGTATATGCCTATGCACAGGCACGTCAGGCTGGGTTGTTTGTATAGAAAGAGAGGCCAGAGTCAGGTTGTTCACCTGGAATAATTTACGTCAAACGATGCTGCTGTTGCTTCATATCTCCTTTATTAACACTATATCCCATTATTTTAAGACAATGCAAGCAATGTCATTTTGTTTAAACATATTTTGGAATTTATGTTCTGAAAAATGAGGCGCTATAACGATGCAATTAGACATTCTTTAAGGACAACATTGCGAGTCTTTGTCGAACGCTTTGTAAAGTCTAGATAAACCTGTAGACTAAGTGCAAAACTCAGGAGCCCATGATGATGATTCAGAAAACTGACCTGTAAAGAAAGATTGAGGAGATGCGAATTGATAACTATGGAAAGACAAAGAATCATCTGAATTAGGGCTGTACCAAATATTCGCTTCGTGATCGCTTCGGAGCCGATTAGTGGGCAAAACAGCTATTCGATATTCGACTGAATAATAGCAGTCGGACCGAATATGAATAGTAGTCAATTGACATCTGTTTTTGCACAAGCGGCGGCTGCTATATCGAGTAGACCGAAGTATTGTATTGTATTTAAGTGTTTATAGAGCGCCTCTAGTAGCATGAACCGTTCTGAAGCGCTGCCAGTGCGAAAGACCCCGTGCAAAGAAGCAGGTTTTGAGAAAAGCAAAAGAGGATGAGAGACTCCCAAGCAGAATCTTAGAGCGAATAGATGGCGAATCTGCATTCCACAGAGAGGGACCAATTGAAGCAAAAGATCGAGACTGAGCCATAGTTGTTCTAGTTCGAGGAACCAAAAGGTCAAGTCTATTGAATGAGCGATGTGGACGGAGGGAGGAAACTGAATGAGGCCGAAGTATTACATCAGCCAGGTATATCGGGGCAAGACCCCGCTTAATTAGGTTTAAGAATTAGAAAGAGAATTTTAAATTGTATGCGAGCATGGAGAGGGAGCCAGTGTAGTTCATCAAACATAAAGGTAAAGATGAGAGCGTAACGAGGAGGGCGAGCTATCAGTCTAGCAGCTGTCTTAAGTACTGACTGAAGAGGAGAGAGACGAACTTTTGGAAGACCAATGAGAAGGGAAATACAGTAGTCAATTCTAGAACATACAAAAGCACGAAACAAAGCAGTAAAGGTAGAGGAGGAGACAGAATGACGAATGACCCGAAGACGCCTACTGACTGGACCAAGGTATCGCAGTGTCAGCCGTCTCACTTCTAAGTTTAGTTAAATTAGTTCTATTCACATAGTTAACATTGCTATGTGACAGAAATAGGAAAAAAATACATGGTTAACTGTTTCCTTTTTGTTTATGAATTACATTTACTGAACTGAAGGTCTTGCTCACGTTTGAAATTTTGTCAGTAGATCTAATCTGTACACTATTCGTATTCGTATTCGGTCGAATAATTTGTCCAATTATTTGTATTCGGCCGAATAGTGAAAATCTCCTATTCGGTACAGCGCTAGTCTGAATCCTAAATTCTCCTCTGTTTCTGCATACATGTACGATGTTTTGCATTGGCTGCCAGCGTTGCAGAGAATCTCAAACTGCATTGCTGCTTTTGTGTTTCGCGTTGCGTTCTTGGTTGTGCAACTTGCGTTCCATCTTACTTGCGCGTCTGGTGCTTCGCTCTGCGACGAGGAGTGAGCTTCTAGTTCCACGTGCTCGCTTGGCAGCGCCGTGCTTTCTCGGCTGTGGGTCCTTCAATCTGGAATGATCACCCATTTTGGCTTCCCTCTTTGCCTATGGCCCAATGTCAAGTTTTTTAAAGTACCTCAAGTCCTTTTTATTTAGCCGTGGCTGTACTAGGAGCACTAATGAGCATGTTCTTGAAGGGACGCTATATAAATGCATGCTCAGAATGAATGAATGAATGAATGAATGAATGAATAAATGAATGAATGAAGTATTAATCAGCGTGTGCGTGTTGTGTTTAAATATTCAAGAATGAACGCATGCACCGTGATAAGCTGATGAGACTATTGTTAATCTAATCTGAACTGATGTGATCTAAACGAATTTAATTTATCATTTATCTGTTAAAATATATCCCTATATTATTATTAGTTATACTGTTGCAATACATAAAACAAACTAACTTACAATGTTTGTAAAAGACTAAAAGATACACCGCCAAACACTCGAAAAATACCCACACCTGAAATTGGAGGCAACTGCCTTTGCCCCTCCCCTATCAGGACCTTTCACCCAAAGATCAAATATTCAAAGACAGAAAACGATATTGAGTAGACCATTATTAACATTTTAATGAAGAAACGTTGAAAAATAAGGCATAGAGTTTCACGCAATGATTTTGACAAAATAGTAGACGATAAATGACAGTCTTATATATGCTGAGCCTGAGACAATTCTAGATTATAAAAGCCTAGATATGTGTTAGTCAGCGGTGAGAGAACGTCATTAGTAGGCCTACTACACTGACTGTTAGAAGAACTGCAATAGTCATTCAAAAGTGAAATTGCAACTTTACCTTAAACATCTGAGTAGAATCGAAACTAATTAAATTAAATTAACGATAAACATAATCATTGCGAGAAAATAACTACGACAGATTAAAAACAACCATTATCACCGTCGACAACAACAACAACGACATAACCACATATAGTAAACTACATTCTTCGTAAGTAGCATCGGGAAACAGTTGCAAACGTAAAACGCCGTAGCTATAAGAACTACAGTAATAAAGCAGCCACTACGAGACCCGAGGCCATCGTGTGGCGCAGAACTGTTTTGATGTCGATGTAAAGCTAATTACGTTGTTAGATCAACTAGATTTAGCTATTATTAGTTAAGCTGGGTTAATTAGCTGATTAGTTTATTATTTAGTAAGGCGAGCGACCCATCTAGGTTTCGGGGCTGGCTTAGCCTCCTCGTTCCTTTAAGTTAATAAAGCTGCTTGCCTTAAGCGACTATATCATTTGCATTTGATGCTCTGCAGGCTTCACCCAGGAATGAAGGAATAGTCCACCATACGCGAGGTCTGAGTTTTATGATATGCATTGATAGCTATCTGTCTGTCTGTCTGTTCGTCCGTCTCCCTGAATCGTCTCCTCCGTCCCTTTGCTTGAGTCTTTCTTCTGAATCGATTTCGAGGTCAGTGTGTGTCGACGTCAATTTCTGCCAAGATGACGTCATACATGATTGATTCGCTGTTGGATTGAGATGAGTTCGTAACCGTCGTGATGATGAAGGTCGACTCATTCGAGTAATGACGAAGAATCTTATCATCCATTTTCACGAGGATTCTACAAATATCCAAATCGAACAGAAATGACAATATAAGATATGATAATATATAATATTCTGGTCTCACACCATGGCAGAATTGCATGCCTGAATCGAGCAGCCGCAGCGCCTCCCATTGGGCGTATCCCCTAATATGGGTCACGTCTCCAGTAATATGATGGAGGTCCTACACTGGTTTCATCATTAGTCAGCGCATTGAGTACAGGGCAGTTTGTCTGGTATGGCGATGTCCAAATCCAATTATTACGGATCCACCCTCTGCATTGGCCAATACTTAAACCTCTGTCTGATATTTTGAAAGTAGGACCGTGGCTTAACACCCATTAATGTACCCATTCACACGCCAGTTCATCCACCCATTCATCCACCCATTCACCAGCCCATTCATACACCCATTCATCCATCCATTCATCGCCGGTGTCAGTTCTAAAATCTAATATATATATATATATATATATATATGGTCGATACTGCAGGCCCCATAAATCCATAGGAGTGTCTAGACTTTTTACTTTTGAAGGCTATACGCACAAGGGCATTAGCACATGGGATCCACAACACCATGTCCTGTCACTCCGCATCTTTGATGGCTGATACCCCTTGCTCGTATACGTATTTCTTATAGGCATCATATTCAAATTTTTTTTATGGTGCCTGCTACTTGGAAAGGAAGTTATGCTATGTACAAAGTTAGAAAAGTCATCAATTCAGACTTTGGATGTCAAATTTATCTATAAAACACTGACGCCGAGACTTAATGAATGCCACGTAAGTTAAACCCTTAGTGAAATTGTCACAACAAAAGATCCTTAAAAATCTAGAAGTATGAATGGTTGTCTGGAACTAACAATATCCTAATTTTTCATATTTTCAAGGTCCAATTACGCACATTCAATGTTAGTTCAGCCTCAGACTGCTAGCTCCTCCATTCTGAAAGCCCAGCAGGTGCTCTTGCGTAGGCCGACACATAAAATTGTGCATTATTTATGCAGTCGAAATGTTGTCTTTGTATAGAATTTACTTCTCTACCCGGCGTGAAAATGTTTCTGTACCGGATTCACAACTGCGACGGCCCAAAAACGCCCCACGCCCAAAAACTTATACCCGAATGAACCAACCATGACTGTCAAGATGAGGTCTATTCACTTTCATAAGAACAGTCTGCAGTGCTGTGATGCATTCGAAATACAAAGTACATGTATTTCAAATAGTAGGGCTAATTAAAAACACTAAAAATAATCTATTTTATTTTAAATACTTTACAGAGTATTTTGCATAGTTATTAAAACAATTTTTCAGTCTATTTTTTATGAAACTTTATTTATCTATTGTCTGTTATTATTATTCCAAATTTAAGTTTTGTATGATGCCCAATTACGCACATTCAAAGATTCAGTTAATTTGCATCATTATTAATTTTAACAGTAATTCATTTGATAAATACATTTATTTCATTTTATTTCATTTCGTTTATTTAGTAATAGGATCAAAAAAGAACATTGTACAAAGATTCACAGAGATCATTGTTGATAACACAGGAGACCCAGTTAGGAATTAAGGATTGCGCAGGTTAGGGTCGCTTAGTGTCCTATCTAGTGTTTTATGTAAACATAATACGATGTGAGCCATGTGGGAGATGAATATAATTAAACAATAGACCAATAATAGTACAATACAAGAAATACAATTCATAAAAGTTATTTGCATTTCTAAGAACTTAGCTCCCATGTCAGACGATTCACGCCAGCTGCCGGATATCAACTCACTAGTAACAATTTTGAGCACAATTTCTAACTAAGTATAGGCCTGCAGTGCACTCTATAGGCCTACTTACAAAGCTATAAAGCTTAGTTTTTTTATTGTCTTTGTATAAACATGGACTTTTGTGGACTTTTGTTTAGAATTGATAGTAACGGATAAACATTATAATTTTGCGAAGAACGTAGATTTGGGCGATCCAGTGGAAATTCAATTTAAGGTATTGCAGTTTTGAGTTTGTTTAAAATATGAATGTCAAAATATTAAAAATATTCAGTATTCTAAACTTCTTAATATCTTCGTAAACTAAACTTTAAATAAATTACTATAATAGAGTAATGTATGTGGATATTTATATAACGCCTTAAAATAACCGAAAAAGAATTGCATTACGGATTGTGGCAGGACGGGTCTCTCAACACCTGCAGTAATTCTTACCCCTTTTTCGATTTCTTGTAGATATTCTTGATCTTATTGGCTTCGATATTGCATTTCTCGTGAATCTGTAACAATTGCAATATATTAAACTGACATTCAATTATCTTTAGGTTAATGTAAAGTTATTATTATTATTATTATTATTATTATTATTATTATTATTATTATTATCATTATTATTATTATTATTTTCATTATTATTGTTATTACTATTAGTACTATCATTATGAGTATTATAATTATTATTATTGTTGTTGTTGTGTTTGTTGTTGCTGTTGTTGTCGTTGTACGTCGTCATCATCATCATTACCATCATCATTAATATTACATAATTATTTCACCTTGTACTTATTACTAAGAACACAGAAACCATTCGAAGATCGATGTAAAATTGAAAACGACTGCCTTAACATAATTGAATTTATTGTGGCTTGAGGCAAACAGTTGATGCTGTGTACATTCGTATGGAGTCTTGATTCACGGCGTTCCTATTCAATTCTATATAAAATGGCAATGTGTGATGTAATGTAGGGGTTGAAGTTTAAGCTATACACGAATCCAGAATTGAGCATATAGACTCGAATAAGTGGATTTAATGATAGACGACGTCAAAGATGGTTGATCATCGTGTTATTTTGATTTCGTGGATACCAATCCTTAAACATCTGGACAGGTTCTTTCCAAATGATTGTGGGATTTGAAAACGCGATTTTAATTGAAAAGCCGACTTCATATTGAAACGCTGTGTAGCAAGCGATAAAGACAACACACAATTTCCCAGATTTTTTCCCAACATCAACACACAATTTCCCTTTAACGACCAGCGTGTACTAAAATGTATGGGAAACCTATGTAGCGGGTCTCGTTAAAGAGTAAAAGGCCGGTGCAGTGTGCATTCGGTATTTTTAGAAGGCGAATTTTGTGGAACCTCTCAAAAGGGAAGAGTATGCCTTCGTGCTGAATTGAATTGGTAGTTGAATGAATAAATGGACGGATGGGTGGATAAAGGAATGAATAAATGAATGAGTGAGTGAGTGAGTGAGTGAGTGAGTGAGTGAATGAATGAATGAAAGGAAAGAGTGCACTTACTGCTTGGGCAAGAGCAGGGACAGTTGGTGTCTGAAGAAGAAGGGCCGTGAAGACTTCTTCTTGCATCTCTCGAACGTAAAGCAGGACTGAAATGAAAAGAAGACAGCATGAAAAGATGACGGCAGCAAAAGCAGCAGAGACACAGACAACGAAGTCAGTGACGGTCATTCATCCATTCTGCAAGACAACAAAGTTCACTACAGTTGCTGATTACATCTGACTCAGGATTTACTAGCAAAATGGCATTGGCACATGGCATCCACAGCACCATGTCCCGTCACTATATATGTTATATAGGCTCTATATGTGTGCTTTGGTGTGTGTGTGCGCGCGCGTGTATGTAGATGTGTGTAGGCATATGTGTGTGTAGATGTGTGTGTCAGCAATGCCTGCGTATGAAGGTTATCTATAGGCGTTCATGATAAGACAATCACGTGTCTACATCAACTCTGGATTTGCTAAACCCAGCTTCTGGTGTCTTACGAATGTCTATGGTGAGTCGTAGACGTGACAATAGTCCAACCAGCGTTCATGCATCTAATTAGCATGTAGGCCTACTGATAAAGACTTATCGTTTTAATACGACAGAAAGGCCATCGTTAGTATTGTAATGTAGCAGTAAAGTGCATAGGGTGGAGGTTATTTGGATTTGGTGAAGTCAGACCTCTTTGATATTCCCTCGAGACAATGATGCTTGTAGGACGAGATCGTTTGGTTGTCGTTGTCTGGTTGTCATCAACACTGATTTCCGTTGTCGTATTTCCACTCGAATTTCTAGATGATCTTAGAAACATATTAGAATAAAAAAATTACTTAGGAGTCGAGACTACTTTCAACACTATGAGAAACAAAAGACAGTCGTAGGCCTACGTTACTTTGAGCAATGGAAGAATTGGAATTGTTTAGCAGTTGGCATTGGAAACCGCTTTCAAACAGTAAAACGTAATAAACAACAGGTAGGTTATAGTCACTCTTCCAACGGTCAAAAGTGACTAAACAAAAAGCTGAGCACTCGTTCGTGGAGGGATTCCTCGTGATCCCTAAACAGAGACCACCTCGGGCGATGCTCAAAAGCCAGTAAACATAAATTCGTATTCTTTGAAATTGTTTTTCAATAGTTTAGGGTTAATGTGGTAAAATATCACGTTGAGCGTTGACTCTTAATTTTCAGTTACCCGTATGAGGAGGTTAGTACTGGTATCGTTTTCTTCTCGGTTGCCGCTGGCTGAAAGGAGGAAAATCACACCGTGTTATAAAAGTTAATAAGAGCACAATTTCTGACGGATACCACCTACTTCAGATACTATCACCTACTTATAACAAATTTCAATTATTATTGTCATTACTATTATACAAATAAATGCACTGCAAATGTAATCGATCAATTGTATAGCGACGCTCGAAATCAGCAGCGCTGTCGACCAAAGTCAATGCTGACCTAATTAAGGCCCTCCGGAACTGGAAGACGAGCTCTCTCTCGTCACTCCAGGCGAAGAGACTGTGGAAGAAACAGCTCAAAGCTGAGGGGCCAATATAGACAAAGCTCCTGGATTTAGCAGTGGCATACAAGGGAGGCAACCACAGGACCGCCATTGGAAGATCGCAAGGAGGTCCTCGTGGGTAAAGAAAAGACTAGAATTGCAGAAAATCCCAGGTAGGTCTGTGTCACTTCCAACGAGGCAGTTGTGCATGATGGGAAGGGTTTTGAACCTCACACGTGCACTACTGACGTTATAATAAAATTAAAATAGCATTATCATCATAGCGTTTTCATCCACTCTTGAAACGAAGTTCCCAAAGGAATGAGTATGACTAATCACTGTCAGCATCATCATCATCATCATCATCATCATCATCACCATCATCATCGTCATCGTCGTCGTCATCATCATCGTCATCGTCACCGTTACCGTCATCGTCATCGTCATGTCGTCATCATCATCATCATCATCATCATCATCATCATCATCATCATCATCATCATCATCATCATCATCATCATCATCATCATCATCATCACAAACTTAGTCGAATTGAGTTGAACGCAAGATGTATACTGCTGAGCTATATACTAAAACCATCAAAAGCATCAAAGCATAGATTTCCGTGTGAGAAACATTGTCATTGATGTGTAGAAGGTCAATCCAAAACGGATACCTGCTGCTGAGTGCCACTAATATCACTCTTGCATCTTGCCACTAAGATGCACTCTAATGTAGTGCATAACGAAGCGGTGAACGCAGATGTAAACGATTCTCTACATTCTTCTAACTGGAGTCCTTTTTATGGACGAACGCAGACAATGCACCATTGTTCTTCGTTAAATTACCTTTCGAAGCGCTAGTTTATCCTGGTTCTAAAATCTGGAATAGCAATACTTCAGTGTATTTTTGTATTGCTCTTTGGTGCTGCTCATGTTTTGCAAGTGTCTGGTATTAACACATCTCAAGGTCCGCCATTCAATTGCAAAACACCGTGCTGAATTTATGATCCTGCGACGACTGTCAGTTCCCCTATGCCGTAATAATTAAGTTCTGACATATTCGTGTCACACCTTTATGTATAGATCCATAGTTATCACATTCATCTTCTTGCAATTTATCTACCACCTGTTATTTTTTTGTCTGCTCACTTCCCCGCCGACATGCCCAAACGAAGTCCACATGGGTTTAATATTCCCATATGGGATAAGCATAGGACCCAAATAGGCTTCATCAGAAGTTAATGAGCATGCTGGCAGGGTGATTCTATCTAAATGTTTATTGGTTCTAAGAAGACAGCTATAGGTCTGCGGCAATAGCTAAGAAACAAGGTAGGCTATAGGAGGGTACATAAAGGTGAAAAGTCAATCGATCAATAAATCGTCATTCCTATTTCTCAGGGTCGCATCTAATCGTACGTAGGCCTACTTCGAAACAACCTTGAAAACGTGATCAAAATCCTTTACAAAACAATCTCCCCTGAATACATCAGTTTTCTTTGCGCTTAGCAGAATGCAAAATCTGTCCATGTATTGAGATGGTGAAGGAGCGCCTGAGTGGCTGCCGGTATAGTTAACCAGAACTAGAACCAACCATTTTTAATGCTTAGTTGTGCTATCGATTGTAAACTGTTGCGTTTTGACAACAAGTTGTTTTTAGAGCAACATCTTGAGTTAAAACCTACTCAGAAAAGCTACGTATCATAGACAAATGCGTAATCTTCCGGATGAATCTAGCAGCATGAGCGCAGTGTCTTTGTGTCCTCACAAAATGCAGCCGCCTACCTTTAAGTGAACGATGTCGTTGCTTGGTATGAAGAAGATTGGTTCCTTTGTGAGATCTTCCACCGGTTGGAAATTCGACTGACGCAATGATGTGCAACAACTCTCCTGCGTTTCTAAAATAGGAGAAAACTGTCGATAATTTTTATTAATTGCAAAGGGAGCACGGTCACAATAAAACGTGATTCAGCCGCCAGTTTGATATCCAAGTTCTTGAAACCCAAGGAGAAATAGTGAATTTGAGCCTCTTTTACGAGGAAGACAGCTATAGGTCTACGTCAATGGCTAAGAACCATGGTAGACTATAGGAGGCTATCGTCTAAAGGAGGCTATCTTCTAAAGGAGGCTATCGTCGATGATGGCATTGCATTACACGCGCAAACTGTCTGTTAAATTAGCAAATCATTGTTGCAAAATATGCAAAACACTGCCTAGATTATACTCGCAAGTCACCGTGCTCCGCATTTGTAGATCGTTTGGCGTAACTGTGAGCATAAGAATTTTCCAGCGACGACAGCGTCAGTGCCAAGGATGATTTTAAGCGTACACAACTTAGGCCTACAGTTACGCATTTTAAGTCTGAGTGATCAAATACATCATACATTAGGCTAAAGCAGATGTGTTTACCCTGTAAGACTATACATGAAAACGTGTATATAGTAGGAACACTCAAGTAATGCTGGTAGGCCTATTATTAATTTACTGTATCGTATATCCGTTTAATGAGAAATAATAACTGACAGACACCAACCATTTACATATACGATATAGCAACCTAAGAGTTATATCATTAAAAACAATTCACATAATGAGTGAGATATTAGGTCTAAATGTTATGAATTATTAATCGAACCAATTGGGCCGACGGGCTAGTACAACGGACTAGTACATGTTTTATGCATCATCCTTGGATACGTGAACATAACGTGATGATGATAATGATGTTGATGATGATGATGGTGGTGGTGGTGGTGATGATGATGATGACGACGAAGATGACGATGATGATGATGCTGATGATGATGGTGGCGATGGTGGTGGTGGTGGTGGTGGTGGTGATGATGATGATGATGATGATGTGAATGTCCTGTACTAAACATGTGGCCAACGAATTGATAGGGAAAACAGAGTGGTATACTTTAATAATTATTTTATTATTATTTCACCTGAGATCAACGTAGTTTCAGGTTTCGCTTTATTGCGCTTTTCTCTTTTTCTTTCCTCATCTCGAACCTTTCGTTCAGCTCCCTGCGCACCAAACAATTCATTAGTTCAGCAACATCGATAATCCAAAATTAAGTATGTCATATGTTGAAGGTACAGGGTTCCTTCCAAGCGGAGATCAATCTCCTTTGGAACTTCTATTGTCCATCCTCTCCTACTAGTCATATTTAAACAGATGAATGTTATTTTGCTGTGTAATGAATTGTCAATGATGGTTTCAATAAACTTCTATTCATTCATTCATCAGTCTGTGATTCCTCGCATAAAGCCTAACATTTCACATTGCAGGGCGAGCTTTTCTCACCCTCTTCATGTATCAGTGAATCTGTGCTCCTTGTCTATTTGTCCATCCTGTATGTTCAGTCTGTGGGAGTGTATGTCTTTTTATTAACCTTACTACCGATCCATCTATCCATCCATCCATCCGTCCGTCCATCTCATCCATCCATACATCCATCCATCCATCCATCCATACATCCATCCACACGTCAATGCACCTTTCCTTCTTTCTGCATCGTTATATCAGTGATTTGGGACTTAAGTAACACATGAGAATTAAGGCAAATTGTATGCGCACGTACTGCAAGAGGTGATGGCTTCAGGCGCTAAATAATTAAACTTGATAGGAGTCATTAACTGGTTATCTTCAATGTCTTCTGCTTCAGCAATTTCCATCATTAATTATAAGCGACGGGTAGTTCGCATTAATATTATGCATCTAGTAAACTTAACTACATAACGACCAAGACTTAATCGATGGCTGTGAGCAATAAATATTGAGAGTGAAACTAGGACTCGTCCCAGGTTCCTGCATAGTAACCGTCTCATGGGAACTGGCTCGAACCTGTACTCTCGAGCCACAAGGCAAGACTTAAGCCAGTCGAGTAGTCTTCCTCCATAGTCTGACGACTCTGACCTTCATGTTATTAGATAAGGGATTGGGTTTATTTGACTAAACACTTCTCATATTCCTATATGTAGGTGAAGCTGGTTTGGGTCCGTAGTAGTTGATCTACAACTCACCTTGTCGCAGAAGACCTTTATTTTGCAGTAGGCTCTGTGAATTGGCAACTCAGGCGTCGAAACGTCATAGGTATCAATTTGTATGTGCAACGGAATGCCCTGAACATTAAAAGAGTAGCAGATGTTGTCTTAAACGTTTTACTTCCTGTCCTAAGACTAGCGACTTAACGATAGGCGCAGAAATGGAACGACAACAAAGTTGGTAATACGTCTGAAAATGTTGAAAGCATCGGTTGAAGGACACAAGGTAGGTGTTATGTTCATTTTTAATAGTTAAGTGCCTCAGTTAGAATAGGATTAAGTGCCGCGTTGTTGCGTCTAAGAAGATTGAATTTCTTTTTCCTGCAAGTTTGCGGCATCGTGGAAATTCAAAGATGCACAACCGAGATCTGTAGCTTATTTTGAACTAGCGATGATTCGATATTTTTCAATCTATATAATACAATATAGCCGTCTTTAATGTCACCCTTCTTCCTAAGTTTCCCCAGAGCTCAAAAGTGCGCAGATGCCTCTACGGCGAAATTTCACTCATAATTATTGCAGAGCAATTGTGCGAAGGGCTTGCTCAAGATTCCTACACGGCAACTGCCTCAGTAACCGTCTCATAGGAACTGACTCGAGGATCGAATCTGCATTGTCCTCGTTGCAGGCCGACCGCTCTAATCAACGCACAAGCACCGTGTAAGAATATTTGAGGCCTCACTATTCGGCGTGGGTTTATTAAAACTGGTAACGGTAATGAAGAAATTTCACCAGGTCTGAGACTAAATGACCCTTATAAAAGAAATCGTGCCTCCAGAATTCTACGTCAATTTTGAGACAGAGTGCAGCTTACCTTGACGCCTTTCTGGTTGCTGAAATCCGTGCTCAGACAATTAACCGCCACGTTAACCTACAAATATACAGATTAATTTATACTGTTGTACCACATGTATAGTCAATAATGAAGAAGCAGTGTTTCAAATCTATTTTATCAACATTTCGCAAAAAGTACAAATATATTGATCACCATGAAATTTTAATAGTTGGAAGGTTTTTCCATGTTTCGCATTCATTTTGAGCATCAATAAGGCGCATCTGCAGGAGCCTACTCAGAAATCTTTTATATTGAGGGCAAACGACGTCCGTAAGTCTTAGAATCGTCACAGCTCATTTAAATGGTAGGCTATCTATGCACCTACGCTGTCGACGTCTTACCTTCACTGGTTGATCGGCTGTGCTCCATGTCAACGCTGTTGCATTATAAGCCAACTCCTTCATACTGTTCAGACCAACACCGCAAGCGTCCTTATAATCTAGAAGAAACATGAAATTCCATTTGCTAAAATCTCCCACCATTTTATACTGCATGCCATATGACAACTGTTAATAGCAGCTTTTCCGTCAACCTCTTCCAGGCAACAAACATCGAATTTCATTTATTTATAAATGCAAATTACTAGAATAAATTAAGCAGTATGTACATTTATATGGCTTAGGGCTGATAAGAAAACATGTTAAACGGCAAATGATCCAGAAAACGGCTTTGAAATAACGTCGGCAGTGGATTAACTGCAAAGCTACTCTAAGGAATTATTCGTATTAACGTTGAGTGTCAACGTCATATCGGAAGTTTCCCAAACGCTTTCCTTCTGCAATGCTTTGAGCAATTGAGCGTGAAGGACTTATTCATGATTCCTGTACAGTAATCGTCTCATATATGAGAACTGGCTTGAACCTGTACTCTTGAGCCACAGGACAAAACTTATATACATGTCTATTTTTCATCGCTTTGACCATGATTGCTATTATCAGTGGCGCCACTGTCGCTCGCACAGTTACTCCCAGTTTTGCAACTTCTTCCATGCACTACTTTAATCTCAACCCGACTTGACTGCTGCTCATAGCTAAACTCTGGCCTACCACCTGGTCGGCGGGCGTGCCTTGATCGCATATAACACTCTGCAGCCCGCGCCACACTTGCCGAATATCAAATTCTGTCATGACCCATTACATGCTCGAGGTCCGATGCTGACTTCTAATCCACCAACGTAGCGCGCATGGAATTGCTTTCTTGGGGTGGCGGTGCCAGTTGGACCTTGCGAGACAGTTTGGACAGTGTTGGAGGACTCCCTCCGTTCCAATGGGAGGGGTCCTCTTCGTCCCGTTTGCTCGCACAGCTACCATGGAAGACCGTGGTTGCTCAATGATGGGCCCGACAATCCGGAATGAACTCCCTCTGAAGCTAAGCCTACATCCCAGCAATCTCCCTGTCTCGTTCTAAATTAACCTAACTGTTCCCTTTGGTCGCGACAAAGTCGACAGCTTCTGTGAGTAGGTACACTGAAGAGGTATTATACAAATCTTTGCATTAATGCATGAATGAATGAATGACTTAATTAATTAATTAATGTCACAGTGGACAGTCAGAAACACCGACGAATTCCTCCTTTACTGACTGTGGGGTGCAAATTACCGTTACCATCTCCTTTTTTTATTAATCCAATCAAACAGTGAAATAACATACAACATATTCAGAGAATGATCGGGAGAACAGGGAAGAGATAAAACCCTTAAGGAACGCAATTGGTCCCGCTAGCAGAGTCGCCATTACATGTTTACAAGTATAGCAGTCGGTTATAGTAACTTACTTACTTATTTACTATACCTGAGGACCACACATGTTTCTAAGCTATCGCGGCGAAGGCACTGCTTTCGGCATCGATGGTTGTGTGGTTGACTTTATAATAATTCAACCATAACGTCTAGACCGAGAGTTTACAACGAGTTGACGCTTGGTGTAGTGCGCTTTATTGCGAATGAATTATCCCTACATATAGGCCTAAGAGACATCCATAAGGTGTGGGTTCACATAAGTTACCTAAACAGGTGGTAGATCTGGACAAGAGGTATACATAAGTCGTAGGTCTGCATAAGTGAATGCATACGATGTAGGTCAACGGCAGCGGATGCATTTATTGTCTGATGATCATACATGTAATTATACTAGAGATGAAGACGTGGTAATCGAACCTATGTCAAGAATGCGTTGTTTGTAGCTTTGCTGTCTTGAGTGCCAGGTCTTCCAGGCCTCTAACTCGTCACCAACTGTTCGACTGTCGCGAAACAGAACCATCACGACGCTCTGTAAAATACAAAAATCCATCCACACAAAGGTTTTTTTAGACGATAAAATGTTAGATTCTAGAGAAAATGACGATAATGATGATGATGATTAATCGATGACGACGGCACCAATGATATGACAGCAACATCGACCCTGAGATCAACTGCAATGATAGTGATAGCAACATAACTGAAAATGTTGCTGATGCGACATGGTGGGATGGGTGGTAATGGTGGTGTTGGTGGTAATGGTGGTGTTGGTGGTGATGGTGGTGGTGACGATGACGATGACGACGATGATGATGATGATAGGCAACAAATCAACTGGTGACCGACCTTGAAGACGAGGTTCTCAGATTGGTAGGGCAGAGCCATGCATTCCAGAGACAATCGATAGTATTGGCCTACGAAGGAACACAAATGACACCCGAATGAACACAACGCAAGAGAAGAGTAGGAAAGAGAATTAATGGACAAGAATATGTGGATGATAAGAAAAATTAATAGAATGGTAGAGAAGGAAATGCAATTCATGGCAATAGTAGAGAAGATAAGAAAACTGGAGAGCAGAGGAAAGAAGGTAATTTAAGAGAAGATTTAGTAAGATAAGAAACTATAGGAGAAGGGAAGAGGAGGAAACACATGGAATGACTAGAGAAGATAAGAGAAGGGAAGAGGCGGATAGAGAAAAGGATCGGGAATAGAACAGAATAGATAGGAGAAGGAAAGAGAAGATGAGTTAGAAGGGTAGATTTGAGAAGGGTTGAGAAAGATATGGAAGAGATGGGGAACATGGAAAGATTATGAAAGTGGTCAAATGTGCTTAGAAGAAGCTAGACAAGAAGAGAACGGAGAGAAACATGAGAATTTAAGAGGAAGGGAAGGTAGAAGGATATAAGCGAACTTTTAATCAATCAATCAAGGAAATTTATTCGCTCAAACAATACAAAAATAACAAAATTCACATGAAAGAAATGATAAATGACAAACAATTATTAACAAATTAGCGAAACCAGTGATTTAAGTCATTGGTAAGACCTGAAAAAGAGTCATCGGAAAAGAGAAAATGAGCTAATAATAGCAAAGGCACCCACCCATCTGTATAAGAGATTTGAGAAATGACAGAACATGAGAAGAAGGAAGCGTAGAGGGTGAAGAAGCGAAAAAAAGATTATGATGTGACCTTACCTCTTCATCTAATGTACCTTTGTTAAGGTATGTGACCTTCCCTCTTCATCTAATGTATCTTTGTTAAGGTACGTGGCCTTCTTTCTTCATCTAATATGCCTTTGTTAAGGTATGTGACCTTTCCTCTTCATCTAATGTATCTTTGTTAAGGTACGTGACCTTCCTTCTTCATCTAATATACCTTTGTTAATGTATGTGACCTTCCCTCTTGATCTAATGTACCTTTGTTAAGGTATGTGACCTTCCTTCTTCATCTAATGTACCTTTGTTAAGGTATGTGACCTTCCCTCTTCATCTAATGTACCTTTGTTAAGGTATGTGACCTTCCCTCTCCATCTAATGTACCTTTGTTAAGGTATGTGACCTTCCTTCTTCATCTAATGTACCTTTGTTAAGGTATGTAATCCTGTCTTCCTCCTGACGTTGAGCTGTGGAGATTGGAGCATCAAGATAGAAGCAGAAGTCGCTTCGGTCGGATTCGCTAAAGACAAATTGTAATTGCAATTGTAATTTAGCAACTATAAAGCGTCAGTTCAAGAGTACTCATCACCAACCCAAACTAGTGAAATCAATGGGACTACCAAATAAAAGACACTTGCAAAACTGCGGAAGGAATATACTGAAGACGGATAAAGACATGGGCTATTAACGACTTATGTACCTCTTAACATGGGTATACATGACGTGTTAGCGACTCTATGGGTGACATATGGATTTGACATATTAAAGACTTAATGGTGAAACATGAGTACAACTTGATGTGTGAAAATAGGTTTAACATGTTAGCCACTTCATTTTTCTTTTCTTCGGCATGTGAAGATGGTTAGCAAATCCTCTGCTTAGCCGGTAAATGAGACACATGGCAACTGTACTAATTAATTGGCTACCTACATGCAATTAGCTGTCCAAACGAACAGCATTTGGATTAATCAGTTAGTAACTAACGCTGGAACTGTGAAGGATTTTCCATCAAAAGATTTCTCTCTATCGGATGAGTTTTCTCCTTTTGAAGATGTCAACCACTCCAGCATTCCATTCACCTTCTGCAATGAATGAGTATCTATGTAACGCCATGTAATGTAACAGAACACTTATTATATAGCGTAGGATCTCTTTCAGGTAGGCCTACATGTAACTCATAAAAGGTCGGAGTAAAAGCGAGATGAGAGAATAAATGAATGAGCGAATGAACGAACGAATGAATGAACGAACGAATGAATGAACGAACGAATGAATGAACGAAAAAGTGTCAGTAAAGAGATAATCAAAGGAACAAATGGACAAACGAATGCATGTAAGTAATTTCACTACATTGCAATGAACTAATTTAAAATCAGGCTGTAACGACTTACTTTCCCCACTCATTTACATTGTGCCTGCTAACAGTCGATTCCTGACTGAGTGAGCTGCAGGCAATTGCTTATCGACTTAACAGAAGACGTCGTACAAGTTTGGAATCGATGACGCACATTGAATTAACTAAATTTAGCGCCTATGATGAGCTGGCATTTTGAATGAGGCTTTTAAAAGCCTCGAGGATGTTGCTCATTTATCTTCTACCACTCCGTTTGTGTGACTGGTTGTTACAGGTATCCTTGACCTGACGAAATATGAAGCACCTTTTTCATGCAGTAAACCTTCACACGTCAAAGTTCTGCTGCGGGTATGGGAAGAATATTTCTTCTACACGGTGAACTTAACAAACGCCTGTCGTTCTGCGTGGTCACATGCATGCCTCTTCAGACCAATCACTCACGTATTCATTTCCTCAGGACATTTAAGCAATTGACGTTCACATTCAACCAGCTTTCTACAGGTACATACGAGCAGCTGTTTTCGAACATCAACAACAACCACCTTGCTCAGCTCACAGATCAGTCGCCCTTCCTGCGCTGCTGTGAGCGACATCATTAAAAGAACTATAAATCAATCACGCAATGGGTCAATGATCCTCCATGGCCAACAATCCCTGGGTTAGAAGATTTAACCGCGAGCACCCTTTTAGCTGCAACAGCTTTAGTAGGCCCATAAAACTCGTGTTGGCATCAGGTGTAAATCTTCGTAATAGAATATTCTACTACAATATATTGCTGTCTATTTTTGACAGCAACTCACGACAAAGCCATCTCATACATGTCATAATCATTATTGCGGTTCACCAGATAAACGCGATTATGCGTCCGGCCGTAACAACCCTTTAAATGTGCTTATAAGTGCTTGACAGACCAGCAATTCATTCAGTGACCTTTGAGTACTTGGATTTCTTTTTGCGACAAATTGTACGCTCGTGATAGTAACTTGTTGCGTTCATTTCCTATTTGTAAAAGTGCTATTTAATAAATTTGTCAGTAGAAGTTAATTCGTAAGAGCAACTTCTTGAGATCATTTCTACACTATGGCTGCTAGAAAAGTCAGAGCAGATCATTTTGAGCGCTCCTGAGTAGTGACCTTGAAGGAGTGCTATGTAAAATTTCGTAATGAATTAGTTTAAAAAAATTATATTACATAAATATTCTTTTTGGTTTCTTGGTTCTCTTTGTGTTGTTCTGTTGTACAAAATCTACGTATTGTCTTGCTGATGATTTGTTTGGACATTTGAACCCCTTGAAACTGATTTCATATTATAGCATAGGCGATGTTGCTCATTGGCACACTGCGCGAGACTTCGGTCTCATTTGGCCATTCCCTTTGCATCCCAGAAACATATTTGTTAATAACGTCTTGTGATGTTTTAATTGCGAGCAATAGAACAAATAAGACTGAAATTGATCGGTCGAGGTCTTCTCAATCTTCTAGCGATGAGCTGCAGAGCCCTTCCCATATGCGGTGCGTGAATATTTAACACTATAACCATCGACTGATAAATCTCGATCTCAAACAGGCTTTCAATAATTTTGCGGGTATGAATTATGAATTAAGAATTATGCGTGCGTGCATCACTTTTGGTACAGGCCAACTTTAATGGCGATGTAATAAATGTATTGAAACACAATACCTACATCGGGCCTACAAAAAGACGTTTGCTGTAAATGCCACATGTATACAAGCAGTGTGTGTGCTTCAATTCCAACCACACATTAAGCTTGAAAGCAAATCGTTCGACAATAAACGGCTGAGATGGATCTTATGATTTACTGCACAGAAGGAACGCCAAAGAGGAGAGCTGTAGGTGGGTGGCTTCACGCACATCAGTTATGATATGCATTCAGAATTCTCTCTTAGAGGTCGCTGGGTAAAAAAATTTCTCAGACACTCGTATAAATATATCAAATAATACTTTTCTTCGGCTGTGAATGTCAGATGAGCTCTGTGACTTTGATTGACAGATGGTTTATTTTAAGAGTCTTCTGTGTGACATAACAGACAGACACGTATTAACGTTCGTGGCATGAAACCGTGGCTACATACCAAGTAAGCACGTCGTTTCTCTTGTCGACAATCTACGCATGCCAACATTTTTCCATTCCACATATATCTATGTACGCACGCACATTCCCCATAATGTATATGCATTGTATGCAGACAGACGCTGTAAGAAATTGTAAAGTAAACGTTTATTACCGCGACAGTTTATATAGCCTCGACCCTGTTTACTTTTTAATGATGTGATCGGTGATGTGATTCTTCACCGCTGCCTGTTTGAAAGACCGCCACGTCATTGGAGGTACCCGGGTGCGGACCGTGCTAGTCAGACCTTCAGATGTCTTAAATTAACAACCATCGGAATACGGACCGGCATGTATCGCACCGTATAAAAAACCGATGAAGCCAACGGGACCTAGCATAGGTTATAAGAACTGTTAACACATTAGTAATTGTAACGAATAGCTACGTCGGTAGCGCATTATTCCCTTGTGAGCGACAGTAGAATCGCTTTCCTAGTGTGGCTACGGCGGCGGTGTGTATAAGTTTTGCAACACCAGAAGCTTTTGCGGGTTTTAAACTTCCATTGCTGCTGTCTCTATTCCGGTTAAAAAATATCGGTTTCATGTGTCGATGATGCATCAGCATTCTATTGGCCATTTGTCTTAGTGTATCCAAGGCGACAATATCGATTCAATCATTCTAGGCTTAGCGGTCATCTGTCTCTTAGATATCTCCAAGGTCCGTTTATGCCATAGCTTCTCAATCGGACTCAGATCCGGGTATTTTTTCGGTGGATCAGTGACAGTCAAATGTCCCAATGTAGCTCTGGCACATCCAATTCCATCTAGTGAGCGTTTTAGTGTGATGGCTAAACGCATTGTTATCCTGAATCAAGAACTGATGCGGGAAGAAGTGCTGCGCTGATGACACCATGCACGCACCTCTACAGTCTGCTTATGTATTTGGTCAAGTTGAATATTCCACCGACGATCAACAGATGTTCGATTCGTCTGTGACTTTGCACACAGTCCCAGTTAGTGATCGGTCAGATGCAACTTCAACGGGTTTGGTATCACTTCTAAAGCAGTGCTTAACGCGACTCTTTATGAAATTCCTTTCACTAATGAGTGAGGTCAGCAAAATTTCGGTCGCTGTAGAAACCGATGCACACTTTAAATGCGTCGTCTTCTGTCACACAATTTCGCCTTTTCTGATGAATGTATAACGAGGCTCTAATGTACTTTGAACTGTGTACAAACAAGTCCTAGATGAACTGAGTAGAATGATGTCTTACCTGATCATTGGTTTCCATTGACTCCGTTGAATCGCGTTTTCCATGAACACCGGACTCCACTCGTGGAGATTGATTCCCCGTAGAGGGTGGTGGTAGAACGGACGACGATCTGTCTACGGATGTTGGTGACGTCGGCATCTCAGACTTTATCCCCATCTGCGATGGCTTAGCTGCAACCGAGGCGTCAGCAGAGCGTGACGAGATGGCATCACTACTAGGGTGCTTTTGGTGAAGCTGGTGATGCATGTTTGGAGGTATTTCGGTTGCGTCGGATGCAGGGGAATCGGAATGGGGTTGCTGATTTGGGACTGTCTGAGTCGGTTCTGGAAGGGGACTTTGCCCGTCTGTGAAGTTTGCGTTTGGTGATTGCGACGTCGTAGAGACGAGGTTAAGGTTGTCTGATACGCGTCGTTGGGTTCGATTCCTACGGATCTTGTCCGTCAGGGCCCGGATGATGTCCCTCTGACCCGGCTGAACCGTCGAGTCCGGCTCAACGGTACTCGCTGGCGACGGAGGTCGGCCGGTGACCCCACCTCCGCCACTTGACCCAGCTTCCGAAGAGGGTCGTCGCGCATGGGTGGCAGGCGACAGATCCTCCGCGCAGGTGTTACCAAGGCGACCGATTCTGTGACGTTGACCAGGGCAGCAGGACGGACCAATCACGACGTTTGGCGGGAACATGACGTCAACCATATGATCTTCCGTTGAAAGATCGGCAGGGCCGACTGGGCTGCAACGGGTGGCGTTGGACAGGAGTCCCGGCTGATGACCAAACTGACCGGCAGATGGCCTCGGGGTGAAGAGGTACTCGGTCGTCGATGGGCAGACGAGACCGTCATCGGAAGGAGTGGCAAGCAAATTGCGAGGATCGGAACTGGTCAGCATCTGAGAACTGGAATTGGTCAGCCTCTGTGAAGCGGAAGTGGTCATCGTATGGGGAGCGGTCATCGTATGGGGAGTGGTCATTGTATGTGAGGCGGTCATTGCATTGGAAGCGGTCATTGTGGGCTGAATGCCACTGGTGCTATTCCGCCAGAGAGCATTGGTGAAACTGGGAGAGGTCTGATGTGCAGGACTGTAGACTGGACTCTGATATCTGGAACATGCATGATCAGGATTAGAGACCTGGGTTAAGATCGAGTTAAAGGAAAGGTCAAGTGCAGGGGTCATTGGAGAGGAAGACTTGGAGCCGTGATCGCTGCCATGGGATAAGTACTGAGCCGATGTTTTCTGGGGTAGATTGAAATCCGCCGGTCTTCTCAGGCCATCCCCTGGTAGCTTATGTCCGAGCTGTTGCTGCTTCCGTTGCGAAATATCGTGCTGTGGATAAGGAAGGGATGGAGCAGGGCGCGGAGTGGGAGGAGGACTCTGGTGGTAGGTTGCGATGGAGGGATGACCGGAAAGGCTCTGGTCTGGATGACCTACTATGGTTGGTGATGTTTCCTGAGCTGAATGAATGATGATGATACGGGTCTCCTTCTGTGGCTGGGTGCTCTCCGTTCCGGCAGGCGGAAGGGATTGGTGCGTTATGACCAACTTATATCCGCTTGGAACAGGCGGAAGCGGAAATGGCAGTGCGTGTATAGCTGGCGGAAGCGAGACCGAACCCACAGGAAGAGGAATTCCGGTAGTCATGGTCGTTGGCAACGACCATCCAGATGTGCTTGACTGGCCTGCAGGACGACATCCAACCAGTTCCATCTGAGCTACTCCTTCCGCAATCAAGCGAGACCTATGCATCTCGTAGATGTTCCGGTCCGTCGTTCCCTTCGCTTTATCCGTCATGCTGACAGGATATGGAACCGGTGCAGCTGTCACGTGACCTTGTGACCCGGAAGCGATCTCCCCAGACGGAGTTCGTCTCGCGTCTGTTGAACCAGAACTTTCTTTCGGTAGGTTCCGAATTTCAGTCACTGACATCTGGTCACGTGCTTCGGAAGAGTCGTTCTTGTGCTGGTTCTTCTCTCCGCCATTTCCAGCCATTTCCGGGCAGCTGTTAAGAAACGATGCGATGATTGTGTCCAATGGGAGGGACCTCGACGCATCGTTTAGTCCTTTCCAAGCGGACTGCAGCGATGAGAACTCGTCTGCGGAGAAAGTCGTCGATGTAGTAGCCACCTGGTGGATGAGTTGCGCTTCGTTGAACTGTGAAGACGAGTATTGAGAAGCGGGCATCGTCCAAACAGTCTCTGTTGCTGGACCCGTTGGAATAGAATCCAAGACAGACGACGGATGCTGTTGCTTTGTTCCATCTGTCTTTCCTTTGTCTCCGAATCTCTCCCGATCGGACTCTGCTCCCCACATCTCGAAGTCACCCGGTGGTCCAAAAGTTTGGTTAGAACCCTGATGCCAACCACTCCCGGTGCCATGGTCGCTGGTTCTGTTCACATGCGCCGCATCCTGAAAGGTATGGAGAAGAGCAATGGAGTCGGATGTGTTGACAGACGGGAAGCCGTTCCATTTGGCTCCTGTTCTGGAATCTGTCTGCGTGGGAAAGATAACTCTTTCCTCCTGACTGAACCTTGGTCGTTTCTCCGGTGGAAAGTTCACCTCTCCTCTCACCCACGAAGCATTCGACGAAGACGACGACGAAGCCGCACTTTCGTTAGTCTGCTTAACCGGAAGTGGCTGTTGATAGTCTGATTGAGATGGACTCTGTTGTGTCAAACCCGTCGTCGATTTGGATGATGAGCTGTAGGCAGGTGACTCAGTGAGCAATCGGTCACTTAAGGATTCGTCGTAGGAGGAGGAAGACAGTTCAATCGACGCACCTCTCTTTCGTCGCCTCATCAGTGACTTCAAATCCTGTAAGACAACAACATAAGCACAATATTCCAAATGTTAACTATTTTAGTCAGAATGCAAGGCTGTATTGGTAGCCTATTGCTTGTGTTATGGTCTCTGAACCACACCTAACCTTATCTTACTCGGTTTACTATCCATTAATCGCTCCATCTGTTCATCAGCCGTTGATGTTGAATGCTTTCTGATAATTAACCCTACCATAGCCCAGTCAATCATATAGCTTCTTGCGATAGGAATTTTGGCTATGTTTGTCAGATGGTTATAATGGCAGCCGGAAGTGGTCAGTATCGGGGAACGGGGAACGGCCATTTTATGTGGCCAGTGGTGTGGTGTCTGCTGAATGCCACTGGTGCTATTCTGCTACAAGACATTAGTGTCAAGTCTTATAGATTTCTGAGTGACACTGAGCAACCGATCTCTTCAGGAGTCGTGGCTTGGGTTAGAGCCATCCATAGCTTGGATTAGAATCGTGGCTTGGATTAGAGTCATGGCTTGGGTTAAAGTCATGGCTTGGGTTGGAGTCATTGCTTGGATTAGAGTTATCACTTGGGCTAGAAGCATGGCTTGGGTTAGAGTTATCACTTGGGTTAGAGTCATGATATAGGTTAGAGTCATGGATTGTGTTATGACTAGGCATGACTCCAAGACCGTTGTAGCCACTTCTGGTGTTGTTAGCACTTACAAATCGTGTTAAACTTACCTCGTCGACGTCATAAAACTCTACTAATCACATCCTACTGACTGATTGATAAGGGAGGTCCACAAACCTCAGGTAGGTCATAGCGCGGACCCTTCTGACTTTTATTTCGCTTTTATGTCGTCAGTGATAAATGCTTTCAAGGTTAGCTTCTGCTCTTTGCGGACATTGTTATCCCGAATGCATGCAAGGATCTACTCATGCAAGAAATCTGTCACAATTTATTGGCAGTTGCTGAACATTTGTGATGCGACTCTTACAATGGTCTGATGGTCGATTATACTTAGCAGCGGGTGCCATATATAAGAGTCATAAAGCTGTTTCTCGCCAATAAAACTACGACATTATCGAATTTATGACGAATTTCACAATGTTAGCCGACACTGTAGCCTTCGGACATCTTGATCGGCACTCTGTACCATCTGAGCACTGGTTTTCTTTTGAACAAGTTCAATTAAGTTTTTAGGTCGGTAAAATCAACTCACTGTCTGGCCTAGATGTCCAAAGACGTTGACTTAGAGATGAACGTGTTCAAAATACTGGCGTGCGTAGGCCTACGATATAACTCGCGATTCGGGACTGACACTATGGTCCTTGGTCGAATCTGTCATTTCGACCATGGTTTGACACCAAGGCGCACCTTTACACTTTGCTCAGTTATTTTTAACTTTCCCTCCTCATTTAAGGCGCATCTCTTCTGGTTCATTAATGTTTTATGAAATGCACTCTATTAATTAAAGTCTCACTGCATATAATTAGTCATGTACAAACATCGACTTAACCTTGTGTAGTGTGATAGAGACGCTATATATAGTGCAGTTATTACATACATGTCCAATTTTTATAGTTACGTGGATATTACATAATCCTATTCATCTAGACGGATTAACGGACTGCTCTGATAGTATCTATAATACCCTCTCTTTGACTTTTACAACCCTATATCATGCTTGCCTGTACTCGCTGTATCTAATCTTAGAAAAAGTTGACTAATTCCTTATGCTAGTCATCAAAGGAAACCGCATGTTTGAAATGCTACAGCTATCGAAGCAAACAATAGGACTGGAGTGAGTAGGGAGAAATTCTAGCGATTTATTTTTAATTGAGATGAAAGACTCGGCCTGGTAGATATGTTTTCTTACCCCTTCAAAACCACCCCCGTCCTTCATTTCGTCGGCGCAATGAAACCTGTAAATAAAGGTAGAATCTGTGTCATATGTAATAAATCAGACTACATAACATGGGTAAGTTATTATGTCATATGATAGTTTAGGGTTAGTTGTATTTATGCCTGGAGAAATTGGTCGAAATGAAAACTTCAGGTGAAACGATTACTGCAAACTCTTTTTGCATGTGACTCTATAGAGTAGGTTAATCAGAGGCTGACGGCTGAGGCTCATACGAGACCGTTGCAATCCAACGAAAAACAATATTTACTGACTCCAAAATAAGGGACTGATGAGTGACGTTGTATTAAATGTACGGGCACCTATTATATAGAAGCGCCTTTGTCGAATGTGGGGAGCGATCGGCATGTTTCCATATGACGAGTACAAGTTCATGTAATTACTCTGGTCATCATTGAGTAAGGACTCAGAGCAAGTCACTCACACATTATCACTCAGCGCCATCGACTGTAGTTTGGTTGAACTTTCACTTCTGAACTTTCTAATAGTAATGTGCGATAAAATACACCCGTATTGTCTTGCATTGCTTAATGTATTGTATTGCAATGTCTGGGTTTTGTGTCGCCCAACACCACTTCAACAGTAAGAGGTAACCTTATTTAAGCTTGCAAACACTCACATTACGAAACATCAATACAATACCAGACCAAACGACATCGAAAGATCGGACAAAGTTCTTCCGTGAAAACATGCCTCGTTTCATACGTAGCTCTATTAGGCTATTTTCACCGATGTATGAAATTATAAATCACATATGCTTTTGTGTCTCTTTGAATCGGAATCACAATAATAACACAATTCAGTATTAGCTCCATAAATTAACAGCGCAGAAGAAAAAGAATGAAGAGATATGGCCCAAATATATATACGCCCTTGTGAGATTTCTGAAAGCGCCATAAAAATGTTCAAGCGCATATATATTATATATATATGTATATATATATAATATATATATATTATATATTATATATATATGCTACAGCTACACTCAGTTTACGATTAGATGATTGTCTGCCCTAGGATGGTAAAGTTTAATTTCCACCACTCCCTCTGCATACATACCTGCATACTTGCATACATGCATACATATTATACACACATATACCGTACAAACCTGCATGCATACATACATGCTTAAATATGTGCACATCCGTGTACACAAGTACATAAATACAACTAATTTAATACATACATACATACTGCACATGCATGCATACATGCATATACTACATATATCCAAATACATATGAGCACACACGCATTGTATTGTATCTATAAATTAAGTCCGATGCATGACCACATACGTATATATATATATATATACATTGACGATGAAGGTGAAGAAAATAGCGTGTGCATGCATCTTACAAGTTATACATGGCCTTCAACTGACCTCAAGCTGTTGTCTATATGTACTGAACACTGCGTGGTAGTCCTATATATGCTATTAGGCGGCTTATGCCCAGTTCAATCCACACACAAAATAGGTCTCTGCTAGGATCAGATACTATAGCCCGTAGCGCTTACTAGTCAACAGGAAACGCAGCTGAGTCAGTTTTAATTGTTAGCTAGGTCACGCACATATAATGGTGTATTCGCCCATAATCCCTCTGGCTCCCAACCTCCTCGATCGTTTCTCTTCTTCTCAGTAATTATCTCGATGTTCACGAGTGACTGGTAATTCGAAGGACACTCGCCCACTCTCCTTCCTATAGGGTGTGATCGCCAGCGTATACAACCATGGAACAGAAATAACTCCGACCAGGTCCGCATTGTACAAAAAATCAGTCACGATCTTTTTCACTATATGACAAGAGCCCACGGCGCGCCAGGTCCCGTTTGAACGATGAGCCCTTCATTCCAACGCCATGGGTGGCTGACATAGGGTCTCCTCTTCAAATTGGATATTCAAAATAGCAACGACAGCAACAGCACGAATACTATCTCTCACAAAAATAAGTATCACCCACAGACGTAAAATTTTATGACAACTATAGGATCGATCAATTTGAAAAGCTTGAAACGTCTTAAGTAACCCGATTACCTTAACGCACTCAACAAAGCATGCACGCCACTGCGTCAAGATCTGCAAACGAGGCAATGAGCTCGTGAACAAGCTGGGGCCCTGCGCTTGGGATTTTGAATGGCGCTTTCGTAGTTTGGAGATCACGATTATGACTGGACTTTAATTCAAGTCAAAGGCAACAACATTAACGACATCTGTTAAATAAAATGTCTATAATTATAATTGTTGTCTGGATAATATTGCTGTTTCTGCTATCACCATAAGCCTACTAATACAACTGCTACTGTTACTGTTATTACTACTGCTACCGTTACTTCCACTGCTACGGCCACAACCACAACCACTACCATTAGTAATAATAGTAATAACTATTATTATTATTATAGTAGTAATAATAATGCAAATGGTAATGGTAATGGCGTTAATGGTCATGGTCATGATGATAATGATAACGGTAATGATAATGGTAATAATGATAGTGATAATAACAAAACAGAGCGGCATGTTTGAAGTTACAGAAATCCGATGGAACAATAGCCGACATCGACGACATACTTAGTCCTTGACATCGTCTGGTGATGTGCGCAGCTGTCCACGTCTTCTACGGCGGTAGATGGATCGACGAAGAGAAGGTTCTGGAATTCATAAAAGAGGGCCATCGTATCATCTCCACTTCCGGTGGTGGCGTCTGACCCGAGGTGTGGAGGATGGTCGTAGAAGTCGGAGGTCATCTCTGCCACTCCACGTTCCGCCATCTCGAACTGGTCGACGTCGATGTCCAAAGAGTGGCTCTTGCGATGACCTCCGGTCCCGGATTCACTGCGGTCCTTATCCCGTGACAAGACGACGTCAGATTTCAACCTGAATATGAGAGGGTCAAAGTTATATTACGTCACGCTATAAATAAGACACAAGGTATATGCAGCAATGAACAGAGAAACAAGGAGAAACCAAGAGAAAGAGAAGACCCTAATAGATGACCAAGAGAGGCATGCAGACTGACTGACTGACATAGACAGATAAACAGACAGACGGACAGACAGATAGACAGACATAATCAATCAATCAGTCAGTCAGTCAATCAATCCATCAATCAAACAACTAATTAATTAATCAATCAATCAAACTTAATATAGCGCCTTTCAAGAAATCCATTCAGAGGCGCTCCCGGTCCAACCTCAGCCAAATAAGAATAATTTCAAAGTGGAATAAAAAAAATGGGGTAGAAAGTTCTTAGGCAAGAGCCGAAGATCAAATGGGTTGGGGGCTAATCCAATCAAATAAGCACGATATTGCATCGCCGAGGTCCGAGAGCAAGGGACAAGTAGAAGACTCTACATTTCTACAAGGCAGATTCTTCCGAACTGCAGGTGAGAGCTCATTCGGGCAAACAGGTCTAGTGTTAACGACGAGAAGCACGTGATGCTGTGTGCACAGCTGATCCAGGGCAACGTTTCTTACATTCTATGATACAATGGACACGTGCAGAAGAACCGTTAGTAACATTGCAGTCAGTCAATGGAGGCCTTCATATCGACGCCAACAATGACTCCTATGTCTTCTGAAAAGACGCTGGCCTTTATCTCTCAGCATCGACGATGGACTCGTCAATTGAATAGCACTGACCTCACGAAGGTCGATGACCTTGAAGGTCATACGCGAACAATACAGCTTCTATGCGAAGTACAATTACAATTACATGCATGCATACATGCATTTATGTGCATGCAATCGTAATCACAATCTTTGAACTTCTATGGCGCCACTCGAAAATGTCATGAGATGACGAAACTGGATAAAACGGTTGGTAGAAATGGTGACACATTATATTACCTCATCACTCTCTAGTTTCAAAATTTTTACGCGAGAATGGTCAATTTTTTTAACGGAGCCTGATTTTCTAGATAAATTTGCATAGACACGTATTCAAATGCTTACATATAAAAATACACACAAACACTCATGCATGCATAGTTACATACATGCATACCTACATACATACAAACATGCATTTGCGCACATACGCATTTATGCATACATATATTCATGCAAACATACAAACAAACATACAGACATACATACATATATTCATACATACATACATGCATACATACTTGCTTACTTACTTATATACATACACGTATGTATAAATTGGCTATTTGGTCTACTACATACTTTCATACGTAATTACATACATTTTTTCTGTCGAATTTTTTGCTTGGTTAACAACAATTAAATACATTTATCGTTGCAAAGAGCATTTCACATTTTCTTTTAGAGGTCGCCTTTCGAACCGTCAGCCTCTTAGCCAGCAGTTCATCCAGAGACCTCTATGCCATTCCGTCTGGCTGCTCTGTCCCAGTTACGATCGTGCATACTGAATGCAGAGCTGCAGACGATGTTACACAATGCCATTCTGTTGGTCTTTTGCTGCGGCTGCGCTCTGAATGAGACATCAGTTCGTTGAAAAGCAAATGATGTCGGCTGTCAGAAGCACTCACAATACGCAGACGTTTCTTTAAGTTTACGAAGTACCATCTCAAAGACTTTTAAAGATGCGTTCTATGTGCTATGTTGATATTGGATGTTACGCGGCTTAGACCAACTGATCATTAACAGTATTTAACCACAATCCCATCGCCTAAGGACAGACCTATTGTCGACATTCTTTTAACGTCTAAGCTACGCAGGCAAGCTAGCATAGGACCTACACAGGAAAGCCTCAGAAGTCTCCTTTCTGTTACAACAGATATTGTGTAAAAGCTTTTTTTTACTTAATTCCTCGCATATCTGACAAAGAGGTCGTTGTTCGGCAAAGACCCTGATCACGGTTCGCAGCTATAATCCGTCTTACTAGCTCTTTCGTATCGCATAATAGTCTTCCAGTTCTCTTCTCAATGTGATCTGCAGATTTATATGTGTTCATCCGTCTGTGTATGTTTTGAGTGACATTGCATTGTTTTGTATGTCGATATACTGAATAAACTGTGAAGGACATATCCAAGTGGCCCAGATAGCTGCACTGGTTATGGCGTATGTCCCATGCTCTTCGGTGTGACAGTGCCTACGGATTGCTATTCGTCACCAAATGGTCGCCTATTTCAGAGGGAACCTATAGTGTCGGCTGTGATATATCGACACTGTGTGATAACGAAGATCATTTGCGTCACCCTCCTCCTTGATCCAACCTTGAGACTGGCACTGGCAATGGCACGGGGACCTCAAATGACGTGGGCCGATTAAACAGAGCAGCGCTAGTGAATGATGTCATCCGGTCAATCTATTCATTGAAAACGGAGCAGGGTCGAGGCCAAATGGAGTATTACGTGTCTACATGTTCACGTAATCATTCGTCACGGCACCGACTTGGGGAATGGTTCGAGTTCGTGCCACACGATGAGTTACAAGGCTGGCCCTTAGCCAACCAATTGTTCTATACAATACGGACGTGGATGGGAGTTTATTCGGTGTGACATAATATTATATCTACATGCATGCATGGTATATATACAACGTACATACATAGGCCTACATGCATGCATACACACTTGCATACATACAACATACATAATATCTGCCTCTCTGCCTGCCTGAATACGTCTGTCGACTGTTTGCTTTTATTCGATGTTTTCATTCTCTTTTCTTCTTGTATTTCTCCTGTCTTTTGTAGCCTTCAATGTTTCGCCTACGCTGATTTTATGATCGTGCTTTTATTACCTAAATTTTTTACTTCTGATTCGCAAAACAAACATTGTTCGGATGTTTTACATTTTAAACTCTGCGTAGTATAGGTCTGTACAACAAAGAGCGATGAACAATTATTGGTAAATAAAGAATATACTTGATTACTTACTGTTTGACTTTCGCCTTCTGTTTTATGACCTTCGTTGCTTGAATGACTATAGGATATAAGCGCCAGATGTCAATATCTGAATCACCCACGCTCTCTCTTTTTATGACCCTTCTAAAACGCTCATTCCGTCGAATTCTCCACCACCCCAGTCAGCTGCAATTCTGTTCTTTTTCTTCACGCACGTGCACTGTACTGCCCCATTCATCTCTCCTACCTTCTAATTCCTTCTCTGTTTCTGCCTATGTCCCTATCTCTCTGCCTTTATCTCTGTCTCTATCTATGTCTCTGTCTCTATCTCTGTTACAGCTTCTGTCTGTCTGTCTCGCTCTCTCCTGATGCGCTAACGAGTTTGACCACCTCCTAAGTGCACACCTCATCGGTGTGCAGCTTAAACAAAAATCTTCGGCCTCACTTCTTGCCACCGCTCCATACGTCTCTTAATCAAGACTGACAACGCTCGTTTTCCCAAAAAATTTAATTTTGATTCCACCTCCTCCTATTGCCTATCTTTCCGCTTAAATTCGACGTACCACCCCCGCGGGGTAGACGGACTGGATTGGTGCCTATGGGCTTCAAGTGGCAATTCACTTTGACTGTCTGCCTAACTAACGTTTGAATAACCTGGACCCGATTTTGACCGTAGCTGCCTCTCGACTCAGCTTTGACTGAGGGTCAGTGAATGAGGATTCGGTTCTCGCGACTTCGCTTGCTTATGCGATGTGTAAAAATGTCTGGATTAGAGTTACGATCAGAGCGGCAAAAGATCCAAGTTATATAACAACATGTCTTCGTCGTCCAAAGAAAGAGCCGGGCAGACCTACGTCTTTTGATTAGTAAGGGCCTGTTAACTCGCCTAAGCCTAAACTCGCCTACATTCGTGAGCCCTTCACCATCCACCCCACTCTTTCGGCTTCTTCTCTCCCTCTCTATGCCCTACGTTCGTGTCACCCCAGGCACCGAATGCATGCCCTGTTAACTTCTCTCATCAGAAGGTCGCAGTCTCAATAAGAACGCCCCCGTTCGCGGCTTTGTCAAGGGTAAAGTCGAAGCCTCTCAGCGGGGTGCCACAGATGTTGGTGCGGGATTGGGCCATAAAGAAAAATACCAAGGCTGCAGTAAAGACGTGTAAACCATTTTAGTTAAGCAAACGCAACGGGAAACCAAACTCATTAGCTTGATATATTCTTTCATAGATGTATAGTATAGTACTTACATTGTTTATGTAGTACTTATATACGTATATATATGTGGGTGTTTTTTATGCGATCTGGCTATATATATATATACATATATGCACTTATATAGATATTCTATGTGACTATATAGGGCCTATTATAGTATGTATACTTAAATGTAATTATACACATGGGTCTATGCATAGAAAAATAATAAGATCATCAACACATAGGCCTATGCGTGATACATCGTATGGGATATATATATATGTACATAAATCATATGAGTGTATTTTGCCATTGCATAGAACCCATTCGTGCCTAGACTATTTTATATAAATGTATATATTAATAAACCTATAGACACGTTTGCGTGAAAGCAGTGTGCGACTTAACGCTAATGACATGTGTAGATACATGCGTGTTTCTGCCATTGAATAAAACCGTTGCGTGTTTGTATTATCTTGCCTAAACATGTCTCTGTGACTTATAATAAATGTGCATCTCTTACAATAGCTCCGTTTAATTTCAAGTTCTGCAATTCATGAGGTCTTCTCTGGGCTCCTCCTGACAATCCTCCCTCCTGAACGTTCTCTCATTCTGTTTTAGACATAATCCTGCTATTCTACATAATTAAGCTTATGTGTGTGAGGGTGAAAGACGGAGAGCTAGGTAGAGTAAGAAATAGAGAGGAAAAAAGTGTGAAAGAAATGTAGAAAAAGTGAGAGAGAAAGAGAGAGAGAGAGTGAGCGAGAGAAGAAAATAGAATGAGAGAGTGAGAGCGCATGAGAGAGATTGATAGACAGAGAGAGTGTGTGTGTGCGAGAGAGAGAAAGAGAAAGTGAAAGAGGGAATGAGAGGGAGAAGGAGAGAGAGTAATCCACAGAGAGAGAGAGAGAGAAAGAGAGAGAGAGAGAGTCAGAAACATAGTGAATGAGAGGGAGAAGGAGAGAGAGTAATACAGAGAGAGAGAGAGAGAGAGAGAGAGAGAGAGAGAGAGAGAGAGAGAGAGAGAGAGAGAGAGAGAGTCAGAAACATAGTGAGTGAGAGAAAAGTGAAAGAGGGAATACATAAGACGGAGAGAGAAATACTACAGAGAGAGTAAGGGTCAGAGAGAGACAGACAGACAGACAGAGACAGAGAGACAGAGACAGAGACTAAGAGAAAGTGAAAGAGAGAGTAAAAGAGGGAGTTAAAGAGAGAGAGAGAGAGAGGATGAGACAGAAAAATACAGAGAGAAAGGGAGAATGAGACAGCGAGAGAGAGAGACAGTGAAAGGGAGAGACCGTGAGAGAAACGAGCGAAGTATTGTGAGGTCCATTGAAGATAGACATGGTCATCATATTTCGCTACCTACGCTCTTGCATTGATAAGACACTCTAAGCCTCGACGAAGATTTTATGTCATTGGCGGAACTGCGATGAATGAATGGATGGGAGACGAGCAGAGACAGTTGGACGCAGGACAATACGATTCGCACCGAATTATAGCTGAGAACAGGAACATTGACGTTACGACGTCATTAATGGACGTACTGCACTCAATGCCCTTCACACCATGTCCGTTAAAACGAACTCAAATATTTGGGTCCATCGAGTGGATTGCGATTAACACACACGTAGACAGGTAGTCACACAGGTGGATACAATCATGCACACACAAACAGACATCTAGACACACAGGCAGACATATATCCTGCTCATATTCATACAGATGGATAAATAGCCACAATACATTTTCATATAATAAATTTATATCGACCGTTCCAGATGATCTATACTCAAGAGCGCTCCCAACCCATACTCTGGTTAAGAGACCAGTCAATACTATAGCATAGCACCACGTGGCCTCAAGAGCTCTGTGCATTAGGAGGAGTGCCACAGGAAGCTAATTCCAGATGTCTGGGACTCTGGGCTAGCAATGGAAATCTACCATATCTTCCATGGACCATCTGCTCAGATAATCGATCAGTCTATAAATCGATCAGCATCTGGTTTCCGAGATACGCAGCGCACCAAAAACCTCTCTTCACCGTCTCACTGTTCTAACTCTTCTTGCACATAACCGTATGCTTTTTCATCTCCTCCTCTTTATTCTTCTCTCTGTTTCTCTGTCTCCCTCTGCCCATATGGTTCTCTCTTTCCCATTCTCGTTTTGCTGAAGTGTGAAGAAGACTATCTTCCAAACTGTTTGAAATCCACGGCGGAAAAGAAAAACAATTCCAAACTGGGTAAAAACATGGGTTTGCTACTCTTCAACAACAGAGACCGCTAGCGTCGCCCTCCTTTATTGAGGCTTGACGCTGGTACAATACAAAAGGTAGTGACGTATAGTTCTTAACATGGCCCAAACACTTCACCAATAATAGCTCAAGTTCCGCTTTTAAGTAACCATCGGGAAAAACAACAACGCAGCTGTTAACACAAGCTGTATACACTATACAGGCCTATGATTGTGGAGGCCCATGCATGTATGGGCCTACGTTTATATAAGCCTCTGCAAGTATGTCTGTATGTGCGCAAATATTCCTCAATCAGATTCCGGAAAACTAAAAACTAAGAGTCCATTCATCGCAAATGTATCACACAGAGCAGGTCTGTCACTTTTGTTTTTGCCAAGATATCAGACTAATTCTTGATGATTTGTTTATACAATACAATAAATACAACTGTATTCGATGTTGCCCATGAAGTGCACGCCATATATATACGACACACGCTGGGCAATCTTGAGTGAAGGACAGCTCAAGGTGGCAAAAAACCGTTCTCTACGCGTTTCAGGGCAAACGCTCTGTGCATTGTGCAACCGTCGATATTGGAAAGGGTATCGAAGTGCAGGTAACACGAAGAAGCCCAGAACGAACGTACGATTAAGCCAAAAGGTCAATGGGTTCCACAGAGAACAGGGCTTCAACTGTTATGTAGTCCCACGTTTTGTTGACGGCCATAGATGGCTGGGGCTCACATAGGATCTGAACGGCTGCCAAGTTGGCATATATGTAATACAGAGGGTGAGAACGAAGAAGGCAGCGATAGAGGAAAAGAGTTAGAGTTGATCCGAGTCTCAGCAATCATTGCGACCCTAATTCCGTGGACAATGCTGCGCGCCAGGGTTATGTCTAGACGACTCGACAGCCTAGTATTTCATCGCTTTGACAACAGTCACCTTTTTCTTAGAATAACAAGAAGGTAGGCCTATACAGGCATGTCATTCGAGATTCTGTAAGGACAGGCTTCACCGCAAGCGGCAGTTGTGCAACAGATCGTGACCACGACGACGTTGGTAAATGATGATGATGACGATGAGAGTGTACGTGACTGATCGAATGAAAGAATTAACGAACGAACTAATTACAGTATTATTAAATGAATGCACGAAAGTAGTTTGGAAGGAACATACATTGAAATTACGACACAATAGCAACGAAGTATAGAGGCTACTAACTTACTGCAGCGGAAAACACGCATAAGCGCAATTTTAACATGGGTTGGGAGTACGCGGTTATACCCGTATCAGCCACTTTTTAGACAGGATTTATTTATTTGAAGGATTCATATTGCGCCCTTTCAAAAATGTCTATTCAGGAGCGCTCCGAGGCGTCCGAGGCGAGACCAGTCCGGGCATCGTACATGTGAGCCCTACCTCACCATTCATATCAAGAATAAACAGTGTCCATTGTTATTTTCTCCGAGAAAGATCTTCACTTAAACCCTGAAGAATCAAAACAACTGACGGGCATCACAATCAACATCTTTATTGATACTGAAAGCTTAGAAACTTTTCGGGTGGTGCCAATCCGAAGTCCACGTGGGAGAGGAGGGTTACGCCATTCATCTTTACGATGACAAAGATTCGTGCAACAGATAAATCTAAAGGAGAAGCTCAGCTGGTAGAATGATTGAAAGAAAAATGAATATTGATGTTCTGCGTTTGGTCCAAGAAGAGGTAATAGTGAACAAAAGATATGTGACACATTTGGTGTGATTTATTTTCCTAACACAGTTCTTAGGAATAATGGGCGAGAGAAAGGTTAAGAACTTCGTCCGTGGACCAGATGAAGAAACGGGCAGTAAGGAAATTAATTATATGGCGCCAAAACAGTTAAGAACAATGTCGCTAGATCGATGAGCGAGAGGAAGGGAAGGAGGGAGGGATAGAGACAGGGAGAAAAGGAATAGAGGGAGGGCACTTGAAGGAGACAGGAGAACACGATAGATAAATCTGCCAGACAGCCAATTTTTCTATTCAAATCCAGTTGCTTGGTTCTTCCAGTTCGCTTCGTCTCTGTTGGCGTCCTTCTCCTTCTTTTCCACCTCCTTCTCCACCTCCTTTTCCTCCTCTCCTCCTTCTTTTCCTCCTCCTTCTCCTCCCGCCGTAGAAACAGTTAGATTTACATTACGGAAATAAATATAAATCAAACCTCGTGCGAATCAGTCTGCAGCACTCATTGAAACCGACGGGTTAGACACGGCTTCAAGGTTAAACATTTCGGCACAGACGATTTTTATCGCTTGGTTGTGGTTGAGTGGACAGAAATGAATGATGAAAGGCCCAACTGTGCGTGTGCATTAACACTTGGTATATATGCCTACATGTATACTCAGCGTTTTGGAAGTTAAGACCTTGAGCCGTGGTTAAAGTAGGATGGAAAGAGAATTTTGATCAGAGCAATCAAAATACTAACAAGCAGTTACAGCCATACATACATTTATTTATTAACGAAATTTGAAACCGACCTTCTTCCAACATTTTTTGCTCAGAAGTGCACGTGCCTCGACGGCGCAATTGCAGTTGTACTGCGGAGCAATGGTGCGCGAAGGACTTGCTCAAGGTCCCTAAACAGTGACTGACGCCCCGGACGAGGCTCGAACCCGCGCGCTCAGCACACATTGAACGTTACGGGCTGACCGCTCTAACCGATCGGCCACTGTGCCCTGATGAGGGAAGAACTGAGAATTTGTGGAATACAAGAATGAGATTCTTTCAGATTCAAGATGCATGTTGAATGATTCATTCATTCAGAGCATTTATATAGCGTCCCCTCAGAAGTACTCCCAGTCCAGCCACGACTACGGTAAAATGACTTGATATTATGACTTAGATTTGGTTTGTTATTAAATGTGTAAGACTTAACTGACAAACGCTTGCATGTTACACATTCATATATTACCGACTGACTGACTGAATGAGCAAGCTCCATGACTCGATCAGCCATTCAAATTCACTGTCAATACAGGGCGTCACCAACTTAATATTGGACAAGCACGAGATGAAGATGCATTCGAAATAAATCTGAGAAGTCCGTGACCCAAGCCATGAGTAAAACATATCGGGTGATCCCGATTCGGAAATGCTTTTCAAGACAATGGCCTCCGAGAGAAAGACCGTCCCGTTCAAGGCCTTAGTCAACTACATATATATGACGCGTGATCTAGTAATCTACATGCATTGTGACTCAAAGGTCTTAAGAATTACGAGTAGGCCTAGCTGTCTAATAATAGCGTCGTGAACATTTGATTTTTAAACTAATATTAGTAAATTTTGCGACAAAATGCTTTAGGAACCTATGAATTTATGAACTTCACTGTAGAAAGCTCTTAAATATTTATAGGCCTACAATTGCCGTGCTGTGTAGGTCTATAGTTCCTCGATTGTTGCTTTCATTTGCACCTGCCTCTCTACAGCGTCATTCGAACCCTTGAAAAACGACGACACATGACCCAGTAGTCGGACCGTTTTATTGAGAAAATGATGACAACGAGTCTTTAATATTTACATCCAATGTCAAGTGCAACAGACGCCAGTTGATTGATTGATTGATTGATTGCCCCTGCCTTAAGAACACGGGCTCAGTGGCGCTCACAGACAACGAACACTTTGTAACAGAGGCTCCAAGTCTAACCACTCACGCACGCTCGCGTACACGCCACACACCTAGACAGACACACACACACATACGAACACACATATTCACACACATGCGCACACACACATACAAAGACACACACACAGAGTGCTCGATGTCATCATACATCACCTGCGATGAGACCACGCATACTGTGCGTGCGTGTATGATATAACACGAATGCCTTAATAATTATATAGGTCACTGCGGTACGCCATCAAATGACACGTATGTTACGATCATTTACTAGGTCGAACGCCCTTGTGTGAGTTTACGAAAGGCGCTATATAAGTACCCACAGACACCTACTAAACACAGGCATACATAGGTCTACTTACATGCATGCATACATACATACATACATACATACATACATACATACACACACATACATACATACATATATACACAAATACAGCAAAAATATAAACCCTCATTCATCATTGCACTTTGTAGATTTTAGCAAAGCTTCTGCCATCGTTGTTCCTCTGTCTTTTTACCATTGACAGACAACACAAACCAAGACTGGTTGTATCGTATACATCCCAAAGGACATTTCCAATTATTATATCCTGTAGCTTTTAACTACCGGTGTTGATGAACTTCTCTAAAGCCGAAACACGTAGGCAAGCAACACAATATTGATAGCTCTCTGATTTTTTATCAAGGTCAAGGCCGTTTAGTTTCGTTTATGCTTAATGTAAACAGCGAGGCTCAAGTGGGTATCAGTTCACAGGAAGACGTTCATGAGCTTGTCAAATGCCATAGACACTTGAAGTCCACGCCTAATCCCCAGTCAGAACTCTGAGAATGTTTAACTCCGTTCATTACGCCTTACGCCAGTAAACATTGTAAAACGACCCCATGCTTGTGCGTAACAGTGCGTTGTGGTCTTAACGGGTAGAAATGAAATGACGCAGTCGTATGGCTTACACGCTCTAAGTCCTGTTTTTGGAACTTCTTTTATTGGCATGGGCACGATTTGGAGAATAAGTTTATGATCGCATCGTTCGCTGACCCTAAGAAATGAGTGGGTTTATTCATGATGTCACGAACGAGGACCTAGATACATACATGTACATAATAGGCTTATATTCTCGAGTATTATAATAGGCCGCCCCACACGCGGGTAGGGCTGGAAAAATAATAGTGGGTTTTTTTACAATCTTTTTAACACTTTAACGATAAAAAGCGAATAGAACACAAATGCAGCGCATCGCTAAGACGTTAAAGAAAAAGCAGACTCTTAAGCCAAAGACTTCATATGCAGTGGCTGGGGCCAGTAGGCTACTCTCCATCTCCGTCTGACCTTTCATTTGCAAGTATGCCGTCAGTGTACTCGTTATATACGAGCTCACAAGAGACCTCATGTAGATCCTTAATATGGAAGTAAATTTCTGTCCTGGTTGGGAGTTGATTCCGACCTCTCTTGTTGACAGTCCAGCATCCCTGCTATAAGACTACCTATTCAAAAACTTCTACCATAATTAGGCAAATTTTGACCGTTTACGTTCTTTTATTGCTCAGTGATGCGCCGTGTCTATTCAATGATATGATTCGATGCCTGCGATGCAGAAAAGTAATGAGCTCTTTTGCATTCCATGCCTCTGCTCCTAAGGAATGGAATCGATTGCCACTCTTTCCGTAGCTCAAATTCTCTTCCTTCTTTCATAAAACGACTCAAAACTCACTACTTCACATTGGCTCTCAAGGATTTGGAAATCTAAGTGCATCTTCTTCTGGCGACTGACTATCTGCGACTCAGATTCGCATTTCGGTGTGAACTTGCGCGCGTTATAAATTTAATTAATTAATTAATTAGTAACAAATTGATTAATGCCTCTCAGCTATAGGTGGATGCCGATCAAAATTATATTAACGAGCCCCATATCCATCGCTGGACATAAAAAAGTTAGACTCCATTGGGATGAAGATTCACCCGTATATAGGGTCATAGGTAATCTTACCCGTATAGGTAGACGAGGCTTCCAAGGCTAGGGTCTTGACCGATGAGCTTCCTCGTGACCTCATCGTCTGACTCCTCGCAGATGAACCCAGTCGTCAGATCTCCAGCCTCTGTGCCCGTGTTCTCATCCAGCGTTTCCAGTAGGTTACCCCGCCGTGTCGGACGACAGCGCCTGCTTCTCCCTATCCCAGAAGTGCTTTTCCTCCACTGCGACGTTGGCCACAGTGTGGGGCGCCAAGATCTAGGGTGTGACCGGTGGTGGGTCCGTCCGACGAGAGCTCAGCCTCGATGCTCTCTATGCGACATCGAAAGTCATCGATGCTGAATTCGTCGTCGGAGTCGACGAAGCAGAGACCGGAAGCGTCTTGATGGGACAGGCGCTCATCGCGGAACTGGAGGAAGAGAGACCTATGCGGTCGGTCCCTGCGCTCATCGAGCCCTCCATGCCACCGTGACTCACCATCATCTGCACCTGACCCTTCACCTGACCCTTCAATTGACCCTTCACCTGACCCTTCAATTGACCCTTCACCTGACTTGCACTGCAACGAACGATGTCGCAGAAGCATGCAACGCTGAAGTGCTATGTGAAGACGTTGCCTAATGTTACAACGGACTTGTAACGCACTGTAAACAGACAACGACGCAAACAATATACTCAGTGTTCATGTAACAGTCGTTTCTCGAATGTTCCCGACTGTTCTCCTGTCCAGCAAAAGACCGCCTTGATTCGAAACTCCGACGCAGTCGTGCTCATGACAAGTGATGCCACGGGAGACTATTCATGACGTAATATCCACATAGTCTTCGGTCACGACACAGTTAATCCTCATCTTAAACCATTCAGTGCTTATTATATCCGCCTACT
>OY365817.1:12420246-12712733 GCA_959347315.1 Bimastos eiseni | reverse complement strand
CGGAGCGCATCAATGTCACCGTATACCGTCAACATATCCACATGAATGTTGCGGTCACTCGAATCCCGCAAATGCAAGGACACGCAAGCGTAGGCTTGTAGCATGCACCACATGAAACTTCGAGTCACACCATGGTATGTGGCTCCGGGCCATTAGCCATATGTGGCTCCAGGCCATACATTTATATGTAGCACCGAGCCATATATCATACGTAGCACCGAGTCATAAACAATATGCAGCACCGAGCCATTCAGCATGTGCAAGCAGCAAGCCATGCAACGTATTTAACACCGAGCTATATACCGTACATAATGTAGTGTAATCGAACATTTATGTAGCGCCTCTCAAGTATGTCTACTCAGAGTCGCTCTACGCGCTAGCCTAAATTAGGTCATTTATGGCATTGCTAACGAATCATTTACACCAGTTAGCAAAACAGTGCACAGTGAACTGAAAGAGTCGCCAGCGGTGGGCCCACGCACAAACGTGGTACCAACCAACGGATTCCCGGCGACATCTGACAGATGGCATAGATTTTCAGATACTCTGTGCCAGGTTGCATCGATAGGATAGAGTGACGACTGTAAGCAGAGTATTAGGCACCCAGTCATACACCATTTGCAGCGAATTCAGTTCTCCCTATCAATTCCGGTCATCTGCACATGCTCCCTTTCGAAATACTCTTACAAGTACGCTCTATAAAGCCCATACAGATGCACGCATCAATTGCGTTTGTCTTGTTAAACATATACATAGAATACATTGACTGTATTTTGCGGTCTTTCCATTTCTGTCGTTTGACCTCAGTCTCTGCATGTGGGGGTCAATGTGGCGACAACACAAGTCAGAAGAACGTTGTGTGCACGCGTGCCTACGTGCGCCCGTATATATAAACAACCTTTTAACCTTTAAAGCCTTTAAACAACCTATTGCAAAAATGTGTATGCACAATTAAATACAACCACGCACAATCGCACACACATGCACACATAAGCGCATAATGATGATGATGATGATGATGATGATAATAATAATAATAACAATAGCAATAATGAAGACAATTTATATGGCGCCGTAATACGGCCATACCGCTAAATGGGTACCTAGCATATATATAACACATTTATAAATATAGAGGAGTTCATGCGTGTGTTTTCACATCCATCCATGTGTTAAGAAGGGCATACATTCGTTCAATGTATCTTAGTAAGTGATATCTCTTAGTTGAGTGTTGTGAAGAAATAAGCAATCGTTAATAAGGTTATGGCATGATATGCCTTCTGCAAGTTATTATAATCTCGCCGGACTGACCTCATGGAATTGACCATGGAATTGACCCTGACCGTGGTGTGGATTTGAAGCGCCATCGATTGATGCACTTGGCCTTATAGAACTGGCGCAATAGAAGCGCTGATTATCATTATTATTAGTATTATTATTATTATATATTAATATTTTACTTCCCCGAGGTACATAAAATCCCTCAGGGACTATAAAACTAAAATAAAATGTTGATTGTCTGGAATGGCTTTGCTAATCGATCTCATTATTATTATTATTACTACTACTACTACTATTATTATTATTATTATTATTATTACTATTAATAATAGTAATAATGATAGTAATAGTAATAGTAATAATAATAATAATAATAATTCCGTTTTCAATTTTCCCAAGTTGGCATAAATCTGCCTTCCTCAATGGTATTAACTTCCAGGTGGCCATAAATAGTGTGACCATTTGCTCCCTAATTGGGTCTCCTGGGCAACCTGTTACTTCGCTGGTAATAGATGCATTTTATATTCATTACCATTCCAGATTTCCAAATAAGCATGATTGATTGATCGGTTGGTTGGTTGATTGATTGATTGATTGATTAATTGATACGTTTATACATAATTCCAGGCATGCATTCACACGTCCGTGATACATGCATAAATGCATTCATACATACATATATACATACCTACGTAACATATATACTTGCATGCACACACACACACACACACACTAAACCTCATACATTCATACGCAGGCATTTCTAATGCGTCTGTAGAAGGCTCTAAAAGATTTTTTACTTATTCTAAAATTCTAAGCTATAAAAAATTACAATATATTCATTCTAAATTTATTTTGAAGTAATCAAACTTGTAAAAACACGTGGGACTTGCAACCATACGCACAAACATCTTTACATGCGCTTCTATAGATCTTTCCATTGAGCTCATACTCTCTCTAGATAATGCCATTCGCTTTTACTCACGCAATAAGTAGTTGATAGTAATCGTGTGTTGCTAGGCCTCTATTATATTATGCATGTTTGATCCATTACTTAAAGATGCAGTGTACGTGAGTGACAGCAGAGGCGCAACTAGGACAGAGGGGCAGTTGTCCTCGAGCGTGAATGGAAAGGTTAAAGATAAAGTTAACATTCTATTATATTCCTGGTGAGTTTAATGCAGCCTTGACTAATTTTCTAAAATAAATTCTTAAGATTTAATTTTGTCTCCCAAGCATTTCCGGTAGGCCTATATTAATATCCACATAACTTGCAAATAAGTTGTCAGGGTTGATTTTGGCACCCAGATGAGCACCTAGAATTAGATTATAGGAAATCATTGTTTACATTTCGAATATTTAATTTAATTTGAATTTATATCGCCATTTAGTGCATTTGAGAAATGTGAGATTGATAAAACATGGGTTGGGCAACAATTTCATCAATTGTCCTAGGACTTAAAACATCCTACTTACGCCTCTGCGTAAGTGGCAGCCTGTTTCATAACGCTCCTTTGCTGTCCTATATCGGGCGACGTTCTTTTGATTTTTTTCGCAAGTCATCCGTGCTAGTGGCTCTGGTCGAAAGAGGTCACCGCTGGCGAGTGACGTATGCACCCTGGCTGTGTATACATGGGCTGAGAATCAGCCGCTACAAATGCTACGGAAGCGCAAAAGGGACAGACGATGCCCTCGCGCATAATATATATTTATAGCTACCGTATAATTATTGTCACGACCCTGTTAATTTTCTTATGAATTGATTGGGTAAGAGCCTTTGCCTGCGCTGCCTGTTTAAATGGGCCAAACGCCTTTAAAGATCTTCAACAATATGAAAATAAAGTTGAATTCTGTTGTATATAATTGTAGTCTACATCAAGAGACATCACGGTAGATTTCTAGTGATTGATAGGCCTCTCACGTGGCACATCTCAAAGCCCCATCCGCGACTGGACTCTATCTGCACTCTATAAAAACCTTGAACTTGCGATGTGATTACAAGTTAAGTAGGGTTCATCAGAAATCGCTAGTAACTGCGATCGGTCTCACGATTAGCAGATATCTGAATCTAACAGATTCGTGAGATGGCTATCTTTTCAGAAGACCCGAATTGTATACATGTAAATGTAGGCCTACTGGGTATTTAATTGCGATCCTCGATTGGCCTCAACCTTGTTCATTTTTCAATAAATTGATTGGGTGTGATTCTTCGCCACAGCTATCGGTTTGAATGGGTCCCATTTAAAGAAAGGCCTAATGCACGAATGTACTATAGAGAAACACACTACACACGCTTCACGATGTGAGGACTCCATTAGAAAAACAGACAAAGCATGATACTACATATCAAAGTGCATGCGATGTGCATCTTATGTTGCATACGGGGAAGAACGTTGACGAATTATTGGGTAACTCTGCGCTATGGATCATCTGGTTTACAGTCACAAACCACGGGTGGTCTCTAGAGCATAATTAGAAGAAAGCATATCATCGGTTGCATTATGGACTAATCGTTTGACATTCAGCCTTAGCAAAATTCAGCCGATCACTAATTTTCACTGAACTAATTTTCTATCTGAACCAAACTGATCTTTTTTCAAAGTTTTTCCAGTTTGGCACAAATTTCATGCCATCATCGTAAATCGTAATTCGAGGACGCTGAAAATAGCTCTAAAGCAAATGCGACTGCATTCCTCAAAGAAAAAGGTATCTCGGTACAGATTGTACAAACGAAGTATAAAGTAATTTATTCTCCCGGAAACAGTGCTTACAGAAAAAATCCGGGGCAAATTTATTCTAAAACAAATCCGACGCGCGGATAACCTGTTCTGAAACATATTTCTCGGAAGAGCGTTTTAGGAGACTCTGGCGCTATAGAAGTCACTGATACAGATTGACTAGAGAGGTGTGGAGGAGAGACACATCTAAAGACGTAAGAAGCATTCGCTGGGCAATTCCATCGCTGACTGAAGCAATCGGTCAAGCGTTGCGTGTCGATGGTCCAGTATTTTTTTATTGCGTCCCCCGACACGCTCTTACTGACGCACCAAACGTATTTTCCTCACATATTTCTATAGACTGCCATCCCACACGTTCCTACACATTACGTCCATGCAACAATACAATATACATTAGACACGATATAACTTGCACAAGTGCACACACAAATGCATATAGTAACATCTACTTAAAGTCAATATAGTCCTCACAGGTGTGTGTATATATATATATGTCTGTATGTATGTATGACATTGTACGTATGTACTAGTGCATGTAAATATGCGTGCACGTATCCACGCACGCATGCACGTATGCACGCATGTATGTATGTGTGTGTATGTATGTATATATGTATGTACGTATGTATGTATGTATGCATGCATGTATGTATATATGTATGTATGTATGTATGTGTGTATGTATGTGTGTATGTATGTGATTGTGCGTGTGTATATATGTATGTATGTATGTATGTATGTATGTATGTATGTATGTGTATGTATGTATGTACATTTATGTATGTATGTATGTATGTATGTTGCTATTTCTTATTATTGTTATTAATAAAGTTTTCGTCATGTACAAGTGACTGATTAGTGACGTCAACAATGTATACAAAGGCAGATCTTCGCAATTGTTCGGCGCCAAACAAAAGCCTCGTCCGAAAGACCACTTTATTAACGGTCGCAATAGAATATATGGGTAGTTGCATGAAACAGCTTAATCAGAGGTGCTTAGTCAGAAAAAAATCGACGGGCAGAATAACGATGACACACCTTAGGTAGACACGTTTGCCGTAGACGAAGAAAGTCCACACGTTACACTCACTGACCGCATGCACTCCCTCGCATTTGACAGACCACCGCCACTCCTTCGATACCCCCTCAAATTTCCGGTTCTTTGGCAACCGGATTGAGACCACAACTAGGGACCACCATCTGACATATCGCAGCGCTCGTGAATAAGCTGGTGCCCTTCGCTGAGCTTTAGATCAACGCTTTAGAATTTGAAGTTTACGATTAAAACCAAAGTATTTATGGAGCATCATGTGGAGAAAAAGCGCTTTCTGTCACCCTGTGTGTAACAATGACGGAACACGTTAACAGCGATTATAGTACATTATACTGCATAGTACAAAATTTAGGGTACATTTTCAACCGGTGGATATTTGGAGGTAATTGCGGGTGTTTTACATTGCGACATTTATAGAGATTCAACTGGTGAAAATTTAGGAATTATTGATTGTAGTTTGCTTCGTGATAATTGTTACTAAAAATTCAGCCTGTGGGAATTTAGGACTTGCACAGCATATTTTACGGTATGCTATTTCTATGAATTCAACCGGTAAAAACTTGGGTTTTGCTGAGGGAATTTAATTATTATTTTTGGAATTGTAGGAAAATATAGGAAAATTTTGTATCGGTTTTTACTACACGGGTTAGATGGAAATCTTATGTACACCCCTACCCTCACGAGCAAGGCACTCAGTCTCTAGAGGACGAGTATCCTCTTGAATTACCATCAACGACGGTCGTAAGAGCAAACTATGCTGATAATTGAATATTGCGGCTGAAACAATGCCGCGAGAATTCTGAGCGTTAAAAAGGCTTATCTCCAGTGGTTTTTTCACTTCTAGAGAGAATATAAGACTAGAATTCAGATCATTCGAAGAGTCAGAACTAGAAGAGTGGTCTCAAGGAGCTTCAAACTTGAGCTTAGATTGGTCTCTGAGACTCGACTGCTGAATGTACAGGTACGTGTAGATGTTTGGGAATTAAGGTTAAGCTCGGATGCAGAGTGATAGTTGAATGATAATTGCGATCGTTTCTTCACAGTTGGCCTGTTGAATGTATACGTTTGGGAATTAAAGTTAAACTTACACTAGAGCAGAAATTTAGGATACTTTAACATTCTATTCCGAAGTGACTCTTTCGTCCAGGCTTGAGCGACGGTCTCTGTTTTCGGTCTCTGTTTTCGGTCTCTGTTTTCAGTCTCTGTTTCGGTCTCTGTTTTCAGTATCTGTTTTCGGTATCTGTTTTAGGTATCTGTTTTCGGTATCTGTTTTCGGTATCTGTTTTCGGTCTCTGCTTTCGGTCTCCGCTGCTCGTCAGCTGAGTAAAGACGTTCAACTCTTTGTTGTGACTCCGTCGTTGGCTCGTTCGCCAAAGTCTCCTTGCAGATCGCGAGAGCCCGATCAACTGAATTTATTTTTACTCAAATCAAATAGCTTCACATTCCTTGTAAATGTCCTATAGACTGTAACTAATCATGATTACAGTGTCAATTACATTTACAAAAGCGGCTTAAGTTTAACGTCGTGGATTTTTGACACGTTGGCACAGTGGCCGATCGGTTAGAGCGGTCGGCCCGTAGCGTACCGTGTGTGTGCTGAGCGAGCGGATTCGACCCTCGTCCGGGGAGTCACTGTGTAGGGACCTTGAGCAAGTCCTTAGCCCTTGTGTAGATCAAGGGCCCCGGTTTTAGCAAATGCACCTCTGGTCATTCCTCTATGGATTTGGCCCAACAAATCGACTTCAGTCGAGAAGCATGAGAGGTCAACAGGGCAGCAAAGGTGCCACCATCACAAAGCTATTATATTTATTATTTAGATACAATCATGATTACAATGCTTGAATAGATATATAATGTATATAGGGACTATTCTAATGGTTAGCAAGATCTGAGTGATTTCTGGCATCCTAGTTTAACTGACTCCTTTCTGAAGTTATCGTTGATGCATAGGCGACAGATATTCAGAATAATTTTGCACATGTGTGCGACTGTGCGTGCGTGCGTGTGTGTCAAGAGAGACAGAGATAAATTGGCCACATTAATAAATAGACAACATACCTACATAAATATGTATCGAGATGCATACATATGCACGAATATGAACCTACAGACAGACGAACATAGAGGCAGACAGAATATAGAGAGACAGCGAGCTAATGATCGAGGTACGTAGGACAACATATCGACTTAAGAAGAAAACGGGTAAGACGATGACAAGCAGAAACAAGCATCAAAAGACAGAGGCAGAGAATGAGATATAAGAAGCGAAAGAGAATGACACAGAATGTCCTGTCTAACCCACACTGCCAGTCATCACCCTGGCTTTTGTCCATGCTTCCGCTGACAGTCTTCAGCCTTCGCAGTCACGATTAGACTCCGGAATTTCCACGTTAAAAAACAACAATACCAAATAACTGAGACAGACACAGGCGGATATACACGCATGCCTACATCACACCACACCCAGGGTCCATTACTTGGTATTAAATCCCTTTAAGGGAGCCTATTAGTGTAGCATCTCTTCAAATGACAGTTCTAAAACGGTCTCAGACTTTAAGCTATTAATCTTAGTCGTGTATTTAAAATAATTTTTTTTAATGTTTTGGTTTGTTTTTTTGGGGGGTCTGTTATAATATCGTCGTTATATTATGACAACGATGAAGCTGTTTCTTGCTCAATCGGGCGAGTTTTGGGGCTCCCTAAGTTTGTGGAGGAACTACGCGTATACATTTACTGCCTATGCATGAAAACGACCGTGGATATATATACACAGTCCGACGCGTGGGCGAAAACCTAAAAACAACATCGCAAAAAATTGACTAAACATAATCGGTCCATTGAACATTGGCACGCGCGTCGTAGGCGGCCGCCTCTCGGTTTTTTCTTCAGCTTCTTCCTCAACCATCGATCGTTAAAAATGTTCTTCTGTCTTATTTCTCTTTTACAAGCACGAACTGCAGAGAGAACGCATTGCCCTGAAATTCAATTGCCTCGTCTTGTATCTCAAAAAGGGAGAAGTGAAGGGGTCATTCACACCGATTATGAGGTCAGATCTATTGAAGGAAGTCACAAGGATTCCATGGCCAATGTTCCTTCTAAGCGCATGTGCATGCGCACACGGGCCATGGAGCCAGCGCGTACACACCAATTAAGTATGCGCACACAGAGTTAATTTGCAAAAATAACAAATCAAGATTTGCTTTTATTAAACTACCTAAATCGAGTCTCATAGCCATCTGCGGCCTATGCTATTTGACTCCAGAAACATTGGTTCCTTGGCTAATACCTCCCTTTATTTATCTTTAGACAAGGGACTTTTCTTAGGTAATCATAACTTATCACCATAGACTTTTAGATAATTTATAAGTTCTTAATTTTAATTTCACACTGACTTGCGCACAAAAGTGTCAACCGTTTATAAAATGTTGCAGACGCAAAATTTCTTGCGCGCACGATCTCCAAAACATTAGAGGGAACATTGGCCATGGCAACTAATCAATCAAGTCATGAAACTTAAAGAACAGGGATAGGATTAACATAATTATTATATGACCGAGAGTTTAATTGGTTCAGTAACCAAATTAACAGAATCGTTGCGGCATTACGGTTCATCTTTTTATAGGCATACCTGCTGGAACTTTCTGATCGTAGCTTTGCACGTGTTCACTCGTCATACTCAGACGGTGTGGTGCCACTCTGTGAGTTTTTAGGCCTCGAATGTTCCACGGGTGTGTTAAGAAACGTCTGAGTCGATTTATGGCCCCCGTCTGTCTGTCTACCTTATTGGTTTTAAAAGTCTATCGACTGTCTCTGACTATTTTCGATTATAAATTGTTTTTTTACTCATTTGTCTTCCTACTGCTCTGACCTCGGTTTTATTCTGGTAACTCCCCAGCTGCTTGTTTGCTCGCTTTCTCTCACTCACTCACTAACCCAAACACACTCACTCACTCCCTCACTCATTCACTCACTCATTCATTCATTCACTCACTCGCTTAGCCCACCCATAGTCACCCATCTACATGCATCCAGAGCCATAGACCCACCCAGAGCCAGAGTTGAGGCGCAGCGTAGGGAACTAGAGAGGAGTATTGGGAGACGGGAGAGTGTATACATGTACATGTACGTTGGGGTGGGATCAGATGGAATATGGTGGCTGAATGGTCAGAAGTTAGGCTCACTCTATCACTTACTCACTCATTTTTCACTCACTCATTTACCCACTCTTCCATGCTCTAACTCACCATCTCGCTCACTCGCCCACTAACCCACTCACTTACAAGGGTAAAAATTGCCCACCACAAGCTGCTCGCCTCACTCACTCATCTACTCACTCGAGTACAGAGAGGGATGGGGAAAGACTATTTCCGATGCATACTGGTTCTCCGCTGTTGGTGGCGCTGTATCTCTGCCGTCCTGTCTTAACCGTGAATGGTTGTGCAGCTGCGCTTTGTCCTAAAGATCGACCAAAACGAGGAGGACAGAACATCGAGGCCTCTACATAAAAGGACAATGACTGACGTCAACAGATGACAGAGGAACGTTACAAATGACAGAGTCTCGCCTACGTAAGAACGTCTATCTACCTGCATTCCTTAAACATAGCAGCCATGTATAATCGTATATATATATATATTATATGTTATATGTATATATATAATTATATGTTATATGTATATAGATAATTATATGTTATATGTATATATATATTTGTGTGCGTGTGCAGTAGTGTGTAGGTGTGTGTGCGTATGTGTGTGTTCGTGTCTATGGCATTCGAACGCTGGCTTCTTGAAGAGGCGCTCTATGAATAATCGTAATAAATATTAATGAAAAGCATAGATTCAACGAATCTCCAGTAAGGTTTGTTCGTGCAACAAGTCATTCTCTCGTTCATTTAATTTATTGTCCCTTTGTCACTCGATCCTCTATTCATACCCGTCGTCTATAGCACAAACGACCCCACGAGAAGCCCCATCTGGTTAGCGGAGATATCCTTCTGGTTAAAGTAGCAACGGAAGTGCTCCCTGATACTCTTCTCCGATATCATCTCTTCCCACAATGCATCTGCGTAATTGGTATTCTTGATCACGTTCTTTGGATGAGCATTCATAATGACGACGTGTTCGCGTCGGTTGGCCAGACTTCTGAACAGCCGAAAGTATGTCTTCAGTGTCTCCTTCCCGTCTGCGCTGTCTATGAAAATGACGTCACACACGGTCGTGTTCCCACGTTCCCGGATGAACTTAGGGATCGAATCTGACGCGGGATCTCCAGTGTAGATGAAGAAACGGTCCGGGAACTCAATGATCATAAAGTCTGACATATCCAGGGTGAAGTTGAAACGCTCGAGGTTTTCGAAGGAATGCACGACGAGATCCTGGTTGGCGGTGAGGAAGTGGAAGGCGTGGTGGCCGGCGTGGAAGCCAGTCTCGCAGACGGTTCTGACGAACGGAAGCTGTGCCAGGTCCTGAATTAGCCACGACTGCTCGTTGGATGTGGCCTGTTCGATGAGGTTGTTCAGTTCAAGGGCGCTCTTGAAGGCGTCGGCATGATCGTGGTAGCCCTCTGGGTAGGTGAAGTTGCGACCTGCCATTTGATGCATCTCATCGCACATAAAGTCTCGTGGGACGAACGCGAGGTCTAGCACCCTGTCCATGGTCCAGGCACGTGGAGTAGACGCCACTTCCACCTCTCTAAGCTCTGCTTCCGTTTGAGTGGTGTAAAGGGAAAAGAGGGAGTTCATGTAGCTCGGGTCGTAGAGAAGGATCAGCGATGCACAGATCAAGGTCAGGTAGAGGGTCGGAAGTAGATAACGCCTTCGACGTCTCAGGGAAGTAATGCCACTTCTTATCATACCTCCCCGAGTTGATTCTTCGGTTTGGTTTTCAGAATTGGTCATAAGTAAACCTAAGGTAGCACACACTTTAAAGTTAAGCTATACCTTTTAAACCTGGAAACAACCTTTGAGCAGATTCTCTAATACGTTACACAATAGTCTCGTTACTTTACATGCATTAACTTCAAATTTTGGGCCCCATTCTGGCTACACAAGTGGGTCCTCTTGAATTTGTTCTCTGAGCAAACTCATTTTCCAACACAATTATCCGGGTTCCCTCGCAGTTGCGGACTCGTTAATTGTGTTGTAAACTCTACTGCCTACTCGACATACCAACTATAGATTTATTTTGCGACGAGGTTCATTAACCAATGAACCTCGAACCAGTCATTGATCACGTCGCCAAAAACGTCATTGTTATCATTAATTTCTTAGACAGTAAGACACTAACTTAAGTTATTTCACCAAAAAGTAATCTAATATGCGACAGTTTGACAAATCAATTCTTATGAGTCCAAGAAGCAGTTTCAAATATGTAGGTTTTGTCTACTGTTGCGTGGTTAAGAAACAGAAATCTACTCCAGTATTGTGAGCAGCATATTTTCAAACCAATCATTGATCACATCGCTAAAAACGTCATTTGAAAGATGCTTTTATATTTAATTCAAAACAACATTAATTGCTCAATAATTTAGATCGTCATTCATACTACGTAAATGGCATTTATATTTAGTATCAACAATTTACCAACGAACGAGTATTTTACGAATCTTCGGAAACTTCATCTGTGAAAATCTTCTCCGCTTGGTCTGTGGGGCAATTATCTGTAACTGACAGGAGTCTCAGTTGTTTCTCTTGGGCATTCAAGTAATTAGCATATGTGTAAATTGTGTGCTTGATTAATTGCATCTTTTGTACCGTGTGAGAAATTCAGCTGTGGTATTCAATTAGTTGCCTCGGGGTACACTGACTATGCTCCTTTTCTACAAACGGTGACTGAACAATAATGTTGAATTGAATAATAATGCTGTAAATTTAGTAGCTACAGAATATTACATTGAATAATTGTGGTCGAAACCGTCCGAACTCTGCCTTTTCCCTTTTGGCTCAGTGACTCTGAACATACTGTCGGTTGTTGACGGGAATTCGCTGGTTGGTTTCACGCTTGTGAGTGGGCTGACCATTGGTGACTTTTGTAGCCTACTGTGTGCACTGCCTCGCTAACTGTTCTATAACACCCGTTGAAATAACATTTAACATCATTTAGGACAGTGCAGAGAGCGACTCTGAGTAGGTTTCTTGAAGAGGCGCTGTATAAAGTTTCATTCATTCATCTTGGGAGTCAAAAGAGTCATGGAATGCGATGAAACCAATGTCGAAGTAAAGCATGTTAATGATGCGGTCCAGTTCACCAACACAGTAACAGTGGAATCCCTTGAACCGGGGTAAAACTGCGATGGAGTTGAACCCGATTTACAGTAGCCTATATCTGCCATCCGACGATCTTTTGCAGAGCTTTCTTCCAAGGTTTATGCCTTCATCTGTTTCACGCATTGACTACTGTAACTCGTCATTCATCTGCCTACCAAATATAGTCTGATTACGTTCCAACTATGTACTTCATGCAGCTGCTTGTTTCATTGAGAGTCTTTCTTGTTTCTCCCAAAGTTCGACATTGATGTTATGACTAACCAATGACCATCTTCATTGGCATCCCCTAACTGCACGGATTCAGTTTTTTACAAATTCTCTTCTTACTTACTAGTCGCCTTTGATCAAGCTCCACGCTACCTCTGTTATCTTATAAGGCGACTTATCTTAGTTACTCTGGACATCCTCTCCGGTCTTTAGACTGTCAAGATCTTCTAGTTGCTCAGTCTCGGACTGCCGCAGCTCAGCGTCTTGCTTTTGCCTCTGTTGGACCTTCATGTTATAACCTGTGCTAAAATCTTATCTGGTATAGCACTACTCTTTCTTCTTTTCTTATCTAGGAGCTCTTCGCACTAGAATCGCCTTTATTACCAAGAATATGCAAGCTCCATGGTAGTCCTTGAATATAAGCACACAACGCCACGTAAGCACATAGGCCTACAGGCTCTATGGGAGCCCTGTATGGATACTCACGTTTGCAAACAGACATACACGATCAGCGTGAGTCAAGCAATGACACGAGACGTTTGATAGACTGGGTGGGATATGCCGGCCTAATGAGAGTCTGACATCGAAACACATTTTGATGCTTTTTGCACGATGGAAATTTTAGAACAACGTAGTATGATCGTACATTTGATGAAACTGAATTAACATTTTATTAGCATTTATCGAAGTCTGAATCAGACCTTCTCTTGGCTACACCAGCTGAATTTGTCTTTCAGGGACAGTCATATTTGCTTATTTACAATGAAGATACATTTGAGAATCAGTTGATGCTACCATATTTGGGGTTTATAGTTTCAAATCATGTTCTGTTCCTTGTATGAAGATTTGGTTTTGTGTAGAATTTAAAAATCGACCTTCTCGATGTTAGTCATTTCGACATTTCTGAAGAAGACTGATTTTTTCTGCTGACATAACGTGTGATTATGAGAACAATTGTCATTCACTACATTCATTAGGCCTACATTAGTAAGAGCGTAGGCTGCGTCTCGTGAGCGTCTGTTAAAGAAAGCATGCAGACCACGGTTCGTCTCCCGATACCGGCCTATTTCAGAGATCTACTTGTAACTCTTTAGGTAGTACGGTCTTTGCACTGGGACCCCTAAAAAATTGCGTGGCGTCCATTCAAACTGGCGTCAGATGAAAGATAAGAAGGGTCAAGGCCTAACTGGCGCTACACAACAGCGCGAAACATTCACATTAAAACTTTATGAAATGCTGACATTGACGAACCTTATACCCTTCCCGCGCATCAATTGTTTCTTCGGAAACGCAGGAGATGGTTACACCTACCTATATTAGAACAACAGCCCTGCAACAACGGTTACACTTTTAGGCATATAAAAGTATATACGATTTTCTGAATCAGCAGGCGTCTTGGCATGCACAATGACGGATAACGGTTGCTTTATATAGGGGTCTCAGAATGTCAAGGGCAAAACAGTCGCTAATAAACAAATCGACACTGAAAATGACGGACAATAGTCCAATATTGGGCAACAAGTAGGTTAAGCATAATAAACCATGATTATTGTGTACAAAAGTTGATTTATATTAGTGTCTCAAAAAGAATTTGGACAGCTGTCCAAAAAGCTAATTATATGTTGGTCCCAGAATGACAAAGGAAAAAGCAGTCGCCAATGCTCAGTTGGACGCTGCAGTCTTCACAATATTTTCATTTGTTTGTTTATTAATTACGTTTGTTACGCGCGCAGGGTCACACCGAAATGTGATTCTGAAGCGCGGACAGTAAGAGTATTGGTGCCTCTGCTGCACTGCATTTTTCTCCTTGGTATAAAGTTAGTACAGACTTTACATTACAGCTTTGCCTTTGCCTAACTACAGGTGACTTAGATGGAAAGTGATCGCCATCTATCTTCAACAATTAGGGCCTACGTCTTCATCTGAAAACAGAAACACACTCGCTGCTCTCAACCAGGGATGTGGACTCGAAACCGCGGTCTTGATCTCGAGACGGTCTAGAGACTGGAAAACTGTAGTCTTGGTCTTGGTCTTGGTCTCGAATGCATTGGTCTTGGTCTCGGACCATCGGTCTTGGTCTCGATTGCGTCGGTCTTGGTCAGTCTTAAAGGAACGGTCTTGGGATTGGTCTCTGTCTTAAATTCGCGTTCTTGATCATCTGCTGTATGAGAACAATTTCCTTGATATTTGTTGGTTATTTTCGAATATTAAGGACACCGGATATATACGACCTACCCGCTTGTTATCGATTTATGGCGTCCTGATCATCTGTATATGTTACTATGGGCAAAACAAATGCATTTGCAACGGAACCACCCATTTCAAAATTTGCTTTCACAAATTTCAAGGTTTTGGAACAATCTAATAATTATGTGGTCGGCCACGGGTAGTCACTGTTAACCTACAATTCCGAGTACAAGTGTATAGGCCTACATCATTCAAACGGAACGTTAATCTATATACTTGTTCAGATGTCTTATTTAGAACCTAACGTATACTGTAAGTATTTTATAGTGTGATATTCTTAGGCACGAGCCAAGGGTTGAACCCACAAAGTGCAGACTGGCCGGTAAAACTGTTTTCTGGACCAGTCTTAAGAGTATTCTTATTCAGCTATAAAATTCATGTTTTAAGCGTTCTATTCCGTTTTGGCGTCTTAATAAAATTGAATTGTTTTTAAAAAAGGAGTATCAGTCTTGGTCTTGGTCTTGGTCTTGGTCTCGGACCCTCGGTCTTGATCTTGGTCTTGGATCACCCGGTCTTGGTCTTGGACCTCTCGGTCTTGGACTCGGTCTTGGTCTCGAGGTTTGGTCTCGTGCCCAACACTGCTCTCAACACCTCGGTAAATAGGATTCTTTCGCTCATTACTTCTGTTGGCGCAACTTGTAAAATATTAAGTTTCTGTCATGAAAGAAATGCCGATTCGATTTGAGATAAGCCTCTTCAAATTGAATAATTTGCTTGTGAACAGCAACACGTCATAGTTGACAACGGGGTTTTGTAAAACTTGACAGTGCACAGTCAACAGTCGCTTTGAAGTTTTTGAGACGCTATTGAAAGTTACTTGTGGACTCTAATTAATTTTTTTCCGTTTTACACGAGCGAACGTCATCTTCCATTTCAAAGTGAGTCCTGATGGTAACGTATATCGGCTGTTTGTAATCTGCTACTACCAACGACGTTTGTATTCAGACTTTGACAGTTGAGGTACAGAGTGCATTTAGGTCCATGTACAATTGTACATAACCTCGACAGCATGACATTTTACACCTTGGGACAGTTGCTTAAGTCGGCGCAAACTGGTTCGTATGAGAGTGCATTATTTATACGAAGGCCCCACGCATGCAATTTATTCGACACGCTATGTTTAGGTTTTAACTACAGTCAACAGCGCAAGTTTGCCCAGGGGCAAACCACGGAGAAACGTTGCACAAACAGCATGCACATAAGACTAATATCTTCGTTCAATTACAAGCTGACAACCACAGTATGATTACGACTACAGTATGACCGGATGATGACCAGTTGTTGCAGGAGTCAAATTTAACTGTAGGGCAGCCATGCAAGGTCTCATCGCGTTAAACGTCTAGCGAAAGATGGGCTAATCAACCTTGGGGTAGCTCGAATCTAACTCGCTTCCTCAACTCTGCAAGTCACTTTCTCATACATCACTCGAAGGGTCTCCTATGCTTAACGTGTGCTTTCGTTTTAGAAACAGAGAGGTGTAGGTTTTAATAAAATAATGATAATAATGTATAATTATTATTATTGGAACAACGCTCCCCTAATTTTTTTATTCCCGAGGGATCATATGTACTTGGGGAAAACTAATATAAATAATAATAATAATAATAATTATTATTATTATTATTATTACTATTATTATTATTGCTATAATTGTTCTTGTTTATTATTATTATTTTTATTGGACTGCTGGACCTATGAATGTTCTAATGGACCAATAAATTGATCGTTATGGTCGTAGTTAAATCTCTAGATTTCTTGCAGTATCACTTTTGACAATAATTGCTCCAATACCTGAATGTATTAGTGACCAAATGCTCGAAATTTATATTTAAGATTTAGGCCTAATTTTAAAATTTGATAAGCTATACACTAAACATTTTTCAGCATCTGAGGGAGGCGCTGCTAGCTCCCGATGAGCCCTGCTTGAAGTTCCACATGCTCCTTATTCAACCTGTCTTACAAATTACGCAATTCAATCATCATGCTGAGATTTCTCTTGCCCATTCTACGATGCTTATTCAACTTTTAATTGTAGCAAGGCCAGCTTTCAAACGGAGCAGTCCAAACATGTGAGAAGTCTTGTCCTATGTTGAAATTCTGTCTGTTTGAGGTATGAAAGTTTAATAATTATATAATAGAACAATGCTGAGCTGACTGGCTTGACAGCCAATTCCGAATTTCCCGATTTCGATCATTCCTCATCATCATTGTGAAGATTATTGACTTTAACTCAAGTATCTACGAATCTAGGGAACGATAAAACAGAAGAATGCATCAGGCTGTCGCTCACCAATAAGAACGCTAGCGCAATAGATAACGCCAATGAACCAACTGCGGCAAATTAATTAGCCTATTCTTTCGAATCAGAAGAATTCATATGATCTCTATTTTTCTGCAACTCGTCAACTCTTACACTTATTGGCGTTTAGAAACTTTCAGTAAGTTGACCTCATTGAGTATATTGTCGTTTTGAATTTAAACACGTGGCATTGAGTAAATAACGTCTCAATGTTGTTTTGGCCATTGTATTTCTGAGTGTTCTATAGTAGACATTTTCTATCCAAGTGTGCATGGGATATGCCATTACAAGAATAATTGTTGTTTCTACAAGGAAAGAACCAATGTCCAGATTTTAGACTCACTGGAGCTAGAAAAGTTATGGTGTTGAATTTGCCAGACACTGCGCCAATGGTCTGAATGTCTACATTGCAGTTACCAAAGACACAACTCCCTACTACGAAATATCACGGAAGAAAAAATTAAATGAAAACAGGTTAGAGGAAGACCGAGTACAATGATCTGGGACTGGACGATGGAAGGGGGCGGCTACAAGCAGATGAAGGAGGACTGGAGGAGAGAATAAAGAGAATTGGAGACATTGGACGGAAAAGGCAGAAGACTAAAGAAGAGAAGAAAGACGCTTAACAGAAGCTATACTCTATGCTCGACAATTCCGGTAAACTTCTAATAAGCTGACTATTGCGCTAATATGTTGGTAAGTAGATTTTATCAACATTTTATAGGAAGCAACAGCAGGAATCAACGTCAAAACCCTCAGTGCAGGACATATTAGCGGTTCCAGGACCCAGCCATGTTGAGAAAAAGTTAGAATGTCTGTGATGACTCTCACCTTGGACTGTCCATCATGCCCCGAAAATTTGAAATGAAAATTACCACAAATTTAAGAAATAATCCAAAAATATTTCAAATGGCGTTGAGCTCAAACACGTCTATTCTTGCAGGATCCGGCAACGTGTGAAAGATGCCTTAGTGTTGGTTAGCCAGTAAGCTTCCTTCCTTATCTAATCAATTATGACAATCACTCTCGAGTTGGAAAAATTCATAATTATTGGTCTATTTTACTATTGTCATATTATATATATATATATATATTATTATTATTATTATTTAGTACCATAATCATCATCGTCGTCGTCGTCATAATCATCATCATCATTGTCATTATCGTCACAATCATCATCATCATTGTCACTATCATCGATATCATCGTCATCATTATTGCTAGTATTATAATTATTATTGCTATTGATCTTACTATCATTATTGCAATCATTATTATAATTATCATGATCATCCTTAGCAAAATTATCACCACCATCACAATCATTACTATTATTATATTTTTATGTAGCCCCGTTTTAGACCTATAACTTTCAGATATTATTACGAACTTAATATATATATAAATAATTATGAACATCATTATCTGTAGCAACCACGCGCGTGGATACAAATGAGTGCAGCCTTCCTTTCCAATTTGAGATAATAGATTGTAGTCAATGCATCAATGTAGGCCTATCTCAGGACTCAATTTCGCAGTGTGTGGCAGCGAATGGACAGTCAACAGATTGCGTTGCTCCATCTGGTGAGTAAATATATAATAAATGTGTAAATCTGCGTAAGAAAATTTTAATTTGTCCAGACTTTGCTTCGGAATTTAGGAAAGCTGCAGGTGGCGGATATGGAGGAGGCGAATTGGGAAGAGGATACGAAGAAGGAAGAGTAGAAGGTGGATATGACGGGAGTACTACTTGATATGTAAGTATGCTTTGACAGGTTTCAGGGAATATGTTCACACTCAGAATGGATATGGACATCAATTTGATTATGTTAAAGAAAATGTGGGGAAAATCTCCATTGCTTTCTTTTATATTATATCACGTGTCCTCATTGCATTATTGACAGATTCTATATTGGCTGCCAAGTCCTGATTGCATAGTCATCTGGGGAGCCCATTCCAAAGAACTTGTGAAGTATAGGCTAGGGAGCGGCCGCAATATTTTAGCGAGGATTAGACTGGAAGACTGGAGGTAGATAAAGATATGACGATGAGCTAGTATACCCACTACCCAGGCGGTTGAATGGTGAGTAGCTGGCGAATGTAAGATGTCTGAGAGATTGCTGGTGGCAGATACAACTTTGCTTGTTGGCAAATTATTATATATATGTTCACCAGTGCAACTTAATTAACCGATTTATGTAGTACATATTGTATGTTGATTGCATTGTAAATGTTATCCGGTTCAAGGTGAAAGATTGCATGATGCTTCAATGATAAGGTGAGAGGGCTCCGAAGATGTTTTTTACAGGTAAATAGATGTCACGAAAGCCGGCGAATCAGAGTAGAGGGTGTCGTCGGATGGAGAGTAGTCTTCACTGATCTTGAACTAGGTTTCGGTTCTTGAAGACTTACCGAACCAGGTTGAATATTTTGAGTGTCGACAGGAGAATGCACTTAAATAACGACTGCAATTGTCGTTGCAGTAGCAGATAGATTCCAACAGCAGGCTGAGCGTAGATGCTTAGGTCTACCTAGCGTAGCAGTTAAATAAAATGATTAATGCAGAATTAAATACGTTTTGCTCCGATGTGTCTTGGTTGTTTTAGGTTTAGATTAGGTCTTTAACAAGAGCGTAAAAGTTGAAGTCAAATGTAGAATAGGATTGTAGGCTACAGAGTCCTCCTCTGAAGTGATGCCGACGTTATTGGTGAAAGATTGCATTAAAAAGTTTGAACTCTACGGTTGACCTCGTGTCAATCAATTGCTTTAAATAGGGCTGTAGGCCTACAGAATAGGTGATCATCACTATTCGGTCGAATACGAATAATTGGACAACAATAATAATAATACGAATAATAATAATAATAATCGGAATAATAAAAACTACATGGTAACGATTATGGTTATAGTAATAGAAAAACGATCTGCATATTGCGATGATACATCTGAGGGCGCTTCATAAGTGCTCCAAAATTAAATAGGCCTAACAGTCAGAAAATAATTTTAAAAGATGCTTTCTGTTTCCATCGTCACACTCTAGACCTAGACTTCAAACTGGCACTCAATAAAAAAAGTCTGGCAATCGACGGTGAACAAACACATCTGTCCTCTTTGAATTATGCAGGAATTATACGCGCAGCGACAATAATGTAGAAACAGCTATGTACATAGCTCAGGCATAAGTAAACACTCAAGAACATTAATTGCTTCGTAAAGGATGCACCTGTATAATAAATTACAGATATTAAAAAGAAGATTTATTGGCAGGTGTGTGCATCTGAATATGTGAAAAAATTATGCATGAAATAATTGCACTCCAGTGCTTTCAACAAATACAGAAGGTAGGCTTTGGCAAGATCTCTAGCACTATAAAATTTAAAGTTTTTGCGCAGTAGCCATTTGCTGGTGCATTCGTGAGCCGATTACGAGTCTAATAATGCCTGATTGAACTTCCACCAGGATTATTGCTGTCTACATCGTGAACTTGTTGGTTCAGAGGCGTCACGAATAAGCGCTATATAAGTTTTTTAATGATTGATGTTATCTGCAACTGGTCACAGAGATCTCTTCCTGATGTTCTTTATGCAATACACGGAGATCTGTTCGTTGTTCGGCATGGAAACATCGCCGCGGTTGGGCTCTCATTTTGTAGCCATCTACAATGCGACCTATGACTTAAGTTCCTTATTGCTGACTCTATTTGACCAGTATAAGTTGAATACCATTAAATTTGATTTTGGTTTCATTACATTAGGACGGTAGCGCCTCTGATCAGATCCATGAAGAGGCGCTCTGAACATGCAAACTTAAAAATTACTTTTATATAATTTCATTTCATTTCAAAAGTAGAATTGTGACAGTCTTAATGCGTTAGCTTAATTTTTTTGGACAGAAACGAACCTGAAGTAAAAAGAAAAGTCTGCAGTCAATATGAGCCAGTTTAATCTGCTGTTGCTTGTTTCCGAACCAGATCAGCTTAGTTTTGGAGCCTCCAAGTTGGAGGGATTAAGCCAAGTTTGTTTGCTATCATTCAAATATGGAGATCTTGTGATAGCAAACTAATGTTGTCTCCTTCATGCAGCTGCTCAGTAAGTGAGCCACGAACAATGACTTGGGCCATTGACATAGAGATACCCATGGTCTGGTGTTTGACAAAGAAGATGTCGATAGTGAAAAGAATGACTGAGATGTAACAGACAGAATGCAAGGTTACAACGCATTTTCGGAATCTCTCAGATGCCCTCTCACACAACTATCAGACAGATGAAAAAAGTTGTTTCTTTAATGCCCGAGAAATGCATTGCCATGAGCAATAAGTGGAACTCGGCTATATCAATGGGCAATTAGTTCCATAACTATGGTCCAACGATAGACAAATCTCGTAGTGCATGTATCGAGGTGTGAGAGCGTGGAATAACGAGCCGATTACGCATTACAGAATGAAGCATACAGCGACCGGGATGTATGGAGACCTGGATGCACTACTCATGGATATATTCTGGATCGCCACCAGTCATGAAGCTTATCACAATCCAAAGACCTTCACAAAGTACAGATGCTCGTATAATCAAGTATTCATCATCAATCAAAGATCCTGTGGCAGCTGATTTAGGTTGTGTTGTATATGATGCTGATCTCATATATGTGCGAAATGTGACATATATTGGCCAGCAGTTGAGATCCGATTGTAAATGTTCAATGCGTAAACGTGATAGGCCAATAAAACGTCGTTGCAGTGATCAAGACGAGGGACAGATTTGAGGTGAGTAGACGTCACAAATATTTTTTTCGTGTATACACTGTATAATCGCAATCACGACGAATTGTGCTAACAACGCTCCAGTCAATACCAAATGCTTTCTACGTTACGGTGGCCACAGAGCAATGATCTCACGGTTGCTCACACGTAATGCACGTCGTACTTAAAAATATCTGAATTATATATATATATATATATATATATATATATAATATATATATAATATATATATATATAATATATATATATATAGCCTATTGGGTTTTTATGCACAATACCTAGAAGCTAGAACACGTTGACCTGAAGCGTTTAAAGAGATTTTTATGGCAGTATAAGCCGCTATAGTGAGGATAAAAATTATGCCTCTAAGCACCCAATTTGACTGTTTGTTTGATACAAATGCATGGCACACAATAATATATCGAGCCCTCTTCCATACCCATTTCTCCGTTTTGTCCAGGCGTCTTCGGCGTCCTGATCCGCCATTTGCTGGAAAGTATCCGCTGGCGCAAAATTAAAGAAGTTTTGATACTCCTGCTATCGACCTGCACTTAAAACTCAGCTGACACTGGATAAAATATCCGGAAGTCGGCTTAAGAAGACAGGACGGCTGTTTAAATAACGCAGCAATGTGCAACAATGATACACAAAAGCTCATTACGTGGCAATAATTCAACACGCCCGAAAAATTGATTGCTTCTCAACGGATGCACCTGCATCAAAATGAATTCGAGTGGCAGGACTCTAATTATGACAAGTTCACGCATCTGAACATGTGACAAATGTACATGAAATCGTTACGCTCTAGTGCTCTCAATAAATACAGAATACGTACTGCATAACGATTATCTGGAACTATAAATTTTCATACTTTTGGACAATAGTCACTTGCTAGAGCATTCCAGAGACGAGTCCGTTGTTCAGTGCAGGGTGTTACTTTTCTGCCAAGATGCTTGATATCACCACTGTCGCCTTGTTGGCCCTGGTGGGCTCTGAAATGATACCGTCGAAGGTTCTTGCTGGAAACAGTGGCAACGATGGAAGCTACTGTAAAAACGCTGTGCTAAGTGACAGTGACGTTGAAAATACTATCAAGATTATCAACGGATATGGAAAACATCTTCCAAATTGCACGGTTAGAATAATAAGAGTATTTGCAGATGGTTGAGTGCATGCTGGAGGCATCCATGCACTGTTCTGGACTTCTGGCTCTTTTCTAGTCACCTCTCTAGGCTCTCTCTGAAACTTAGCACAACCCAGTACATCTGGCTTGGTGGCCAAGTCCAATTGGGCAGGATCGGCATTCTCCAGCATCTCCTATTCCCTATCTGTTCGAGATCTGGGCCACTTTAGACCTGCCCCCACCTACCGATCTGGCCCTCTGCACTAGGCTCTCTTCTAATCCCCACCGAGTTTCCCTTCGTTCCTCTGCCTGCGGACTGCTGGTGGTTCCCCGCATGGGCTCTGCCACGGAATAATCCAGGAGCTTCGCCTACGTGGGTCCCACCAGCTGGAACAGCCTCCCACTTCCTCTTCGGAAGGAGCTGCACTCTCTTCCCTCTGCTGCCGTCCGGAGGCGCCTGAAGACTTTCCTGTTCTCCCTTTGGCTATGTGTTGTGTCTTGAGCGCCTCTGACATCGAGTGGCGCTATATAAATGTTTCATTACAATTACAGTTAAAACACTTATTGCAAACGAACTCACTTTCAATTGATTTTTAGCAGAAATCAACAATAAAGTATTGCCAATCCAGTTAATTCCTTCTTCAAAACTTTCTTTTCGAAAGTGACACGGTGATGCCATAGGTTATAGCTTCATGTCTCCAATACTCTGTCCGTTGTCTGTTACGCAGCTTACTTAACTGTCTTATCACTATCGCTCCTCCTTGCTGGATGATTTCGTCTCTTATTCCGTACTTCATGGCTCATCTAAATTTTCCTTTATCAGATTCCATATTGCCTCTTTATCTCGTCCTCATCAATAGCCTATACAAAATTATGGCTGCTAAATCTGTCCATACAATATACGAAAATGCCAACGAGTATTCTAACATCCTACAAATCAATTGCCTATTTGCACGCTCAGCTCACATATCTCCCTCTATTTCGGTATTGAAAAGCAGATGCAAATTTTAATAATAATAATCGTGTTATTTTGTCATTTTTGTCTAAGTTTGGCGCTTCAGGATCGATCAGCAAGATTGACTTCTTCAACGGCAAAAGCGGAATAACGACATCATTGTTGACTTGCTCTGGCTGCACTGGCTCTCAGATCGCGATAGCGAGCACGGCAGAGTGCATTAATGTTCCAGGATGCTTTGGTATTTCCTTGAAGATAATTTGCCAGATTGTTCAACAACAGTGCAAAAGCATCCGAATGTACAGGTAGGCCTACTGATATTTTTGATTACTACGGAACCCAATCTGACGCTTTGATTATTATTGAACCCGGTTGATCGTACTGTCTGTAATTCGACTTTGCATTTAGTATTGTCTTTCCAGCTAACAGAATACTTGTGATTTCCGGCACAGCAACTTAAGTTTTGAGTCATTGTTTATTTCCCTTATCAGTACCAGACACTTGCGAGCATCAATCTGTATGCCAACAACGTATAGTTTAGTTTGCTGAGTAGTTGACCTAATGCTGAAAGAAATCGTATTATAAAATTTCTACCGTTTCTCGCAACAATGTTGCTTCAAAGTTTTACATGCAAACAGTTACTGTAGCCTGCGGCATTCAACAGCAAATCAACATTAGCACAAAAGAATACGAGATTTGCCGTGATACAATTTAAATTTTATGGACACACTTGATTTTAAAAAAGTTGAAAGCATGCAATTCCAAATTCCGCGCGGCACCTTCCTGCGCAATTATTTATTTGTTCTGATATTTTATAACGCCTTTCTTCCAACATTTCTTGCTCAGAAGTGCACACGCCTCGAAGGCGCAATTGCAGTTGTACTGCAGAACAATTGTGCGCGAAGGACGTGCTCAAAGACCCTACACAGTAACGCCTCGGAGGAGGGTCGAACCCGCTCACTCAGTGCACACTGAGCGTTACGGGCCGACAGCTTTAGCCAATTGGCCGCGTACTTACACGTACTTACAATATTTTATACGCTAATATAGCCTAGACAGATAGACTAAACACACATGATGATATTTTGGGGTTGCAATGACCTTGTTATTTGGTTTATCATAATCATAAACTTTAATCATAAACTTTTGTCGTGAGCGCCTCTGGCATCTCAAGGTGTCGCAATTCATGAGGCATAAAGAAAACATTTTCCATTCTTAAAAAACGTCGACATTGCCAGTGAACTTAATTGCATTGACAACAATTGATAATTAATTTTTCATTTGTTTTTAGGTGTGCTGGAACGACTCAAGCACCAACTACGCCACTGGTATCGACAGCTGAATATGATCCTACTAGTTTTTTCTAAGAAATTGAGCCAAATTATTTAATTATTTTAAATAATCCACCACATACAGATAGCACTTCGAGCTTAAGGCAGAATACGTTCTTGTTGGTGCTTGTTATTGTCATTTATTGCATGGATTACAATAGAGTAATCGGGTTATGAGCTCGCTTTATTTCATAATTTACGGTTCAAGAGTCTGAAAACGATGTTGCAATAACTTAAGCGTTCCCAATAATTATTGCAGTTTGAATAAGGACAAGTATGAAGAATTAGATGCATAAGATTGACCAAACGCAGGTCTTTCGCACATTAGAATTTTAATGTAGCATAAGCCTACCCAGGAAGTCTCTACGAACATGAATGACACCCTGCGCTGGCTTCCTGACTCACAACGCATCAAATGCAGATTCACTGCGCTGGTTCGAAGTTATCTCCTGCTAGACCATGATGCTCCGAACCATCTATGTGTGCTCTTTGTCCCTACTAGCAGCAGAGTCTTTCGCTTCGTCTCTAGTGAGAATGTAATTGGCCCCTCGAGTGAGACTATATAAATTTTTTATTACATTACATTAATGACTCAACCTGCTTCTCAGCTGTATGTCCGTCTTTCTGGATTGGTCTCCCGCTTGAGATACGCCTAGTGTCTAGGGACTACAGACACAGAGAGTCGTTATTCGCTCTGTTGGCGTTGCGGTTGTCGCCAAGGGTCCACTCTGACTTCTTTTATACTCGGTTTAAAACTGCTCTTTTAGCTGAGCCTTGGTCACAATGGTCAGGACTCAGGAGCCCTCTTGAGTAATAGCCTGGAAGGGGCGCTATATAAATTTTCGTAATGAATAATGAATTAATTATTCTGTGATCATAATAGGAGTAGAAAGAATATCAGGACGTGAACAAACATAGATCTAATGTCCTATTGTCATTAACTACACTTAACTACAAAATCAGGGCTGGAGATAAATTGAAACGAATGAACAGTATCACATAGGCCAGGCCTACAGCAACAATGAGAAATGTGAAGTTTCAAAATAGCAACAGTTATTTAGTGACAATAAATCAACTCAAATATTAAATCAATCATCATATTTATCTGTTTAGTCACTGGTATAAAATTACACAGCTTGACAATCAACAAACGAGAGATTGAGATCCAAAAAGGAGCTATGCCCCGCTAGTTAAGTAAGTCATCTGGAGGAAAGAACAAGTGAGGAAGACCGATTTATACAAACTGAGCACGGTGAGCTCTTTACTTGCAACAAGCATATCACACCCTGACCTTAGTTAAATGTTTTATTCATAACTAGGCCTACACATAAGTATAAAATCTTTGTCAAAGAAAAATTGAAAAATGAAAAGCAGCCCAATAGCATAGGCCTATATACTGCAACAATGAGCGTTACCCAAGCTTTAATGCTGTTCTTACTAAATTGTCTGAAGATTAGCTGATTCTGGTGGCATCATATGTTCGCCTGGAGATCTGATGCCAACAGGGCCAAACGTGCCAGCATATCCGCACAGCGGATTTAAAGGGAGCCATCCCTCTCCAAAAGGGATACCTCGTGTTACTAATTCTAATCCACTTTCAACATACTCGACAATTCATTTTCTGACAACGAGACAATTTTGGTTAGGCTAAGACAGTCGACGCTCAGGGTTGTGCACATGGTGAAGGGGCGCTTTAGTACGCTATATCCTTTTCTCAGAAGGATCAAGGCGTCACGGGAGTCAGTGTAGCATGGAGATACGTCCTACCTCTCGTACCTGGTCACCTGCCCCTTCTTACTGAACACCTTATCGAAATGAGTTAGGGCATCCGAGGGGAACCCAACAGCGTCGCTTCTCCGACTCCAAGTGGCGTGTCTCTGAAGCCGCAGAATGATGGATCTTCAACTTTACTGTCGTAATTGTGTATGTAGGACTATTTCGCATGAGTTGAATTCTAAGCTTAGCTGAAGAGTGTTGAAGGCATTGGACAATCTAATTCGCCTAGTATACCATCCGTCGGCATTGTAGTGGTCCAGCTACGGGCTATTATTATTTTTATAATAATGGCACAGTCCAGAGCGTTCGCCATCGCTGGCCCTAAAGCGTGGAATGGCCTCTCTTCGGTCATTCCCTCTCTCGTACCCTCGAATGCCATTAACCTTGAAGGGGCGCTATATAACTTTTCGCAATGAATGAATGAATTATATATTTTTGGACTCTAGCTATCACGGTCACCAGAAAAGTAAACACTGTTGTCCGTACAAGATCTAGGCCTACATCTTTCTCATATATAGGCCTATGCATTCGATGTGTGGTCAATAATTATATAGGCCTAGCCGTTATATCCCCGTCCATGTACACAGTGTTCTGTAGATGTACAACGACAAAGAAAGAAAGAAATATAATTATTATACAGTTAGTATGTCGGATAATTTTGTACATGGAAAGCCTAGGTTACCCAAAACTGTTTCCAAAGTTCATTGTTACTTTTAATTCATTACTTCTATACATGAAATTCATCGTCAATGGCTGTTGTTGGAGATTTAAAGCAACGGATGTCTATGTCAATAAAATTGTTTTAGATACGTTTCTAGACGACCGTTTGTAAATGATTCGTTTAAAAACGCCGGTGATTTTTTTTATTACGTTTCAATGATGGCTGTTAAAATTCGTTGAAAATACGTCTGTTGTGTCGAATGTTTTAAATGTCGTGCTGCTTCTGATAGTCTTTTGACCACCTATTTCTGTTTCTTCAGCATCCACCCAGGCGTCCTATCTGATGGTCTGATGAGGAGGTCGGTCGTTGTCTTGTCCTGCTTGGCTTTATCTTGCGTCACCATGTCCTGCGTTGTTTTGTCCTTCGTCGTCTTGTCCTGCGTTGTGGTGTCCTGCGCTGTCTTGTCCTGCGCTGTCTTGTCCTCCGCTGTCTTGTCCACCGTTATCTTATCCTGTGTCATCTCGTCCTGCGTTGTCTTGTCATGCATTGTCGTATCCTGCATTGTCCTGCTCTGTGTTGGTTTGTCCTGTGTCGTCTTGTCCTGCATTGTCTTGTCCTGCGTTGAGTTGTCCTGCGTCGCCTTGTCCTGCCTCGTCTCTTTGCCATTACTTTCCCTGTTCGACTGAAGGCTCTGTTCCAGCTCCTCCTGCGTCTCCCTGCGTGCGCTCTCCCATCCCATTCCAAACCATCGCATCTGTTCGACTACCCTCCCGTAGCACCTCTGCGCATCTTGACGCGCTCGTGCCTGACTCTCGGCCTCTTGCAACACTCTCTCACCGGATATTTTCTGTGCCGCTACGCTTCGAGCCAGCTCAAGACCGAGCTGCTCATGAAACCTCGCGTTCAGACCATCGATGATCATTTGGCTGGCAGATGGCGCCACTACCTTCGTCTTCGAATCGTTACGCATGGCTGCTTCTAAAGCTTTCCACTCGGTTCTTCCGGCTGCTTCTGCGATCGTATCCGTGTTGAAACTCGTTCCGTGACGATTTAAGACAGAGGTCCGTTTTAGACAATGCGCCTCCGTGCTGCCACCACGCGATGGTTCCAGAGGCTGCTGGAGGATGCTGCTAGGAATCATCTGGCGATCAATCTGAACTGCAGGTACATCCGGGGTCGTTTGCGTAGCTGCGTCACAATCGTCTGCAACAGTCCGTGCGTTGTCATTGACGACAGGCAGAGTCTCTGTCTTGGTCGCCATGGCAACTGTTGTTGCTTCTGTTCGGCTTTTGTCCGTCAACGTCAGTGTTTCCGTTTTGAAATCACGCGACGGTGAGAGGTCTTCGTAGCTTGTTTCCGGTTCCGTCGACAGACTGTCTTCTGGTTTCAGAAGACGGGCGTACTTGCGGACGTTCCTCAGAGGGTTCCTCGGCTTCTCTGCCGCGTCTAGATCAGCGGCTCCTCGCACTGACTCCGCGGCCCTGGCACCACCAGCCACTGCCGCCGGTGATGCCTCATCCAAGTCGAGGGCTGCCAGCATTCCCGTGTTGGTGACGTCATTCGACCGCTGGCGCTGCCTACGTTCTGCTGATGACCTCGCCTGTCGTGTCACATTCGAAGCGACGCCATTCCTTGCTGCCTCTGGGGCGACTGCCTGCTGTTGGCCGGGGTCGTTCGCTGGGTCGTTGGCGTCGAAGTCGTTGGCGTTGTTGAAAAGTTCTTGCATTCTGTGGTCACCTTCGAGCTCGTTTCGTTCCTCTAAGGAGCACAATAGACAGAAGGATTGCAGTTCCTTAAGCAAACTCCGTGATGATTGAAATACTAGTCACTGTTAGGGATTCACCACCATGTACATTATGTTATGGCCTTTATTTATTCCAAGGCGAAGATCAACGGCGATTCTCACAGCTTCATAATTCTAGACTAGTCTTAGTAGTCTAAGGCCAAAGATGGCCATTTGTAATGCAAAGAGCCAGTTACATGCGTGTGGTGCAGAATGCAGTTTTGCAGAGATCACTATTTATAAAGGACGTCCTTTGGCAGGCCATATGCATCGGTTAGAGAGGCTTCGAGACCAACAGTAACCAATAGAATAAGTGACTTAGATCCGAACCCCCCCCCCATTATTTCTCGTGTGGTCTGGTTGTAATATTTATTATTATTACTGCTACTATTTTTGCTGTTACATAACATATATTGATTTACAGTGGTTTTCAGAAGAATTGCTTCTGTGTGCATGAGAACCACTTCTCCCGTACGTCTTCCTCCATCGTCGTAACATCCTAAATCTACTCAGCTTCTTCTTGAATGTAGCAACATGGTCCATAGAAACAGTCCCATCACGATCAGTTGTTTCATTGGATTCACCACACTGGCCCTGAAAAATATTTGTTTTTTCGACCAAACCGGTTTCCTGAAGATCTACTACCGTTGTTAATGTTGTTTTTGTTATTACTATTATTGTCATTATTACTATTCTTATAATCGTTATTATTATTATTATTTTCATTTTTATTACTATTATAACTATAATTATTACCTTTATTATTATTCTTATTATTATTATTAGTAGTAGTAGTAGTAGTAGTAGTAGTAGGTGGAGTAGTAGTAGTAGTAGTAGTAGTAGTAGTAGTATTATAATCGTCTTTTATTATTTATTCTTACATCAACTGCTACTACTACTAATTATTATTATTATTATTATTATTATTGTTACTGCTACTACTACTACTACTGTTATTATTACGGTGAGAATGAGATTGTGTACCTACCATTGTCCAATTGATATGCTACACTGCTTTCGTAATCGAGGTAGGCCTTGACGATTAGATAAACCCAACAGACGAGGACAACAAAAACTGCCACGAACCGCAAGAATTCCGATTCTGCAACGGAAACAGCTCAGTCCTTACACCAAACAAACCAAAAAATCCAGCATAAGATTATAAGTCTATAGGAAATTAAAGCAAAATATCAGTTGAAGTGCTTTAGGCCTAAGCAGTTTTCTATTCATCCTTTTGCTGAGTGACTGGCCCCTATAATCCTACTACAGTCAGTGGTTAAATTCAGCCGGAACCCGCCGGATCTGAGATCCGGAACCTAAGATTTGAGTCTTGAGATCCAGAGGTGTCCACATAGCGGGGGTTCCGGAGGCAAATGCCTCCAATTTTCACCAAGGGGGATATTTTTTAGTCTTAAAGGGGGGATATTTTGCCTTCCACACCCTTGGGACCGGGGGTTCGCCTCCATCACTCTAGGGGGATTGACGCCCCTGTAGAGATCCACCACCTCAACCATGACCATGAGATCCGCCACCCAACAGATAAGATCCACCGCGCCAAATACATGCTTTGTTTCAAAACAAAACCATAGGCCTTACGCACGCGTACCTTGTTTCACACACTTTATGATTATCGGAATAGCAAATGGCAATTATAATATTATCTGCTACAGATTCGCCACTTTGCCCGATTTAGGCCTTCGTTATAGATTTATAAATATTTGGAGAACCGACTCCTATGGACGAGATATATAACCAATGCCTGCAGTCATGTCGATTCTCTTGGAGTCTTGAGTGCACCCAAATAAAAGATACATGTAAGTGGGCGTGTCGCATCCAAAAGAATTCTAACCCTTAATCCAATTGTTAACACGGTGACACCCAAACTAATCTCCAAATTTGAGAAGTACAAATTTTAGTACAATTTTAAGTACAATTTGAGAAGTACAATTTGAGAAGTAGGCCTACAAGTTTGAAGTAGGCCTGCAGTTTGTAGTACAATTTGAGAAGTACAAATTTGAAGTATGATTTGAAGTACAATTTGAGAAGTACAAATTTGAAGTTCAATTTTAAGACTGGAGTACAATTTTAGAAGTACAAATTTCGGACCACGTAAGACTAAGCAGTGAATTAGGCTGCACAACTACATCTATGTCCGTCACCGTCACGTGACTTTCCAATATTTTTCTGACCACGTAAGTAATCAACTAACAATTGACAAGAATGGTGTTGTCTTTTTAAGAAAATGCGGTCAATTCACCGACGGCAATGTAGAACAATTATACGAAATAATAAATTTCCCGGGTTAGAAACTTCGAACTTCCGCTCCAGAGGGACAACACGGCAGGAGATAGGAAGAGGGGGAAAGAAGTGGATGGTTGGTTGGGGTCGACTGACCGACCGACCGCCTAACTGATTGACTGATTGATTAACTGATTGATTGATTAGGTTTGCTTTATGAGAAGCGCTGCATAGATGCTCAATTTCAAGTATTATTACAATTAAAGGCAAGCAGGCCGAACGCCTTCCTTGCATTAGGATGCATATATTCTGCATTGGCTTACCAGCAGGCACACTTTGTTGTTGAGTACTTCTACCGTCGTCCTTATATAGGCTTGCAGCCACTGCGGGAATTGGTGCTAATTCGCACGTTTCGCCAGCATTGCTTGCGTTCATGGTTGAGCAGGTGTAGCTGATGTCTTAGAGAGACCTCAAAGACTGAAGATTGATTCATGCGATTCCTTTGTTGGTCGATTGAACTGGCTATCGTCCCTCACAGGACTCGAGATGTCGACGACAATAATATTGATCCTCTGAGACCATTTTTACAATGACGTCGATCACTTTGTTACGTCATAATCGCTGCCAGACGCATCTATGACGTATTTTAGGATTCATCCTGATTATTCATTGTATAATGATTGAATGAAAGAAACATTTCTTGGATACCATAATCAGTGGATGTCGGTTGATGGTGACCGTTGTATGAAATCAGTGTTTTGATTAAATTCTTTACAAATTGTAGACTATAAAGGGGTGACGGATGATCGACAGTTTCGACACACTGGGGTGAAGAGCAGTAGGAAGTAGAGCTGTTCCGAACTTCCGAATAGGTGATTTTCACTATTCGGCCGAATACGAATAATTGGACCAACTATTCGGCCGTAGATACGAATGCAAATACGAATAGTGTACAAAAAAGGTCTACCGACAAATTAAAAAAATTCAAATGTGAGCAAAAGTTTCAATTTAGTAAATTTAGCACCTAAACTAAAAGTAAACAGTTAACTACATGTAGGCCCTAATTTTTGCATTCTTCTGTCAGTTTGTGTAAACTAGAAATGGAGCTTATTTAACTAAACTTAGAAATTAGATGGCTGACACTGCGAGACTGTGGTTCAGGCATCAGAGAGTTAATTCAGTCCACTCGACACGGCCTATGGCAGCGCCGCTTGTGCAAAAGCATGTCACGTGACCACTATTCGTATTCGGTATGCCCACTACTATTCGACCGAATACCGAATAGCTACTGTATTCGGCCCACTATTCGGCTCCGAAGCGAATACGTAGCAGGGCCGTTTTAAGGTCGTCGTAGACCCAAGGCACTCTTTCATATACCTCAACTACTGCTTTGCACAAAACATTAAACGTGTGAACCTACACACACATTCATATTATTTTTTCAAGTCATGAATGTTTTTATGCAGAATGAATTTTCTTGTGATTGATTAGTGTAGAACTTTGTGAGAAGAACGTTTTATTACATTGATTACATACATAGTCCTAATGTTTTTCTCCAGTGTGAATTGCTTCACCTTTAGGCGGTTCGAAAAACAAAAAGAAATGTTTATCGCACTGATTACTCCACCTTTCGATTTTTGGAACCAGTTCTGAAGGTGAACGTTCTTTTTCGAAACCCAAACTTATAAAAAATAATCTGCGGTCAACGATGGGACAAGAACGACTTTCTTCTCTTGCGCTACTTTAAATCGAGAAGGCGCTATTGCGCGAAATGGCATTTGAAGATGTGATATGTGATTTCGCTAAAGCAAAGAGCCGCAGAGTTAACATTTATAATGTAAACATATAGGCCAAGTGAAGTGACAAGTAGCACAGCCTAACTTTTAAGTTAACAACTCAAAATGTTTCAAACGTTATTGACAGTTATTCACTGTCAACTTTGAATTTTGATAAGTTTGTAATTTCTTCTTCCTTACAGTTTAATGATTAAACTTTTTTCTTTTTTCAATTAGGCCTACTCAATATCCTTTTTTTCATTTTTGTATTTCTCAAAAAATGTCTAACAAATTTCGTAGGCCCTGATAGCTTCGTAAGCCCTATAGGCTCTGTGCCTACTGGATAAGATGGCACTGCCTAGTAGGAAGCGAGATCAATTCCCGCAACCAATAAGGTTGATGAGTCCTCCATTTCCTCCGATTTAGGACTGGATTTTTACCCCGTCACTTTGCTCGTGCAGTCCAACACTCTCATGACATGTAGTAATTGGCCACTCGTTGTCTTAATATATCATCAGTTCAATGAAGACTCAATAGATCTGAGTTAATTCGACGAGAGATCAACAGATATATAATCATGGTGAGCATGCATTAAAATAACAGCAGAGGAGATGTAGGGCCTGTAGGCCCCTATAGCACGAATTTTAAATGTTTATCGAAAGAAACTATGGTCTTAACAACCTAGACCAACAATTATTAGCCAACTCTAGCTCCCATAGGCTTGGTCATTTTTTGCTGACGGTTGATATTGTCATCAGTCCTACATAGGCATACACCAAGACCTGACCAGTATTCTTGAGCCCCCATTTTGCAAATACCGAGACCGAGACCAAGACCGAGACCAAGACCGAAACCGAGACCAAGGCCAAGACCTAGGCCAAGACTGAGACCAAGATCAAGGCCGAGACCAAGACCGAAACCGAGACCGAGATCGAGACCAAGACCTCCCATAGTTTCAATGCTATAATGAACTCGTTCAACTTTAATTAGCAAGAGATAAAATGTAAATCGAGTGATCTTTAGATGATTCAGTTACAATAAATAATAGAATGTGTTTGAAATAATCATTTTGCAATAAAAAGCTGATTTGGATGGTTTCAATTAAGTTATTGTCATTAAACATTTTTATTAATGTAGGCCTAATTATTCCATCAGATCTTTCATCTTGCGGATCGCGCATAGTGATCGAGTGTAGGCAGGGCCGTACCGAGGGGGCAGTGGGGCCTAGGCCCAGGGCGCAAATGTAGAAAGGGCGCAAATTTCAGGATGGTTCCATAAAATGCACTATTTTAAAATGTGGGGACGCTAAATTGATGCTACACACAGGGCGCAATTAGCTATAGGCACAGCTAGGGCGCTATTATAGCTCGGTACGGCCTTGAGCGTACATGTAGGTCTAATAATTCTCCGTTTTTCTTTGTTCTATTATATAGTTTTAAGTATTGTTACAGTTATTATTTCTTATTTTGATAATCATACAAACTTTGCATATAATATTCTGGAAATCTGGTTTTTCGGGGGTCAGAGCTTTGTGACGTGATATGAGAAGGGTCATGACTTTTGTGACGACGTGTGACGAGAGGGCTATATAGAGTCAAAAATCGTCAACAATTCCGCTGCGTCATTTATGAACGACTTCTTAGGTTTTTACGTACATATATATATATACATATATATATATATATATATATATATATATATATATATATATATATATATATATATATAGTCGCTCACCGGACACAAACTTGAAGATTACGACTCAGAAGTAGGCTTCATGAAGGACATTCCATCCATCCTCCTTCTGCCGACCAGTCGCATTATTTATAGCCGTACGTGTGCACTGGAATGCAGACTAGACTATGGCAGACCATTTTAATCACCCAGTTTGCATTAGACCTACGTACTTTAAGTTATGCAGGTCTAACCTACGGCGCATCGGTGACTGTTTTCCGAGAACCAATGCATGACTGCTGACTGATCAGTGACAACCCACATGTATACCGAGCAATCAAATCGGCCAATTTAATAGTATCATCGTCAACACCAGCGACCTAGATCAGGTCGACATCTCACGCCGCTTGCATGACTGGATTGGCAACGTCCAGGGATGTGGTGTCAAGACCGCGGTCTTGGTATCGAGACGGTCTCGAGACCGGAAAACTTCGGCCTTGGTCTTGGTCTCGAATGCATCGGTATTGGTCTTGGTCTCGAATGCGTCGATCTTGGTCTTGGTCCTAAAGGAACGTACGGTCTTGGGATTGGTCTCCGTCTTAGGTTAGCGTTCTTGGTCATTTTCTGTATCAGAACAATTTCTTTGATATTTGTCGGTTCTTTTCGATTATTAGACACACTGGACGTTTAGGCCTTACGCGATTGTTATCGATTTATGGCGTCCTGATCATCTGTATATGTTACTATGGGCAAAAAAATGCATTTGCAACGGAACCACCCATTCCAAAATTTGCACAAATTTCAAGGTTTTGGAGCAATCTAATATTATGTGGTCGGCCACCTGTAGTCACTGTTAACCTACAATTCCGAGTACAAGTAGGCCTACACCATTCAAACGGAGCGCTAATCTACTTGTTCAGATGTCTTAAAATATTTACCTATTGTATGCGCCTACAAGAGTAATTTATAGTGTGATATATTCTCAGGCCGAAACCAAGGGCTGAACACGCTAAAGTTCAGACTGGCCGGTAAAACTGTTTTCTGGATCATTATTAAGATTAGTATTCTACAGCAATAAAATAAATGTTTTAAGCGTGTTATTCCGTTTTAGCGTCCTAATTAATTGAATTGTTTATAAAAAAAGATTATCGGTCTTGGTCTCGGAACCTCGGTCTTGGTCTTGGTCTTGGACCTCTCGGTTTTGGTCTCGGTCTTGGTCTCGAGGTTTTGGTCTCGTGCCCAACACTGGTAGCGTTATTCATTTCGGAAATTGTTTAAAACAGCTTAGACAAATTAAGAGTATTGGCGGCGGAAGGGATATATATAGCCTAAGTCGAATAATAATATACATAATTTATAGTACTGTATCAGACCACATATGCAGCTATAGACCTGCGAAAACGATGGACAAAATATGCCACACAAAAGCTTTCGAGGTTGACCGCTGGCTCGCCTACCCGAGCCAGCGCGATTGATTTTCAAACCATTTGCTGTTTTCAAATGGGAAGCTCTGACGTGCACAGTTTATCACTGTTTGACTGAAACATGCACATACACAACGAGGCCAAACGATTATTCTCATCTTAAGCTCAAACTCAAAGGTCTTGGTAGGCCTGCGCGCTATATTGAGGATGAGGTAGGCCTATATCCGAATAGGTCTTGATCGAGATGGGCTAACAATCAGTTTTCTGTAGAGCTCTGTCTTGAAAAATGTTTGCAGACATCTGATGATTGAGGCATCTTCATACCAATGAACATTGCTCTTTCATATTGTGTACGTACTAGTTTAAGTTAGTGAATTTATTATTTATTTATTTATTTATTATTTATTTATTATTAGTTATGCAGCGCTCGGATATAGACAGAAATTAAGGAATAACGTTCAGATTAGACCTATAAACAAAAAAGCACGGTACCAGCCTATACAATTGGCGGATGTAGATGTCGCGAGGGTGAAGGAGGCACGTCACCGTGTAGTTGCTGTTGTAAAATCGACCGAAAGTAGTAGTAAAATCGTAACAATTTAAGACCTAAAAGTTTCATCAAATGGTTTTGTGGTAATTTAAGAAACACCGTTGTGACCTTCTGGATTAACTTTATCAACGGGGAAGATGATTAACGTGGCGCTGGAGAAATTCCGTGGCCTCACGGACAAAGTGTGAGTTATAGATAGTTGACAACGCCCTTCGAACGGATGGCACGGCACATGAGTCTTAAGTGTAAATTTTGCATAAAGTGATGCTAGACCGAGAAGAGTTTAACATTTATTAGAGCTTAGTCACAGACACCAATATTTCCAAGCACAATTGCATCTTGATGAATGACTTTGGTTGTCACTTATGTTGTTATGTAAATAGTTCATGCCTTATCTTACAAGACTATTCGCCATTTTAGCCTGTACTTTCAGATTCAGTTTAGCGATGGCATCCAGCATTAGCAAAATAACAATGAGGATTAATTCACGAAGTGCCATTCTTATGAGCTAGTTTGGCTATTCCTCATTGCGTTGAGCGTCATCCATCAGTTTCAATCATCGTCCTGTTCACCGCCATTTCTGTGCTATGATGTTTTCCTTCCTTCTTCTTGGCTACAGTTCTTCAGAGGGAATTTGGCTACAGTTCTTTAGAGGAAATTTATTAAACTTAGTCTTTTAACAACTAAAAATGTTCAAAAATGTAAGCATTTTAAAAGAAAGTTTGCAGGGCAACATGTTCTTCTATGTCAAGCACTGACTCAATGAGACTCTATTAGAGTACAGCTGAGACATTGAAGGATTTGCACTAAGCTTTGTTTTGATTAAAGAAAGGAAGTGATATTAATGTTGTATTTTATTTGTATTTTTTATTTATTCTATGCATATATAAATTTCCATTGTAGCCTTAGTACCCTGTTTAGGGTTATTTTCTTCTATAAAAACATACCCATGTGCCTTATTTTATGAAGTTAAACACATGAATTTGAATAATTAAAACTATTTTGGATGAACAATGCACTTAAATGCAGTTGAGCCATGTTATAGTATATAGTTAAGTAACGAATGTAATCTATATCATGTTATTAATTGTGTAATAAGAATATCTTATTATGTTATTGCGAAAAGCAATGTTGTTTAATGATTTTGTGATTATGCTTTTGAACAGAACAAATGTGGTAATGAGCTACACGGAGGTTGAGGCAAAGGTACGTGAGGCTACAAATGATGATGCGTGGGGTCCGACTGGACCAATCATGCAAGAAATTGCTCAGTACACTTTCACGTATGAACATTTCGCGGAAGTGATGGCTATGCTTTGGAAGAGAATGCTTGTCGATAACGCAAAGAACTGGAGGCGAGCATATAAGGTATACATCATGCTTGATCAGTTGCAAACTTCTTTAAGAGAGGCACTGCACAAAAGCATGTTTGAGAGCTTTCTTTTGTAGCTCAGTCTTATTATGCTGCTTTGGTCGGTCAACCCTGACAGAAAAGTATCCATAGAGATTACATCGGTGACAATTTTTTTGTCTTACATTTCATCATCAACTGTCCTTCATTTTTTTTACTGGGTTAGGAAATGGTTTAGGCAAGTACTGTTACAACTGTTATCTTATTATGTGGCCTCATGCTGTGCTGTTATGAAGTTTCTGATAAGTGTGCTGTAAATTGTTTTTACATTACACTATGTACACTGTGTTTTTTTTATTTTGAAAGACTGCCTGCTCAATAGTCTGAGTTTCACTGATATGACTTTGTTATGACTGAGAAATGTTACATTAAACAGTCGCTGAGGCTACTGAATTACCTCCTACTCAATGGCTCTGAGCGAGTCGTTTCCAGTACTCGCGAGCATCTCTACGACATGCGTGGACTTGAGACCTACTCGTTCACCGATGACCAGGGCAGAGATCAGGGTATCAATGGTAAGTTAAAGAGCAGCTGTGCCATGTTTGTTTTTGACTCACCATGTTAGTGATAGTGAAGAGCTCTTGTACAGTATGTTAATTTTGTGTTATTATCTTGTTTGTTGAATCATGGACTCTACAGGCAGCCTTTACTATCAGAAGGCTTGGCTTGATGATTAATTATATATACTGCTCTGAGTCCAATAATGTGTATTCCATTAACATGGAACCGGTAGCAGTATCATGACTACCAAGAACACCAAGTTGGGATGCAGAGTTTGATGACATATGATACTGATGCTACATAATAGCTGGGTTATTTACACAGCAAATGGCAGCATATGTGCAATAGTATATGCCAGGGGTTCCCAAATTGGGGTGCACTCACCCCAAGGAGGTGCGATGTGTTATAAGTATGGATTATAAAAGTGCATTGAGGATACATTGTGAATTGTTGAGCTGTCTTAGGATGCATATGGATGAGACCATGAGATTATAAGTTTATTTCCGCATAACATTGTAGGCCTGTAAGTATAAATTTCAGTAGTGGTTAAAAAAGTAAAGATTTTTCTTTTTCCAAATGTGATGTAGTGTGTGCAAACATTAGTCAAACATTTCCCAGGGGTGTTGGACATAGAAACGATTGGAAACCCTCTGGTATATGCGATGATGATGATTAAAGTACAGGCATTTGCTTCCCATTTTTCTGATTAACGATACTGGGGATATGTATCACTTCAGTTTTTACTCTTGTGCTTCTCTGTTTTGTTTAATATATATATATATATATATATATATGTATATATATATATAATGTTATGCAGAAATAAACTATATTATATATATATATATTAATCAGATGCCTCAAGAGACATTTCAGACTATCTTAAGACACAAATTTCAGATCTGTTGGATTGCCATGTGCCCTTGTGAGGTTCTTAAAAAGCACTTTGCCAGATGTTATGTATGATTGATTAATAGAAATTGAATGACTTTGATGGCTTCTCGTTGAGCCTGATATCTTGGTAGCCGAGGAAGATTTCAAAGTTCTTTCTCAATCGAAGAAAACTGACCAATCAGGTTTTGCATGGATTATCAGCTCTAGGCCAAACTGTGAATCATTTTGTGAGATAAATATTCTACTGAGAGTATCGGCAAGACGACGAGAGCCACTGAGAAAACCAGATGCATGCAAAGCTATATGCTGATGGTCATATGAGGAGAGCCCACAACCACAGCCAAATACAAAATGCAAACAGCAGTGTTATGAGATTTAGTTATTATAGCAGAATACGAGGCTTATCATGTTTAATAATACCAAACTAGAAATGCCTGTCTAGAAGTACATATAACATGTGATTGCTGCTTTGATGGACTTTTAGTGTGCAATGCAACTGGTATATGGCATGCTTTAGTACAGTAGATGACAGATGCACTTGATACCGTAGTCTTTGTTTTCACACATGTTCTGTAGAATTTGAAGGATGTTGAAAGTCGTCGAGGAACTAGCTCATAAAACCCATGTATTGATTCTCTTTGAAGCAGCATACTGAACTGGGTTAGGCTTGCTGATGTGGGCCAGATGCTTGGCACGACAGAGTTATCAAGAATATTTGTAATTTCATTATGCATGTGAATACAAATTACTTAACAGGGTTATGTCAGGCATAATTTAAAGCATAATTAAATCATCTTTGTTATTAGTGACTTTATGTTTAAAAAAAATTTCTGGTCTCAGTTTTCACATAATTTCTCTCATAGATTATAATATTGTTACATGATGCCCTGTCTGGTGTGGCACGGTGACCGATTAGTTAGAGCGATCGGCCCGTAACGCTCAGTGTGTGCTGAGTGAGCGGGTTGGATCCTCATCCAAGGCTTCAGTCACTGTGTAGGGACCTTGAGCAATTCCTTCACGCACAATTGCTCTGCAGTACAACTGCAATTGCGCCATCGAGGCGTGTGCACTTCTGAGCAAATAATGTTGGAAGAAGGCCGATATCAAATTTCAGAATAAATAAAATAAAAAATGTTGCAAGTAGAGTCTTCCACATCTTCCACTACAGAGTTTGACTAGTTTTAATTTAATTTGCCTTCTTCAAAAATTTATGGGCTCAGAAGTGCACATGCCTCGACGGCGCAGTTGCAGTTGTACTGCCGAGCATTTGATTTGAGTTTCAGAGTTCTGTACTTTATTCAGGACTCTTTATCTGTTTGGTATTTCCAACATTTTCTGTAATTTGTCTAATGGTGTTTCATCAATGACGTTTCTCGGCTTATTGTATGTTACAGTGCGGCAGAAGGTGAAGGAAATCATTACATTAGTGCAAGATGATGAGTCGTTGAGGGCAGAGAGGAAGAAAACAAAGAAGAACAAAGACAAATATGTTGGGATTGTTGGAGGAGGAGGCCAGTCCAGTTTTCGATACAGTACGTGTGTACATTGATTTAACTCTAAGCTCAGAACCTCCTTTATTATTTTCTCTGTGTAGGATGACATTGAAAACCTTTTTTGATACAAAGTTTAAGTTGTTATAATAAATTTATGCAAGGTTTCATGGTGTTATTGCTACTAAGTTTATGTTTTTTTCTTTTCTCTAAAAATTGCTTGTTAATGGCTTTAGAATTATTGATCAATCTGTTATGAGGAATGTTTTCTTCCATCACCTTTGAAGTGTTGATGGTTAGCAGTGAGTAGATAGTGAAAGAGTTGAACAGGATTCAGAGGATACATAACTTTATCTGCTGTATATAAAATGTGAATTCTCTTTCTCAATGGCTTACACGAGAGGAGTCAAAAGAGTTTTCTGGTCTACCGACGATGTTTTCGTGGCCTGCAGAGTGCAGAGCCTTGCATAAGGACTACACAATTTGAGAATACTAGTTGAAATTTGTCAATTTTAAGGCTGAATGAGTTTTCTCTGATATTTGAAACAAATAATGAAGATCAAAAGTAAGACTTTAAAGCCTAATTTAACTCTTTGTTATGTTAAAAATGCGCCAGATTTTTTTTGCAACATTATTCTGGGTCTTAGATCGATGCCCGATTTTTCTCAGTCACCTTCAGTACCCTTTTTTGCCACTTGCTTGAAAATATTGCTTTGGCCCACCATTAAAGAGTTCACATATACAGTGACCAATTGCTTATGATGTTGTTACTGAGGAGATTTTAAGCTAATGCTTAAACTGGCTAAGTAAAGAAGAACTAAAACATTGCCACGTAAGCGGCAGGTCGTTCGGAAAGAAGTTATTAGCCGACATGTGAATGGAATGCTTTGCTGTTCTGTTCATTTGGTTCTCTTCGATCTTAGTCCTTTCAAGTCCTTATACTGATCAGTTGTTCAGTTATGTTATGGTGACTTTGTAGATGACGAGTATGAGAACTATGAGCCAAGTTCTTCGAGCCGAAGAACGAACCAGTTGGATGACAAAGACTGGCAGATTGGCAACAAATCAATAGCAGAGGAAGCGATCGATAAAGTGAAAGAGTTTGTGGGTGGCATCAAAATCTTTGACACCCATGAGGATCACTAGTATGTGTACACTCGTCCTTCTATTTTACTGACTATTAGGGCAAGTTAAAAGGCCCATTTAGTATTCAATCTATTACATTGTTATTTAATCTAGTATGTTGTTATTCAATCTAGTACATTGTTATTCAATCTAATATATTATTAATCTATCTAGTATATTGTTATTTCATCTAGTATATTGTTGTTCAATCTCGTATATTGTTATTCAATCTAGTATATTGTTAATTAATCTAGTATATTGTTGTTCAATCTAGTGTGTTGTTAGTCAATCTAGTATATTGTTGTTCAATCTCGTATATTGTTATTCAATCTAGTATATTGTTATTCAATCTAGTGTATATAGTTTTATTCAAACTTGTGTAGTGCTATTCAAACTAGTGTAGCATTTTTGAGTCACAATGGTGCAGGTTGCTGAGCGTATTTCGCGTGCGCGTGTTGAAATAGATAAGTTGATTTTGTGGACACTGTTGCCACTGTTATTGGCATAAGCAGGGAAGTAAGTGACAAGTCTGGCAATTGGTCCTGTTGACAGAACGCTGGGATTTGTTCAAAGCCAGCTCATGATAATGAAGAGCAAACATTGAGTGCTTCCTACATCCATTAGGACTTGAAAGTTACATTTTTTCATTGCTTATTGGGAGTTACTCTTTTTTATTATTTATAAACTTTTTTTATTGTTCGTGGGGGTTATACTTTTTCTTTGTTTATTAGAGTTACACTTGTTCTTGGGTGCTTTGCTTTTTTTTCATTGTTCATGGGAGTTATACTTCATTGTTCATGCACTTTTGTGTTAAGACAGACAGCAATGCAGGAGTAGTCAGAGATGTTTACTTCTGACTGTTCCTCCATTCTTGTTTGTGAATGTGATGTGATATCACCATGAAGTGGCAACTGCTTAATTGCTCTGATCTTTTTCAACAGTCCTGGTCAAATATGTTTCCTAATTCCTGAGGAGATCAGGTTTAGCAAAGTTTTTTAGGACCGGCAGAAGTGGCAGATGATTTGAACAGAATATGCTGGAGACATTGTGCGTTGAAGTGTGTAAAGGCATGTGCTTTCAGACCTGTACAGATAAAAAGTGATTCTTGAGACATGTGAACATTTAGCAAGAAAACTGAGGGAAAAATTCAGTTTTTCAATGCATGCTTTATACGTTTTAGTGGCGATGACGATGAAGATATCTCCACTGAGCGCCGCAACTACATCCGTGAGGATGATGAAGGATATGGAGCTGACTCGGAGAGATACGATCGATCAGGTTATAAAGATCGAAATCGGGAGGACAGGAATGAGACTGCAAGGACCGGACCTCCGTACCGTTCATCCCGTTCCAAAGAAGCCAGCGAAAAGCAGGTATGGTCAATTCAATTGTAGTTAGTCAGATATTTGTGTTGGGGCCTTAAAAACCTCTAAATGAGTTTCTCACTAATAGGTTGACTAGGATGGTCTGATGATCGTTCAAAGGGTTGTAGTTAGACAATAGTTTGTTTCTGTATTGGTTCGTCAACTCAATGTCAACAGGCATGGGGTTGATACAAGTTGCCTGTTGGCTAATCCCCAACGACAGCATGTTATTGAGTCTATGCTACATTTTCCATGAAATTACATTTGTATCAAATCATATGACTTTCCTTTATGTTGAACAATTTTACAGAAAACCTGGCATATACTTTATTTTTTTATTAAATCAGAATCAAAAATCAGCCGTCCAGTCAAACACGGCTGCTGTAAATGGTGATTTCGCCGACTTTTCGGACTTCAAGTCAGCTGACGACTTTCATTCTCGGGCCAGCGAAGGTATTACACATTTGCATGCGTTTTGAAGCTGGTTAGTTTGTCATTGTGTTGGCTTAAGAAAATGTACGTTTGAAGTTATATGAATGGTTAGTTTTAATCAAGTTTTTTTATCAGTCGATTTTACCTCTGCTGATGATAACAGTGCCTTGTTAGTCAGTATGTATGTCAACCAGTAATTCCACTGTAGAGGAGTTCATGAAAATGAGGGTTCATTGTTCTTGTGCAAAACACTATGGGCTGTACTATCTATAGGGTATATATGTTACAGGCAATGTGTTAAGTGGGGATTTTGTAAAATGCCTCATTTCTTACATTATAGGCAATTTGTAAAATCACCCTTTTAGGGTTAGAGTAAGAGTTAAGGGTAGGGTTGGGTTAGAGTTTTACAAATTACCTAGGCATTTTACAAAATCCCTGGTTTCACACATTGCCTGGAACATATATGCATCGGTACGGCATTTTTGTGGGGTTTGCTTCTAGTCAGACGTTGCCTATGAATAATGTGACTTAACAATCAGTTGCAAGTTTTGTATGCTTCATTAGACTTTTAGAGCATAAGGAAAAGAATCAAAGGCCAGATATGCCATGGTCAGGTCAGGTCATTTTCGACTGACTAACCAATTTAGATGAGGATTCTATGCATGTTGTTTTTATGCTGTTCAATCCATTTGTTTTGCTTCAGTTAGTAAGAATATTCCGAAGAAAACTGTCCAGATACCTTCTGTGCCTTCAGCTACGAAACCACGCCGGTAAATCAGCGTTCCGTTATATCACTGTACAGATTGGTCAATATTGAGTTACACTTTTCATTAGGGTTAGGGTTTTACAAGTTAGTGAGGAAATTCTTTGCTGTGGGCTGCCTGTCAAAGCAGAATTTCAACTTAAAATCTATCAGGCAGTGACTTTTTGAATTATCTCATATACATATCAGCCAGCCTACCTTTCCTCTTTGGATTCTAGTATTCTATTTAGACTGCAAGCACTTTTAACTATTGCTGTATCCATCTATTACCAGAGCTGTGTGACCTAAATAACTTTATAACAGCTGTCTAAGAAATTAATATCACTGGTCAGATTATACTTTGAAGTAACTAGTAAGTAATTGATAAACTCGTCATCATCAGTTACCTGTTATTATAACAACTTATTGTCTACAGAAGCAGCTAATAATGTAAGATGTTTTTATCCTAAAGGCCAAGCGGTGGACAGCTGAAACTGTCTGATGACTCTCCAGCATCTCTTCCAAAGTCTCAGACTGTTCCGACTTTCCAGTCGCTGTCGCCTCCGAGGAAATCCGACCAGACCAACACTGATCTCCTTGGAAGCCTTCTATTCGACCTGCCAACAGAGCCACCACCACCAGCCGCTCTTAATTCCCAGCAGTTTGTACAATCCATACCACAGACGCACGATGTTTCGCTGTTTTCCCCAACCTGGCAACCGGGACCAAATGTTTCAGGAGTGCCTGGGTCAACTTTTCCTGGTATCCAGCAGTTTCCACCACTTGTTACAGCTAGTCACCAGGCAGGGCCAGCGAGTCTGTTGGACGCAGGTGACGTGACTTTTCAGAGCCCCATGAGTGAAGTCCTTGCTCCATCCGTCAAGCCATCTGCTGTTGATATAGCAACCTCCAGTCAGACTTTGGTAAGTGGATTCAATGTTGATGTTAGGTACATGATATTTTTTATTTATTCTGAAATTTAATATTGCCCTTCTTCCAACATTTTTTGCTAAGAAGTGCACACACCTTGACGGTGCAATTGCAGTTGTACTGCAGAGCAATTGTTCGCAAAGGACTTGGCCAAGGTCCCTACACAGTGACGCCTCGGACGAGGGTCGAACTCGCTCGATGTGTTGTATTTACATGTTTCTAAAATGAATCGGCTATGGATGATACAAAGAGTATTTCATTAATATTTTCATTTCAAGTTATTCTTTTTTCCCTTCCTAGTATTATTTTTTTATTATAATTAATCATATGCATGAGGCACATTACTTTCAACTTTTAGATCAAGCAAAAGCCTACAATATTGAAATAAATCGATGTTTTTATATAATATGTATATTATTATAATTTATAGGAACTTAAACAATTTTGTTCACTCTGCATAATTATATTCTGTCTTGCCACAGCGTCTATATAAATTCTCTTCTGTGAATTGACTGACATTTCAAGAAGCATGATTGGTTGAACTAAAAATACCTTATCAATATGTAGTGGCTTTCACAGGCAAATCCTCTTACAGAAATCCACACTGCAGTACAGTGCTAAAGCATAGATAAGAGTTGTTGATCTTGCAGACTAACTGCTATAGGATAGCTGCTAAGGCCTAGCCTATCTTCTTGATCATGCATGGTTAAGTTTGTTACAAGGAAGTTGCTAGTGCCTTGCTTATCTTGCTGATCATGCAGGGTTAAGTTTGCTACAGGACAGTTGCTACGACATAGCCTATCTTGTTAAACCTTTAGTGCTTACTGTGCTGCATATGCTAGAGGGTAGGGTGAATTGATATTTATGCATATAGCAAAGTGTTCTGGTGTTCTATCTATCTCCAGGCACTAACTTTCTGTAAACAGTATGTAGTAAACAGACAAGTGGACGTGCTCACTGGGCACAACCGCATCTTCTCCACTGTCCACAACTGCATCTTCTCCACTGTCCACATCTGTGTGACCACTCCCTATTTGCAGACATCTTTTGACAATCTGTAAATGTCCAGTCATTACTGATGTTGATTTCTACAGTAATACAGACCAATGATTTTTAGAGAAGGAGTACCATTGCAGAATTTTTTTAATTTCCTCTCATTGGGCATTTATGATTTGATTCATTCTTCTGGCCAAGTATGCTGCCATGGTTGTAAATTTGTAGTAGCTCTTCATTTTCTAAGCATATGAGTTTGGTTTAAGGTTTGCCAGGTGTTATTTTCGAGCAGTAAGATCCGATGTACTAAAGAATGCTGATAGAAGTTGTTTTATAGCCATTCTAAGCTGTAGACTGTGCCAAGAGTTGCATATTTTTTCAGAGACTTTCAGGTATTTAGTTTTTGATCGAGTGATTTTGCCTTAATTTCTACAGACCTCCTCACAGCCTCTGAAGGCCAACAGCCTCTGGAGTGGTACCAGTGTCAATATCAATCTGGACAATCTTGCTAGTGGAGGCAAGTCACAGAAGAGTTCGGCACCAAGTATGAAGCAACTACAGATGGGCGGCCAAACAACACCCGTTCGACCAGGTAACTATGGGATCAAAACACTTGTCGTACAGATTCACAGTTAGGAACAGCTTCTATGTAAAGAGGTCTTATCTTATTCCCTGGCCTTTTAAGCAGACACTATGACTCACTCTGCCCAACACCTATGTTGAAACGTTCTCACGGTCTATACTAGCACATTGGGTGGTCTCACCAATGGTCTGAAGAAGCCATTGGCTCGATGACACGACATGGGAATGGAACGAAAGCCGTCCTTCACAGACCCAGTGATGTTGCTGTCATCATTTTGCTTTTATAGACTGAAAATAATATAAAATTTAAAAAATAATTTTTAATATCGGCGCCGATATCTGATATTGCCGATATCTCTATAATCGGCCATATTAATCTGCCGGCCAATTAAGCGGTACAGCTCTATTTGCTACTATTCTACGTGTGTTTGTGCCAGCCCCAAACCTGGGAAAGGAGGAGGGTGATGCTAATTGTCTTGTTATGACATTGTCTTTAAACAGCTAACCAGCAATAATGGCCGTATTAACATTCAAGTGTAAATTAATATACCTAAGTTATTTCCAGACATTACTTTTGGGAATGTGCAAACATAAAAAGTGATTGGTGCAAGGAAGGTTCGTATTTAAAAAAATTGGCCAGGTGGTTTTGGGGAAGACCCTTTTGTTATCAATTGGACTTGTTGATACAGAAATCTGCAATGTGTCATCATTCACACACACACACACACACACATATATATATATATATATATATATATCAGCATCAGTCCTTGGAACTTTACTCAGTCTCAGTCTTTTATGATGAATGTGAAAAAGCTGCCCATATCTGCTACCTACAGCAGAAATTTTTTTGCAATAGTACATGGAATGTATGAAAGCATAAGAGCATAGAAACATGGTCGTGTCTATCGTATACAGGATAGAAATGGTGGCATTGTATTGTGGCTGGTCAGTGCCAAACAGCAACAGTGGTAAAGTTGGTTTGCCAGAGCCTGATCCATCCAAGAAGGAGTGAAACCAGTCAACAGATGTACTCTTTTTCAATAGAAACTTCACAGTTACTATAAGAGCAATTTTATATTGTTGTTCTTATTGACTGTGACTGCATTGTGACGTAGTCTTAGTGACTGCACGGTGGTCTCTATAGACAAACTTGCATTGGTTTAAGTGTCATTTGGTGGTGAAATTCAATCCAAGTTCATGAAATCTGATACTGGAGTGCTAATTCATATGCATTACATGGAGGAGTTTTTTCATGTCATGTGAAGTTTTTAGGTATGAACACTGTTTTTCATGTCTTCCAGACAGATTTTATTCAGTTGCTTGTGATACTTTTCAGCTGTCCAGCCTGCAACTATTATTCCACCACAGGGCATGATGGGATTCCCACAGCAGCAGGGCATGATGGGAGTTTCACAGCCGCAAAGCATGATGGGATTCGCCCAGCCACAAGGCATGATGGGATATCCTCAGGCGCCAGGTGTAATTGGAATGACGCAACAGCCAGTTATGATGGGAAACCCACAACAGTTTGGAACCAGTGGATTTGCAACACAGATCAATTCTTCTCAGATGTTCTCTACCAAATCATCACAGGGAACCAATATGGGATTTGCCAACTTTGGCAAATAACCGGCCATTGGCTATAAAATGAATGAGCTTGATAAGATGTCTGCGTGTTTAAAAAATTTCATAACTTTTCAATGCATTCAATATTTTGAAGAAAGAACCGCATGAATCATGATTAAAATTGGGTTACAGGTTTCAAAAGTCATATCAAATTTGTTGCAATTTCATCAGGCATGAAGTTGTTGCAGTTCTGTGCCATTGGATAGTTTGAGCAGAGTTGGTGTAATAATTTCACTCCTAGCAAGTATGCAGCAGTGATTGCAATTGTTTTGAATGTCAGCTGGCTATTATACCTCAGCATTGTCAGAGCTGACGTGCCAGTTTATTTGAGTTGCATTGACAGGTATGTTAAAAATTGTAACAGCTGTGAACTTGTTCAAACTAGATCCTTAGATTTTGCAAGTATATCATTACTATGCGTAGATAAATAACCATTAGAATTAGCTAATTGGGTTTCATTCATTGGTGGCTGACACACATTAAAGATAGTTTATAAGTCTTACTCTTATTTAAGCAAAATATTTGTAAACAATATTTTGAATGCCAAATGAACTAACGACTGGGTGTTTGACCAACCCTTCAAAACTAACATCCTTTACTTTATAGCTAAGCCTCTTCTACCAATGTCAGTTGTAAAAATACCCTGCTTTATTCGATTGATATGAATCGTGATTATTCGTTGAAAGCACTGCGGTTAAGTGTCTGTCATACCAAATGGGCGTTGTTTGCTCAGATATATTGAGGCTACACTTGTTGCACTCATGTTCCAGTGGTGTTGTTCTGGTTATGAAGCAATGTTGTACTATGTTGCTCAACGTGAAGCAATTCATTGTTACACAATTTTTCCACTTTTCCATTACTATTGTTTTTCACTTTTCAATTTCTTTTGTTTTTGATTCTGCAGTGCACTTATTTCTATTATCTGCAATGTTGTCTTTCATTGCCTTGGATGCTATATTGTTAAGAGCTGTCTTTGTTTAAACACAAATGGAGCTCAAGTCTGTTTTCTAGACCTGTAGAGTTTTAAACGATGGTGAAATGGTAGATTGGTTAGTGAACATGCTGTTCAATTTAAGTGTCTTTGAAAATGTTATTGTCTAAATTGTTTGTATGTTTCATTTATTGAACTTGAGGTTGCAAGAGCTGTTAGTGACACGCTGATAGGTTGTAATATCATTGCAGACTTTTCGTAGGTTTTATTATACAGCTGATCATTTGTTTTCCTTAACAAATGATTTATGTAGCACCTTTTGCTCAGTCAGACCTCTCTAGAGTGTTGCTTTTTGTATGTACACCTTGGATTTTGTATTTTATGTAGAGTCTGGGAAGTTAAGATTAGGATGCAGTCCTACAATATTGCTTGAAGTCTGGCATTGGCTAGGTGCAGCGGTGTTGCATCGCCTGGGACATGTTGTATTAATGATTATGTTTATCACAGTAACTGCTCTTGTTTTGGTCCATATGATTTAAATGATTTTCCCTTGCATATGATTGACTATAGTTGAAGTTCTGTTAATAGCTGTCGACTAACAGACGTGTTGTACATTGAATCATTCGGCGTAGATGGTGTTTTGAGGTCGTTAGTACAACTTTGGGGAATAATTTTGTCACCTATTCAGCCATTTCAAATTTTAATGGTCACCTCTTCTTCTTGGTCATCAGCCCCTTCTCTTTAGTCAAATAATTTTTATTAGCCAGGTAAAAAAAATTATCATTCGGTCATTGTTTCAATTAAGTCTCTCAATACATTTAGCCAATGCCAAGGTTTCGAAATTTGAAGACGGCTACGGCAATGAATGTTTTGAGTGCGGATGTCGTCACTGATTAGAATGAACGTAAACGCATTTTGGCCTAAATTAATTAATTTTTTGGCTCTTCAGTTGCTGCTAAAGTTTGCTTTGCCAGTGATAAAATTAAGCAGCAATTATTATATTTTACTCTGTTCATTAATTTTTTTTACGAGTTCATTTTTGAAATTCATATTTATATTTGCTTTCATATGAACTAATAAATTTTATAAAAACAGCATAACTGCATTGCATAACTGCAATAGAATTAATTCAGCTGTTGTGTTGTGGCATTTAAATCTAATGATAAATCTATGATACTCCATTGTAAGGCACAAACATTCGAAAGTTGAAATGCCAGACATTCAAAATTATTTTTGGCCATTCTTTTAATATAAAGAAAATTCCTAAGCAGTTTAACTCTTTAACAACCAGCATTTTTTATTATGCCTTACGTTTTATTATGGGCTGGACGTTAAAGGGTTAAAGAGCATTTGGATGGCCTGGACGATGTGGCTTGCTTGGCCAAAGGTTCGTGTTATGGCTTTGTATGGAAATAGCCAATTTTATGGAAATATATTGTGAAGTTCATTGCAATGGCAGAGAAGCTTTAGGTTGTAATGTAAGTTTAATGAAGAGAGTGTACTAAAAGTGACTGGGAAAGCAATGCAGGTCATCGTTAAAGTGTTAACACAACTGTAATAATGTTAGTATTACTAACTGTATCATAACTGAAGTTCTGTTTTGTAGGTTCAACTATTAATGTTACAGATATATTGGCACTTGAGATGCGTCGAATTGAATGTTATTACAAAGAATCATGCGGAATTGGTTTACTTGTAAATAAATATATCAGTGTAGATACTTATAAGCACATAACTATCACGATTGGGAAATCAAACAGTTACTGCAAATTGTTTTGCATATATTTGCGTATTTGCTCGCCATTGAGTAAGTTATTATTAAATGTTTTGTCTCTGGATCAAGTTGCTAAGGTCAAACATGGTAATCATATGGATTTATGTTGGTGTTGCTGCAGTTCAAATTGCAGTGCACCCTATGAAATGCTAATTTGTTGTTGATTGCATGCAACCTGTGAAGAGAGATTTGCCATTGTAACATTACTGCTGTAATATCTGCACTTGCGAAAAAAGATCTTGCAACCCAAGTATTCCTCCTTCTAGATCAGATGGGAATATATTTGATTCAGGGGTGTAACAAGCGAGGGGGCAGTGGGGCATCGCCCTGCCCCCTCAGTTTCAAAACTTGGGGACAAAGCACCCCCGCTTTAGTGCTCAGTGCCACCCCTGTGCCCCCCAATTGGTTCTTTTTTATGTTTCTCCATTGGCTTTTTAAGATGACTTTTGGTAAGATAATTTGTGCCCCCCACTTTTCAAATTTCTGGGGGCAAAATTCAAAAAGTGGGGGGGCACAAAACATGTATGGCGCTTTGCACAATTTTTTGAAATTATGCTCCCACTTTTAAAAACCTTACATCTTTGATTTGATTGGTGGGTGAGATGAACACTCGTTAAATTATGAGAGTGAGAAAATACAATTAGCATATTATAGACTTACCTTTGATGAATAGCTTGTTGTATGGGAAGTAACACTGGTCAGTTTTCAGTAAGTTGACCTGAGGCCATTGTTGGATACTGAACATTAATATTCTTGGCATCTAGAGCTGTACTGATATGCATGTGCGTAATCAGGCCGATTAGAACGATCAGTGGATTGTTCAAATAATCGGTAACAATAATCTGTGCCGATGTTAAACAGATTTTTTTGGTTTGGGGCTCATAACTCGCCAGTTGACTTAGCGGTACCATGTACTGGTTCATCCAACTAATAACGTCCCAATTCGGCTTAAATAAAATTATATTTTTTGGCATGATAATTGTTACAAGTGAATAAAGACCAAAAATGTTGAATTAAGTGGCTATGCGCAGTATTGGCATAATCGACCAAAAGTGATATAAGTACAGCTCTATTGGCATAACTTTCTTTTTTTTAAAACTCAGCTGGTTATCTTTAGCCATGTTTAATTAGGACATTTATTTTGTAATCGACTGCAACAACAAGACTCTAGAAAAGGAATTATGGGTACGAGAGTGACTAAGAGACTTTGCAAAAGAGGTCATTAACACAGAAGTTTCACCGATAGGAGATGAAACCAGAGTAGAGCCGAGTGAAAGAGGGAACAAGTTGTACGTAGAAATTTAATTTTGTACAGAAATTGTCTTTTCTGTTTTAATTAATGAACTGGTATTGATATTAATGCTATTTTACATATCGATTATAATGTATACGATCTATGAACTAAATTTGTTGAATGTTGCATGCTAATATTAATACATATGTTTAAATGCACATTTATTATGCATCGTGTATATTATTCATAGTGTAGGCAAATATATGTAGTTTATGTATATACATCTATATTTGTGCATGTATATAAGACAAACATATATCTATATAAATACACTAATGCATAGTTGTATTTTCTAGTTTTGGTTTGAATATCCAGCTAGTGTGCCTTAAATTAGTTGAAATTATTGTGTACATTATAAATAACTGCAAATTAATTATGAAATTGTTTTCATGTATTTCTTGTGTTCAATTTCTATCAGCTCTAGCTTTAACTTGACCCAGTAGAATAACAACACCTTTGCTACAAGTTTCCCACTTCACTTGCTGTGCTTTTTAAGTAGATAGTTTTCAGCAGTAAAATACCATAAATTGGTAATGTATTATATTTCCACACTATGGAATACTGGTCTAATTAATTAGATAATAGGATATCTTCAATCAACTAGTCTTCAGGGATGTGATTAAGAGTGTCACCTAAGCAGTTAATGAAAGTCTATAGGTTCTAGAATCCACAGTTGTCTGGACATTGCTCTATTTCTTGGTCAGGCATAGGCATGCCTTATCTTCCAATATATTGTAGGTCTTGACATTACTGCATTTATGTTTTACTCAAAGCATAATGAATTTTTTAGGGGCCAAGACTTAGTTTGTCTGTTGCTTAGCAGTGGCAATGACCTCGGTAGCTGTCCCTTTCGCTATTGCTATTTTTATACAAATCATATTTAGACTTTCCAGTTGTATCGTACAATGTAGTCGAATTCGACATCCCGCACAATGAACATGCTGAGGCCAGCATAGAAGTCGAAGAACTCCCTTCTGGACACCATCGCATCACTCGGTTGGGCCGGAGAACTAGGCACAAAATGCCTCGCTAAATTGTCGAAAAGCATTTCACACGTCCAGTCGCCATTCTGATATTTCGGGTGCTTCTTGTAGTTGTAGCCACCTTTCAGGTCATTGATCGACACCAGACCATCGTGGTCTTGGTCCACCATGCAGAAGACCTTCTCGACAATGCTAGTACGCCATTGAGACATCGGTTGACGAACTAAACGCATGAGGTCGTCTGAAGAGATCTTACCCGTTCCAGAATCGTCTAGACAGTTGAACACATTCAGGGTTTCTTCTTCCGAGCAATTCCACAAGCCGAATTCACGCATGCCCTTTTTGAACTCCGCATACGATAGCGTGCCCGGATCGTTTGTATCGTATATGCAAAACGTATAACCCAAGTCTCGAACTCCAGAGACGCCACGAGAACGACAGACAGCCTTTAGCTTATTCGCAGTCTCTGCCAATTGTGCTCTGTTGCACTCGCGATTCATATCTGACGAAAAATGTGTAAGATTCGAAATCAATTCATACACCGTTTCTATCAATTAATCGCCGTTTCTGAACCTAACTGATTACACTCAAACCTTCAGCGATTCCTTCTGATTGCTGTCGAACGTAAAGAAACTGCGGTTAATTGGTCGCAATTATAATTGAATATTTTTGTCATTTTAATAGTGGTTGCAGTTGCAATTTTTGTGTTGTGTATTTCTTATTAAAACTTTCAGTAGCTTGTCGTAAATTTATTTTTAAACAGGATAATGACACTCCGCGTGTAAAGTACCATGACAACAAGATTGTGTCATTTTTTAATTATTTCAGCGCATTAAAAAATACGAAGTTGTTGGTTGGCGTACAAAACTAGAAGATTTGTCATTTGGCAAAAATCTATAAATAAACTAAGACCTTAAACTTCTTTGACAATAAGATATTTTTACAGCACTGACTTTGTCCGTTTTTCTCATCCAAATTTCGACTATTGGATCAGGCCTCCAATATTTATTGTTTAACGCTTGAAACGTAATTATCAGATTTATCTAAATAAATACGATCTTCTGATTTTCAAGATACTCAAGAAACGTGTCCAGAATTAATTTGATATACATTTGACGTAAGTGGAGCGCCCAAATTCTCACAAAACGATTGGGCTATTTAATGTCAATCAAAGGACTATTCCGCCCATTATTCATAGGTTTCCATAAATAAATCTCGACTCCAACAAGTATTTTTTTAAATTAAATCTATTGAATATTTTCAGTTGGGCAAAAACTGTTTGAATCATAAACTGATCTTTTGAATGAAAATGTAAAAGAAATTTAGTTGCCTCTTTTGGCTTTAGGTTATGATGGGTGGAACTATTATTAGTAAGTGACGGGTCATTAGCCAATCAAATGGGGTTTCCCACTGACGCCAGTTTCACGCAACGTGTCCTCCTCGCATGTTTGTAAACAGCTGAGTTTTCCCTAGATTAAAGACTACTTTACAGCTCAAACTCAACATATCTGTTAGGAATTCTCAGAACAAATGTGGATTAAGTTGCTCTCCATTTATGTGAAATACGTAGTTTGACATTATTTTGCCTTCAGTTGTTGACATTAATGTTTTTCATCGTATTCTGCATGAGCTCGCAGTCATCACCTTTGGCGAAGACTCAAAATGCATTCAGTAAAGCCAAGCTCATAGCCCTATTGGCTGAAGCTACATATTCTCGGGTCAATGTAAATTAATAATTTTTTTAATGAGTTTAAGCTTGACCATTAGCATTGAAACAAATCTGTATTTATGACCTCACCTATAGGCCTATTATGATAATATGTTTGTAACAGTTTATTTTGGAGTCTTGGTCAAATTAAATACAAGCCTTTTCCAGGTGTTTAGTTGTAAACATTGTGAGAGTCACCTAGGTTACCTTACAGCACTTACTGCTACGGGATGGTTACTAAGTTAGGAGCAGTTAATTACGATTGACTGCACTAAGCAGACGTGGCAACTCTAATATTATGGGATGTTATAATTATTTCTCTACAGCTGTAAAATTATAATAAATTTCATGTAAAATGGATAGGCAGTTTAAATATTGAAATGACTGCAGATTCGTCAATTCGTAAAACCATTATAATTGTGCTGCATGAAAAGAGTAATATTTGTAAATGTCTGAGCCACTCTATTCCACAAAATATTAACCTTAAAGGACGATGAAAAGTAATTCTTCTTGCTCGTAGGCCTTCAAATCGAACAACATTGCCCCGAAATTGAAATAATATAGACTATCTTCACTAGAGAAGTTTAAAACAGGTTATATACTGTGTTGCTATGCCACCATTTTAAAGTCTGGAGCAAAATGTAATAGAAATCCTTTCGATTATAATGCACAAGGACACTAAATTAAAAGCATCGTATTTTCTGCCATTTCCATTTCCTTGCACGAGAGCAATCAACGGACGTTTTTCATGCTATTCTTTTTTGCGACAGTTTTGGTCTAATAACTGAATAAATTGGAGATAAGATCAATTTATACATGAAACAATCGTCTTAGTTCAGCTTTATTATAAAATTGAACGATAATAATTGCTTTCTTAGCAGAGCGCAGCACGATAAAATTGTCCGACTTGCGCTTTGTTAGACTGGTTTCACCGTAGTCTTAGTTGACTTTACTACGAAACCACTGTTCGCGTAGCACGGTCTTCCGTCCCGATAGAATTCGAACCCGTTGGCGGCGAACTTCTGAGCCTAAGGGAGAACCTCCATCGATGGTTAAGCAGAAGAAATCAACTTCAGTATCTGAGAAGGAACGTAAAGTTGACGATGAGCCTAAATGGTAGGAAAATTGAGTTTACAGCGGATCTTGGGTTTTCACCAGCGCCGCCATATTGACTGTTTTGCGTACCCCAGAAGCGGGCATTTCGTCTGTCTTTGCGTTTACCTTACAAGCTCATGATCCTCACCCGTGCAGTTTTTTCCTTCTGGGACACATCTAAGGTGTGCCTGGAATGAATTAACGGCGGAATCATAAGGCGTTGCGCATAGAATTTCAAATATTGGAGGATCGTTTTGATAGTTGTTTCAGGGACAGTAGGACTCGTTTGACACGGCTGCCATTTTATGTTAACATGTTGACTGCTTTGCGTAAAACATACAAGAGTTTTACAGACTTGTTTTACTGCGAAGGCTGAAAGCTGGACACTGTATGAAAATTGATGATTATGTGTTTAAAGGTTTGTCTTACAATAAGGATAAACTTACTCACCTATTTAATACTAATGGAAATTACTATGAGTAGACTACATGATGATAATTATTGTAATTGAAAATCGGAGATTAATATTGTAGTAGCTGGAAATGTTGACTCTTACAGGTTTTTTAAATGAAAAGACAGAATAACCTCTGAGCTGACGGTAGTGAATGCCATATATGAATACCAGTTTGAGACCTCTTAAAGTTCGTGTACTTGTGCTGGTGGGATAAATCTTGAGTAGTATGAATATGTCAGTGGGGTAACTTGGTTTATTTATTTAGAAATTTATGTAGCTCCATTCAAAGAAACTAATCAGAGGTGCTGTACATAGACCATTTTAGCCTCTCTGCAAAAGATGTCGTATCATGTTAGTTACATTATGTTCATCTTGTAATATTTACGTATGTGTTAATGCACACATATTTGTACTTGATTATGGTGCTGAAGCTTTGGCTTTTTTTACAACAGACCACAATGTATAGCTTGCTTCTAAAGATTTCAATGAATTTAATTTTTACGTTATTTTGCAGCGTTGGTTCATCTGATTTTCTACTTACGTTACCGTTACTGGGCTTCTTATTTTTATCACTATACAACATCCTATTAAATACCATGATTAGTGACACTTGATTTAAAAGACTAATGGTGACGCTTGCGTTAAAAGACTAATGGTGATGCTTGATTTAAAAGACTAATGGTAGATGTCACACGATAACTGTGAGTACATTCTGTTGCAATTTTATTACTTAAGGGAGGATCATCTTCAGCAGCCTAGCGGTGTCAAAGATGTCCCTCCAGTTTACGCTGCCAGCAATGCTAGCATGCTGCCTGTCATTGCTTCAGCTGAATGTGTTGCCATGGTGACGAAGCGCACCCGTTCGAAGCCTCAACCAACTGCGGCGTCAAAGGATCCGAAAACGGCATCGGAAAGTGAGACACCGATGACAGAAGTGGAGCTGCAACTTCCAGATGGTGTGCAGTGTCAACCTCATGTGGCAGTTCATCAGATAGCCACAAGATCCACAACTGGTCGGCTGGCTAAGCGTCCAAAACTGGAGGCGCCATCAAAGAAGATACCACCGAAAAAGCAGGGTTGGTATTATGATGAGTGTTTGCATTTATGTTTAACAGATGTGGTTGAGCATAATTATGTCTTTCAGGACATTTTCATGTGATTCGTTTTGAGAACTTCTGAGCTAAACTGCTGTGCTTATGTGCTGCACAATTAATTATTTGTTCAGTCTGGTTTTGTTTAAAGTATAGCTACACAGTTTAAGCTTTTTGTGATAAGTCTTGCTTGCATGAAGGGATATAGGTATAAAGTATAAATTTTTAGCATGATTTGAATGTTTTTTTGTGAGTTGTTTTAAATCTTTGTTTTGTCATTTGTGACTCCATTTGATTTGGTTTTCTGAGAATTTTGATATAACTAATTTAGCTAGATTTTGGAATAAGTATATGTTGCATGCAGGATTTTACCTGACATTGATTTGCTTTGATTTCCCAATCACTTTTATTTACTCTTGTCATTAGCCTGTGTTATTGCAGATGTGAAATTTCCTTTTTACAGCAAAGGAAGTTCATCAGGTGGTTGCTGAAGGTGGCAGTGTGGAACCCGCTCGTTCACGGCGACCATGGGAACTGTGGGGCACCGATGACACAAACCTTTTCTTTGAGGCTTTGTTTGAGGTATTGTTACTGATCTATACATTCACTGAGTAGTCGCTTGTATGATTGATGTGTAGTCAGGGGCGGTGATTCCGGGGGACAATTTATACGTGTGTCCCACACATTTCCTTCACCGTCTCGCATTGGGTGTCCCCCTACCTGTCAGGCGAGATCGCCGCCTCTGTGTGTAGTAGACATTTAACTCCTAACAAATCTCAACTGGACAACATTCGTTGTTGCTTGTAACCTGTTGGGTTACTCTCAATGGGAATATATGAATTTAGTGAATATTGATTGATTGATTGATTGAATAAATTCTTTGGCAAGCAAATTTCTACATCTATCTTTAAGCATACTATGACTTTAGTATTATTCCTAAGTGCTGCTTGTTCAAGTGTGTTGTGCCAATAGAGTTTATCGCTGGATGCATTTATGGCCACGCCATAGACAAAGTGTGCTCCTGATCACTGGTATCACCAGTCACCGATTGGCCGCCAAGGTAAGTCAAGGCTTCAACAGCTTACAGCTCTTTACCCGCAGCGATAGGCATTAAGTGGTCACTAATGCTTTCATCTTCCTTTTGCTACCTCCAATGACAGAAGTTACATCTCTGCTAGCTTTACTAGTAATGAAATATAATCTGTATAGTCTGGGTCAATCTGTTCGGATCTACTTCGGATAGTGCGTTGTCTGCCATGCAGAGTCAGTTTAGCTGTGTATGGTTTTGATTTTAGCATGGCAAAGATTTTGATGCAATTCAGACATTCATGGCTCAGCGACACAAGAAAAGAGGCGGAACTGAGTCAGCAGCAAAGACTAAAGATCAGATTCGACATTTCTACTATCGAACAAGCCACAAGATATCGAACCACATAAAGCTGTCATCGGCAGCAGATGGTTAGTTTTTTTACCCGGCTCTAATAATAACAATAACAACGCCAATTTATAAGGCGCAGTAAACGCAGCCCTAACCACTACTTGAGTGAACTTGCAGTGACAATCATTGTCCATCAGAGAAGAAGATGAAGAGCCATTCATTTAGCTAACCCTGAGGGAGCCATAGGTATGAAGCGTTGGCAACTTCATTTTCTTACGACGGTGGGCATCCATTCCTCTTCCTTGTCGTCTCATCTTCCCACCGATTGTGTGCGGTCCGTGTTCTCATCATAGTTTAGTTGGCTGGGGATGCAGGTGGTACAAAAATCTTGACACAAATTTCTGCCTTGGTGGGGATTTGAACCCCGACGTCTTGGTCGACGATCGAGCACGCTAGCCACTGGACCACTGCACACCCCATCCGAGAAGCCAGGTCAGAATCCGGCAAGAGTGAGAAATTAAGCTACAATGGATGCAGAGAAAGTTAAACGATTTGTAGTTTGTGAAAGTCAAAGAGGAGTGAGTTGCAAATTGTCAAGTTGGCAAGAAAGTAAGCAGATGCTAGGGATACAGTACGATAAAGTTTGAGGGCACTGTAAATTTGATTCTATGAACATTCCATTTGTGAGATTGAAATGATTTACCAACAATTTTGATGTGGTCAGAGTAAGACATGATAGACTCAAAGGTCATGTTCCAGATGCCTGCCATATATATATATATATATTGATCAGTAGTCGGTGTATCTAGCGGTACAGAGTCCATGACTGAAACTGCAGCCTTCTTTCATTCATTCATTTCGAAAATTTATATAGCACCCCTTCAAGAAACTTACTCAGAAGCGCTCTCAGCCAGGCTGCAGCCAAACAAATCTGACTTAAGGATACGATACAAGGCTGGCAGATTGTTCCTAGGGAGCAAGGTTTGTGTCGTGCGCAGCGCTAGCGAAGTCCATTCCAAATGGAGGGGCCCACAACTGAGAAGGCTCGGTGCTGCTTAATCGAACTCGTGGGATCAGTAGCTCCCCCTATCCGAGGAACGGAGAGCCCTGCGGTATTTAAGGATGGAGTGCTACCAACGAGGCATCGCCAGACAAGCGCTGCTATCCTGTAGCTAGTGTGCTGCGAGACAGGAAGCCAGTGCACGGCACCACGCAATGCAACATACTTACATTTATAGTAGCAGTTAAATTGTAATTTTTTTTCTTGATGTCGCTTTGGCTGAGTTTTGGGTGCATGATCCTTCAAATTGGCACAGGTGCATGGCATTAACTTTATTATTAATTTTGGTAGTAGAATTAAATTGTGGTTTTTGGACAGATTCCAGAAAACAGGCCCTGGAACTCTATGGTCTTGTTTGCTATGGAGAAATTCGTCGGAAAAGTTTGCTTAGTAAGTGTCATCTAATCGTATTTAATGTAATTGCATTTGCTCATGTTATCATTGCATCAAATACCATTCTGATCTGTGATTTAATTAGATTGCCAGTATGTACCAATTGGGATAGCGTTTGATCTGGAAGAAATAGTTTAGCAGATGTGAGGTGCAAAATCCATAGCTTGGGTTGAAATTTTAAAGGGCCGTCTGGAATAAATTTAGTAGTTGTCCTGTAGAAAAAAGTTTTTCTTATTGTTTATTAATGAACTTTAAATATTGCCTAAATATTTGATGCAACTGAATGGGCTGTTTGTCCTTGGAGCTGTAACTTGGTCATAAACCTGTAGTTTGTTGTGGTTTTCTGCTAGTCAGACAAGCTCATTATTTTAATTCACAACATGTAGGCACAAATTTTCCTTTTGCAGAAGAATCACTTACTGTATTTTCCTAACTACGAGACGACTCTTTGTATAATCAATCAATCATTCAATCTGTACATAATATAGCGCCCCTTCAAAATATCTACTCAGGCGCTCCCGGTCTGACTATGTAAAAAAATATGAATTTCAATGACGAGTAAAATGCAGGCAAGGATTTTCTAGGCAGGAGGCATAGGTCGTGGGGGCCCATTCCAGATGGGTGGGTTCACGACTGCATCGTTGCATCATAGTGGTGCTAACGAAAGGAACAATCAGGTCCCCATGGGCAGCAGTAATGCAAAATCTATGGACCTGTGAATCACAAATTTTCTTTCGAACATCGAATCAAATCAGAGGTAAAAGTTAGATCTCAAATTGAATCAGTGGGAGTCAATTTTATATTCATGTAGGGGGTAGTACTTATAGCTGAGGTTTACCATAGTAGCAAAATGTATTTGTTTACCTTAAAATCTCAGTGTAGTTGATATGCAAATGTATTTGATTACCTTACTTTTATCCTTGCTGCAATTTGAAGATGTTTGTATGTTTCAGAGGTGGACAAAATTTGGTCAAGGTTGAATGAACTTCTTACTCAGGGGTTAGTAAAAGTCTTGCATGAATTCACATCACTGTCTGGTGCTTTGCCAATGTAGGGTTTAGCTCATTTGATAGGCCGCAATTTGTGGACTGAATTATAACATGGTGTAAGAGTTTGCTTTTTTGAATTATTTACTTTGCTTTTTTCACATTGTGAAGTCTTTTGTTTGAGGTTATAAAGTATGTGCTGTATGCATGCATGTAAGTATGTATAAATGTATAATAGTTGAGCGTGGAGACACTTAGTATTCGGTAGGTGTCCATGCTTCCTTTTTACCTATAATTAGAACTGCAAATTCAAGTTAGTTGCAGAAACTTTTGAATTTAAGTAAATACTTGTATGGATTTATGTATTAGTTAAGGACAGGCTGCAGAAAGGGGGCTGTTCCAAACTGTGCCTACTTAAAGAGGGCCCTGCAGGTTGTCTTGCATTGTGGTTGGGTATGAAAACCATAGCCTTTCATCCTGGCATTTAAAGTTTACATGTTAAATAGACTATTCAGTTTTTTTAGCCATGCAAAGCCAGATGTGCAAAGCACAGGAAACTGTGTCCATGCACATTGTATAACTTACATGAGGATTTACTAAATAGACCATCACAGTTGCCTTAGCTTCTATAGATGGCTTAAAAGAAAATCTGGCAGTTCGGAAAACGATAAGGCCAGCTTAGAACATGTCTCTAACTGTTTGATTGTTGTGCATAGTTTTTTATTGCTTTGATTTTAATTCTACAGGAGCACAATGATCAGAGTACGTGGGAAAAACCTGAGAATCAAAGTGCCTCAGTGTCGTGCTCTCAAGCGCCTTTACAACGTTGAAGGTAACACAACTCGTTTTTGGTAATGTAGAGTTGTGTTTCAGTTGGAGAAACTACAGTAATATTGACGACTGATTGGTGTATGACGGACAGTGCTTCAATCAATCAATTAATCAATGTCAATTTGAAATAGCGTTCCTTCAAGGTATCTACTCAGAGGTGCTTGACAGACTGATATTTACGGACAGAGCTTGATAGACTAATATATATTGCTTTAACATTATCACTGCAATACAGAATCCAGCATGACTTCACGGTCATTAAGTGTCACATCTGCAATGATCTTTACCTTGACTACATGAAATGCATGGAGGAAACTGGAATAGGAGAGGGAAGTCAATGGTGCATTGGTTGATGGGGATGGGTGAAAGACTTGTAATAGATCATTCATATATCTGGAGATGAAGCAATGGATTTTATATGTTGACAGTCCTGTCAACAGTAATAATTGAAAGTAAAGGGATCTTTTTAGCCTAAATGTGTCTCCACAAAGGCTTTTTCTTGTACAGATAATTAACCTTTACTGGAGAATCTTCGTTTCTAATGATATCCTCTATTGCCCTGTCTTCTGAGGAGAGACCATGTTGAAATCTTTAATTTTTAAGTGCTTCTATAAACTGATGGAATCTTCTCAATATAATGGAGGCACTCTCTGTTCAGCCTAAGTGAAGGAAATCAGCTTTCAAGCATTGGAAAAAATATGCATGGAACACCTGCTTTCACTATTACGTTGATACCTTTCTATGTTTAGCCGTCTAATAATAATAAGAATAATAATATCTTCATTTGATTTAAAACTGACAAACCATAGAATAATTATAAGCATAGTATGAATGTATGATGACAAGTTATTGCAATTAGTCATACTTAACTGTCGACAGCCATGCAAGGTACCTATTTTTTTATACTTCTCATTTCACGACTGCTGCTGCCTAGCAAAAGAAGGACTAGCCAACCTTAGGGGGATACGAGAAGCGAACTCACTTCCTCAGCCATTGTGTTATCTTTGACTCAACCTGCCCCGACTTAGTCTAATGCTAATTTTCGTAATTTAATAATTAATTGGTATGCATAATATAACTTGACCAGCCTCTTAAGTTGTAATTACTTGTGAAAGTTTGAAGATGAAGTTTGAAGAGTAAAGATTAAATTTCAGAGCAGAGAGACGACTCTAAACTAAAACTGCCGGAAAAGGTCGCTCTTAAAATGCACCCACGAACAAATGCGGCATGGAGTCATGTTCAGATGTTGTCGCAGAATCCTCGTCTACTCATCAACGTTCAGCCTGATCAACACCTGTCGGCCATCTTTGATTATCTAAACAGAAAATGGCGCCTTGAATGCCTCCATATGGTAATTTTTTTGTACGAAAGGTCTATTTTTGTGTTAGTAGTATTATAAAGGATTAAGATCAGACTTTTGTTTTTAACCCTTTGATGACAAGCTTGCGATAAAATCTTGGGAAACCAGTGCAGTTTGTCGTTAACCCTTTAACGACCTGCATTATTTATTTCCCATACAGTTTACTACATGCTGGTCATTATAGAGTAAAAGGTTTAAAAGAATTTGTTATGGATGACTGTGGGGTTTTTAAGAAGTAGTTGTCGATTGGTTTAACGTTGGTTCTGTTTTGAATGAATGTGTTTTGGGAGGATTTGTTTAGCAGTTTCTAAGGTTTAGTTTGTGTGTTTGCATCCATTACTTCAGTTTTAGTTGAATCGCATTTGTATTGGTAGTTGAGTTTTGTTAGTTTACTGCACATTCTGACGTTTGAGTCTTGATGATATAAGAAATTACGGATTTGCCATGGGATAAAATTGCATGAAAGCTGCTAAATTCTCACATGTCATTTTGTTGAAAAGAAAATTTGCTTTGTCTGATGTGTATAAGTTGATGAATGTGATATGTGAAGAATGCTGTACATTGGTGTGTTTCTTTGTAATATTTACAGAAAGAGGCTCTTGGTGAGAAAGTGGTTGACCCTTTAGAGTTACGATTGCACGTGTCGTCCGACTACACGCTGACCCCAATTTCAATTAGTCGATCAAACACGCAGCCAAAACTCGACTTCAGCTTTGAACACTTTTTGGAAAATATTAAAAGTAAGTACAATGCTATTAATGCTTTTCATTATGTTTGTTACTGTTTAAACGTGATTTTGAGTGATTGGTTTGTTTGTTGGTATTTTATCTAATATAATCTGGGTCAGCGCTTCCCAAACTTTTCAGAGTGGATTTTTTTCATTGCAGCTGAACTGGTGGTGTCCTATTCCCAGCTCCATTATCGTTTTGCATTGTACACTGCCAGTCCATTTGGTTTTTAAAAAATAGAAAGCAGTTTATTCATCCTGTATGTCAGAACCAGAATGGGCAGCCTTTCCAGTTCTTAATTCCTATGAAATAATTTTGCTGTCCCATTGGACCATCAGAAGTGTGTGGTGTACTCGGACATTTATTTACACTTGTTTAAATGTCATTATGGCTATAAAGTTACTGGCAGCAGTTGGTTGACCTCCTTCAAGTCTGCTATTGACAGATTTAGTTTGCCGTTTCCTTGTTCATTTATTGGTTGACTCGCCGAGGTTTGGTTTAAGCGAAACTGTAAGCAATGTTGCTCTGATAGAAGTTTGATGAGAAAATAAACTACAGTTGCAATGATCAGAAGTTAAACCAGCCATCTTTATATTGTGAATGTTTTTCTTTCATCCAGACTCGGTGCCTGTCTTATCGACCTCAGTATCACCACCAAATAAGCGAACATTAAAAATAGTCACACCTCGAACTGACGATCAGTCACCAAAGAACCGGTGTATAACGGAGACCGTTAAAACGAATACGAATGAAGAAGACCAGTTGCGGATATTGCCACATCTGGTTCAGCCGTCTTTAAGTTATTCACTTGTGAGCCAGAGGACTGGAATAAACGATAATAGCTCTGCTGCCTTTGCCATGGAAACCGATGACAATGCCTGTGATGTAAATGCTGCGACTGCATTCTGTCCGGGATCAGGAGATCTGTCAGAGGCGCCCTGCATCTTTCCCGACACGTCAGGTGCTAATGTGTCTGTGTGTTCAACTGTTGGTATTAACCCTGTGATTGCTATGGGCAATGGTTGCCTGCATTCTTTCCATCTGCCTTCATCTGAAACAGTTTCAATGTCAACAGCATTGTCAGCTGTTGCAGCAACTTTTTCAACTGTTGTAACATTAACAGCTGCAACGATGCCACTGACTGCAACAACATTGTCAGTAGCGCCTACAGCGTCATCGTTAGTTAACCCTTCATTGTTAGGTGCTACATTGTCAATGGCTGTTGTACCAGCGTCAGTAGGTACAAAAACATCATCGGTGACAACAATGGCATCAGCTGCAACAATGACATCGTCAGTTACAACGACAACAGTGTCCACCACAGCAACATGTTCTGTGGCCAACGCAGCTGTACCGACATGCGATTCTCTTCTGGTTAAGAGACTCTCAGGTCCGATAAATCGGACTCTTGCAGAGGAAGTGACTGTAGCAGAACTCTTTATTACGGCCGGTCGGCCAAAGGAACTGATTCTCGAGTACGACTGGACTCGTAAATGTTCATCGACTGCGGACGTTGCAGCTGAGCAGAGTGTTTCCGTTGGATCTGCGCTGCACTATCTCACGAGTGTTGCTCTGAATGAGTTTGCAGGATTTAGCAAAACAGCCTCTGCAGTAAGTGAACTTCTTCATTATTAAACCATGTAATTCATGTTTGTTTGAGATATGTTTATTATTGTAATATATAAGGTGCTGTGTATATATAAGTCCCAAATATTTAATTGAACGTAATCTTTTTATGACTGTTTTGACTATATGCATCATTCAGATGTTTCATAAATGTCGTGAAGCGTTTGTTGTATTGTGATTACCACAGTTCTAAGTTTTATTTATGATAAACTAGATGTTTATTGCATGTAATTGAGTCACTCGAGTCTTGTGCAACTATTTTTACCTATTAGAATGTCCTTTGCACTGACAATTTAGGCAATATTAATACTAGTCATCAATATTGAAAGCTAAGATTTTGTCATTTGCTTCAGTTTTCTGGTTGGCCTCATTTTGCTGTAGTTCTTTTCATTTAAAATTACTTACAGACACTCATTCGGAATAACATATTTGAATTTCACATGAAGTGCATGCATTTAAGAAAAGTGCAAAGGTCTAGTTGTTTGGTTACTGTCTTTGTCAAGAGACACTGCCCTCGTCAACAGTTGTCATACAGGACCTAATCGAATCCCATATGACAATATTCCCATATGGGAATATTAACTGTAGGACCTACATATTCCTGTATGCACCCATAAGGACTTAAAGTCTGTATTTGAACATTGTTAATTGGGCTTTAAATGTCCCACGTATGATGCTGCTGTTGATGACACCATACTTTTAATGTGGATGTCGACATATTGTAACAATTTATAGGAACTTTTGTCTGTGTTTGCTTGTGATTATTTGTAAGTCATTCTATTTTCTGTGTGGTCCTTTTGAGACAAATGTATAACTATATAAATTTTCATTTTATGTTACTCAACAGTCAACATATTACTTTACAAGACAGTGTTGTGATCATGCACTTGGAGAGTCCCATTGCTACTAGGCTTTTTGACTCCACCTGTTCATCTGCTGGGCATGATCCATCTGCACCCTATCCTGTAACGCTGCTTTCCATCATCAGCCTAGCTAAATGGTAACTGCCTCTCTTACAGTTAGATGCATGTTAAGTGCCCTTGTATCGGTATGTGCTGTGTCAAAAACACTGAAAATTGACATTTCATTGTCATCATCATCAGATATTTCACATGTACATTGACTTGTGCATTGCTTAAGAAGTGAGAAATATTGAAATGGCTATTAAATTGAAGTGCTCAGCGATATCAATTAAATGAAATTGTGTATGTTTAGGGTCGTCTTGGTGCAATGAGCCCTCCAACAACGGCTCTTGGTTTTAAGATGGATGCGAATTCGATAGGTACGAAGGGTCCTTCACGAAGTCCTCGTGTCCGACAGAATCCCACCATTTCAAGGACACGCAAGGATTCGATCAGCAAGGCACCAGATGCCAGTCTTGACCAAAGTGCCAACTATCCATGGTCAAATGCGTCCACTCATTTCGATGCCACTAACCTACTCTCTACGGTTAGCTTGGTCAATTTTATTATGACGATTATTATTATTGGTCCTAAAGTGTCACAGATTTTTGTATGTTATTTTGGAAGTTTGTTAACTGACTTTTGATGGCATTCAAATGCTAAAAATTAAGTTACCTTGGAAACCAAAAGTACTGAAAAACTGGCAAGGTATGGGCTTGCAGTAATTACCTAAATATGATAACAATAATTGCTCTTAATATAGTTAGTACTCGACAGAATATTATAAATGTATTGTTGTGGACAGTTATGTAAAAAGGGCTTGAAAGTTGACGAGGTATTGAAAAAAAGACCTTTACTAGGCTCTCATCTTGTGTTCTGGCAGTGAGGTTGATGTGTACAAATAAAGTTATTAGTAACATTTGCACCACGACATCTTACATAATGACTGTTAATAGTTCTGGGTGTTAGAGGTTCTGCTGTATCTTGGGTCTGAGGCTTCCTCAGGAACTGCACACAATGTCTATTTTAATAGTCATTGGTCAGTCTCTGCGATGTTCACAAGGGCACTAGATCCTATTTCCTTGCTATTCTGTAGCTGTCTTGATCACCATCCACTGTTGTGTATTAGGTGACTTCTATGGTGATCATAGACAGCCAGTGCAGCCACATGTGCATGCTGCAGCCACCTATGTCTTTTTAAAGTCCTTTCAGCATGTATTGCTGACTTTACCAGCTAAGTGATGTTGAATCATCTGAAACTGTCTTAAGTTTCTGTGCTCTTAAACTTTCATGTATGTTTTGCTAAGACTAACTAACTAACTTGTAAGTGGCTTTGTCTTGCAGTAGTCTAACATAATTTACTAATTATGCAAGATTATTGACAATGATAATAATAAGGGGTAGCGTACATGCTTAGGCTTTGTTTACATTTCTATTCCCAAACCATTAGCTACTAACTATTACTGTGTTGAAAATTATGATAATTTCTTGAACGTTTTTTGACAGCCTTTACTCTACACGTTCTCATCTTCGGTCAGTTCTGTCCTGTCAACGATTTCTACTCCTGTTACTATGGTAACGTATTCGAGTGCAGCTGCGAGCGATGGGAATTCTCCCAAGACTCTGATGACACCGAACAGCGAAGGAGTGTTCCGTGTTCCAAAGAGTCTGCCACCAAAGCTTCAAGCCAAGAACAATGATGGACGGACGATCGTGGATAAAAAGATTCTGGATGGATTGGGCATTTACCACGTAGGTTTTAATATGCTCACCTAATGCTGCCAAGTTTTGTCCAATTGATTGATTATGATAGTAGTCTGCCGTTTATTGAAATTATAAATTCTTGAAATTTTGTACCGCCCTTCTTTCAACATCTTTTGCTCAGAGGTGCACACGCCTCGTCGGCGCAATTGCAGTTGTACTGCAGAGCAATTGTGCACAAAGGACTTGCTCAAGGTCCATACACAATAACTGACGCCTCGGACGAGGGCCAAACCCGCTCACTCAGCATACACTGAGTGTTACCTGCCGACCGCTCTAACCGATGAGCCACCGTACCACACAGTATATGTTTATAACAATGATCAATAAATGTTGTTGCGTCATATGCAAGTTTTCTTGAAATCTTCAAATTGGAATAGATTTCTGTCATGCTGCAAAAATAAATTTCATCTTGTGAATAGTATTTGGATGTGCTTTACACTGCCTTGCAGTTCTGTTTTTGATTGCTATGTTGGCTTATGTTCTTGAAATGACACTGTCTCTTGAGATAAATATTATGGCAAGAAGTGCAAGATGGATAAACGTGATAGATAGTGAATGGATCTATTCTGTCTAATAGAAATCTCTTTCTCTTAGTTTTTTTTACAATGTCATTGCTGTTACTGTGTGGGAATTTGCTTTTTATGGTGTAGCAATTTCAGCTTGCCATCTCATCTTCCTACTGTCGGTGTGCTCTCAGAATACTCACTATTGTCGAATTGCAGATAGATAACTGAAAAAATTGCTGTGATGCATTCAGTGTAAAAATAATTGAGCCTGAGTTTTCTGTTTTCAGCCAAAACGTTCTGAGCTGTTCATGCCGCGAAAGGCTCGTGCTCGTAACTCACGTAAGCCTCTCGTCATCCAGCGCACCCTTTTGCCGAAAAGCCAGCTGCAAACGAGTCAGATAGTGACGCTGACACTGGTTCCTGGCGTGTCAAGTGCTCAGACTGGTTCTTTCCTTCCAGTTGCCTGTAGTACGGCACTCTCTTCGCAACTGCAGCTGACTCCTGCAGCCATGGCACCAGTTATGATGAAGCCAACCTCTGTCATCTGCAGTACACAACCGAATGTCATCAAGATGGCTCCGACTGAACTGAAGTCAACAGGAATTCGTCGAATTGTACCAGTCCCAGTTCCAGCAGGTATTTGACCACGAATATAAAGTGATATCCAGGCATATGTGAGATTCTTAGTTGTAACGTTAGCTAAGATGGTATAATGATACCTTTGGCAGGTAAAGTATTGTTCCTTACTCTGTTGTGTTAGAATTCAGCGTAGTGATATGCGTTCAAATGGCGATTTCACTGTGGTAATATTTACTCAAAGAACATCTGCATTTACTTTAAAATCCGTTCATCTGAAAGTGCAGCATATCACATCTCAAGTGACTGAATGTGTTTCTGTATGTTTAGCTATTTATATAGTTCCATTTAAGGAGCCGTTTGCAGGCCCTGAAGCATGGTTGTCTAATAGGTGTAACGAGATGCAATGTGAGTGATCTGAAGGTGTTGTGTGTGTTGCTTACATGCCAAACACTGCAATTGCATTATTAGGTTTGGCTATTCAGTTTCAGGTCATGTGAACTTGTAGAATACATTCGTAAAAGTACTCATGCGTGGGAAAGTTGAATTAGGAGAAGATTATGGCAATCCACTATTTAACACAGAGGTCAAAAACATGATAGCCAGCATGATAAAGTTAGATACTATGAAAACCAGACATGTTTCCAACGAGTGACTCATAATGTATTAGGGCTGTACCAAATAGGTGATTTTCACTATTCAGCCGAATACAAATAATTGGACCAACTATTCGGCGAATACGAATATGAATAGTGTACAAAATAGGTCTTCCGACATATTTAAAAATTTCGAATGTGAACAGAAGTTTCAGTTCAGTAAATTTATTGCTTTAACTAAAAGTAAATGGTCAACTACATGTAATTTTTGCTTCCTTCTGCCAGTCTGTGTAAACTTGGAATGGAACAAATTTTGCATTACTTAGAAATGAGACAGCTGACAATGCGATACTGTGGTCTAAACAGTAGAGAGTTACTTCAGTCCACTCGATATAGCAGCCGCCACCTGTGCTGCAGAAACAGATGTTGTGTGACCACTATTCATGTTCGGTCTGACTGCTGCTGTTCAGCTCAATACCGAATAGCTATTTGGCCCACTATTGGGCTCCGGAGCAAACATTCGGTACATGCCTAATATGTAATATGTAAGGCTTTAGGCTTTTAGATTAAGATGCAGTATCAATCAATCGATGCAATTTATATAGCACCTCTTCAAAATAACTATTCAGAGGCCCAGGCCCGGTCAAAAAGGAAAGTCTTGAGAAGTTTATAGAAAGAGCGAGACAAGTCACGCGGGAGAGGGCGCAGGTCAGATGGGAGGTTGTTCCACACACGAGGACCCACAATTGCAAAAGCTCTATTTTGTCTGGTTGTGGTATGAGCATGTGGAACCACAAAGTCGCCTCTTGAGGCCGAATGAAGAGATCGGCGACCAGAAGAAGCCAAAGTTAAGGTGAACAGATCCCTAAGATAAACAGGCGCATTGCCCACAACACAGTGCCAGACAATAGAGGAGATTCTATATTGAATGCGCTGCCTAGCTGGAAGCCAGTAAAAGACGTCCCTCATGTACGTAGAGATGTGGCCAAATTTAGGAACACAACCATTCAAACGAGCTGCAGCCTTTGAACCCCCTCCAATGGTTGCAATCGGACCTGAGGGATCCCACAGAAAAGAGAGGAACAGTAATCTAATCGATTAACGATAAAGGCATGAACCAAAGTGGCAGCAGAAGATGAGGAGAGAGAGTGGGAAACAACCAGCAACTGGCGCAAGAAATAATAGCAGAAACGAGTCAATGCAGAAATGTGCTTCACAAAAGACAGTTCTTGATCTAAAACTACCCCCAGATCCCTGACACAGGTGGAGAATACAAAGTTAGGGAATTCAGAAGACAGAGAGCCCAAATCGAGCTTGTTCAGCTGCTGGCGGGTACCAAGCCCAATATATTGAGTTTCCTGCGGATTAAGTCGCATTCGATTTGATGACATCCAGGCAGTTAGGGTATCTGTAGCTTGAGACATTCTTTGGACTGTAGAAGAAGCCTGGGATGATGAGCAATGCACATACGATTGAACATCATCTGCGTAAGAATGGCTCGCAAGAGAACAAGATGTGAGTAGAGACTCGATATCTGCAGTGAAAAGAATGTAGAGAAGAGGTCCAAGGACCGAAACCGGGGGACACCAAAGGGGCAGGGCGCCAAGGCGAACGAGATGAGTGAAAGACAACAGATGTAGAACGCTCGGAGAGATAAGACTTGATCCAGGTAAGTGGAAGGTCTCTTTTCCCAAAAGTTAAGGAGAGGCGACTCAAGAGGATGTCATGATCTACTGAATCGAATGCAGCGCTTACATCATATAAGGCCAGAAGGGTTACTTGGGACCTGTCCATGGCACTATATATGTCAAAGAGGAGACGAAGTAGGAGGGACTCAGTTGAGTGACCCTTACGAAACCCAGATTGACATGGAGGAAGTAGATTGTTCGTATCCAAATAGCTAAATAACTGACTGGCAACAAGTTTTTCAATTATCTTAGAGATAAAAGTAACATTAGCTATTGGCCTATAGCTAGACGGAACAGACGGGTCAAGCCCCGACTGCTTTATTATTGGCGTGATGATCGAGCGCTTCTGGGAAGACGGCATGACTCCTTCACGAAGAGAGGCGTTGCAGAGTAGAGTGAGGAATGGCAGCAGGATACCAATCGACTCCTGGATCAGGAATGGAGGAAGTGGATCCAGCTATGACATCTTTGGTGGAGAGGAAAGGATCAAGCGATGAAGATCTTGTTGATTGACCTCGGCAAGATCACAAAGACGACAGCTTGTAGAGGTAAAGGTAGGTTCCGATGAGTGAGCTGTGTCCTGGCGGATGGAAGAGACCTTGGAATCGTTGTAGTCAGTGAAGGCTTCAGCAGTAAAAGGAGCTGTCAGTGTGCTGGTGGACGGTGGCCTTCCAAGGAGATCCTTGAAAGTGGCCCAGAGTCGCCTAGTGTCCCCAGCACTGGAAGAAATCTGCCTCTCCCAGTATTCACCCTCCTTCTTCCTGTAGCATCGGTGCATGGAGCGCACAAAGACCACCCAGGCAGCCTGATCTTTAGGAGATCGCGTGCGCCGAAAGACGCGCTGGAGGCGACGTGCCTGACGACGGAGAGAATGACATTCTCCATCAAACTAGGGAGAAAGAGGATGTAACCGAAGTTTGGCTGTACGGGCCGGAAGAAGGCGGTCGATGATGTCAGTCATCGATTGGTTGTAGATGTCGAAGAGATCATCAGTTGATTGATCTCTGAGACTGGAAGGGTCAGAGAAGGCCGGAACCGCAGCTAACAATGCTGCAAATGTCTGCCTGTATCGTTTGCTAGCCATGAGTTTTTTCAAAGCACCTCTTTTAACCCTTTAACGACCAGCGTGTACTGAAATGTATTTGAAAACCTGTGCAGGTTGTTGCTACAGGGTTAAGGCAACCATTATTATGGCTCATTTCTGCTGGTAAGTTTCTGTTCAATCCCAACCAAGTCATGATTTTGTCTATTTTTAGACACTGTGGCTGTGTTTCCTTCAGTCGATCGACATGTTGTCTCTGTTCAGAATGATGTTGTCATGACAACGGTTCCCAATGGTAAAAGAATTTCTTCGGTTTTGCATTCTGGTAAGATTCAAATAGAATGATTGTATCTGTGATTGATTGATTGCCTGTTAACCTACACAAGTAGCTTGTTGTATATTGTGGATGTTTATACTGGTAATGACGTATTTCAATGCATCTTACCAGTTTACAGGTTTAAGTACATATGTTTTTGTCTTTAGACCAGCTGCACAAAATGGCTCATAAATATGTGTATGGTGATGGTAAGGTAATTAGTGCACTTTGAGCACACTTTTGTTCAGATAAGTCTTAAAAGACACCGTTCAATCATGTGGTTGACTTGCTTATGCAGGCCAATCAGTCAAATAGTCATGCACACTTTTCCAGATGTTTTGTTTTTAATTTGTTGTCTCTGTTTGACTGATAATTTTGTTTTTAAAAAGCAAACTACTAACAGCTAAGTAATGAATGAGTTGTTTTAACAGCTACATTTTGTCTCGTAAATATTCATTTTCGGTTTCATAGAAGTTGCTAAGTATTATTGAAGAACATTCTCATTATCAATGAGTTACTTGACAATGAATTGCCTGACATCTACCCCTATGCTTGTGTAATCAACAACCCTTAGGTTTGTTTAATTATTTTAATGGTGAGCTGTTTCTGTTTCCCAGTCACTTTTAGTACATATTCATCATTACAGAATTTAAAGTGACAGTGTTGCTAATGTCATATGTTTGGTTAGTGTTATTATAATGTTGCTACAAGAGAAGGTAATTTGTTGAATTATGAATCATGGAAACACATTTGTTGGCCAGCACTGTACAATAAATTTCCAGAGTGTCTGGAGAGGTACTCTGCAATTTTTTTATGCAGTTATGAGCATTGTCATCTGAGATTTGAAGTTAGACTGACCCAACAGCCCAGCTTTGCCTGGGAGTGAATTTGACCTCAGTGGGTGCGCTGCTTTGCCCCTTGAATTGTTTCCATGTAGATCTACTCCATTGCCAGTGTTCCATTTGGCGAGTGCTCTGAGCGAGGCTGTGGTTGTATAGCAAATGCACCTGATTCGCATATTAAAACTAGCACGGACTTCAGATGATACGAATGCATTTGACGGTTGTAATGATATTGAGTGTGAGCGAATTTTGCAATTTGAAACTCAACTTGTCTAAATAATATTGGAATATGACGTCAATCGTGTGTTGAAAATAGTCACATTGACCTCGGAATTCGCATGAAAATATTATGTAAAAGTTTTTATATTGCCAGGGTGTTCCATTCACAAGCCTTTCTTGGGATGAAGAGAAACATTTTCCGTTTTATTGTTAACTCTATAATGGCCTCGCATAGTAAAATATATGGGAAATCAATGCTGGTCGTTAAAGAGTTAAGATGATTCTCATGTTTTGCTTGTCAGGTGTCGACCAGAATCTTACTTCATCATCATTAATCTCGGAATCTTCACTGCCAACAGTAAGAATTTACTTTTATAAATTTCATTCTTAAATGAGTTTTCTATGTTTCAATTTCTGCCTTCTTTGACTGTATATTTCAGCATTTTGTAGCATTACTTGAAAGAAGATAGGCTTATGAATTTGTATATTTTTTTATTCTGTTAGATTTTATTCAGTTAACAAAATGAAGTTGTGGGATTGGCACATCAAAGCAAAATTTTCCATGCTAGAGTAGAAAACTTATGGAATATGTGGTAAAATAAATATACAAAGACAGTTCGATAAAAAATAGAAAGAGTTAAGGTGTGTGTTGGTGTAGTGGTCAGTGGGCTGGACTATCACCCAAGAGGTGTTGGGTGTTCAGATTTCCTCTAAGGTTTCGAGTTTTCTGCGGTTGGAAGACAAGATGGCTAGGGTATGGACTGGCCTCCCACCTTCATACGCCATGGCTAAGAAAGTGAAGTCGCTAGCACTTTATACCCATGGCTGCCGTGGGGCTTGCGTACGGTTTGAGTTAGGGCATCCTCTCTGCTCCTTAGACCATCACGACCTTCTAGTACCTCAGTCTAGAACTGCCAGAGCTCAGCATCGTGCCTATGCCTCTGCCGGCCCTTTTCTATGAAACAGCCTTCCTGTTGTGACTCGTGCTACCATCCTATCTGGAACCTATCTGGAAACACAATTGTTTCTGCTCGTTCTCTTAAGACTTTTCTCTTCTCTAGGGCTTCTTCGCACTTGGAGCGCCTCTGATTAGGTTGTTCTGTGAGAGGCGCCTTATAAATTCGTAAATTATTAGAATAGAATAGGGAGAAATTCTCTGACACTGAAGTATCTGTGTTGGATGATAGAATGAGACCTGTCTTTTAGTGAGTTAAGTTTGCATAGGATGAACTTTTAACCTGGGAGGCTCACACATATTTGGACTGACACGTACTAAGAAATGACATGTTGAGCTACTTAAGGTAAATGTTGTGAGTATGCTTTAAATTGGAGCAGATGAACTAGACTTCAAGTAACTTATTGTTATTGCTGTTCGCTATAGCATTAGCATGTACTATTTTCAGTGTAAATGCATTATCTTGTTACGCCTGGTTCAGAATCCATATTTAGCTTGGAATATGAATTTATTGTTCTTTTAATGGCATTGACACTTCTTGTTTTGATGCTTGGATCAAAAGGAAGCAACTGACAGTTGTGTAGAAATATATGAAAGCTAGACTGAATTAGCAAAATAATGAATTGAAATTACCATTGTTACATGAAAATCAAAATACCTTTAATCGGCTAAGAGATAGTTTACATAGGAAACAGAGTGTGAAATGAAGTATGAGGAATACTGAGAGGCTCTTTATGCTGCTGATGGTGAGTGACATAGTGCAAAATTCAAATTACACTACATTACATATGTTGTACTGTTATTGACAATCTGGTGAGATATGTATGTACACCAGAGTTTGAGTACAGCTATTATTATAAATAATGTACTAACTTATTTATTTATATTATGTGCATTCTAATGTACAGAGGATTGCAAATTCTGAAATTTTACTATTACAGACGAACCCCTTGAGGGAAAAATAAAGCATGCAATTCCTGCATATTGCTTGTTATCTTCTGAAACTCACAATTAATGTTTTTTCCCGGAATGTAATATTTGCTTTTTCAGACTTTTTGCACCTATTGTCCAGAACGTTCTTTTGTTGCTTTACATTGTCTTCTAAAGATGTCTTAATATCTTGTTTTCAGGCCATCACCGGCATCGATGCTTTTCTAGAGTTGTCCGAATCGCAGGACGCTATTTCTGTACAACAGGGAATGACTCAGTCATTGGCTCCTTCATTGGCTCCTTCCTTCATTCCATCCCTTGGTGATAGCAACCTATCGATGCCGTCACTGCTGGATATATCGCTACCAGAAGGTACTTTACACGACTGTCTGATTGCTATTCACCATTGTCTATTCACCATTGCCTCTCTTTATCCTTTGTCTTTGGTCTTCCATTGTCTGTCATGACTTCTTGTCTAAATCTTACTCTGCTATGAATTGAGTATGCTGTCAGTTGATAGATGATTGCATGAGGAAGAAGACTGACCAGTGGCCACCCAATTGAATGTGCTGAGCCTAAGGAATTGAAGGTGATACCACTTCAAGTCCAATGCTACCTCTTTTGGTTGACTGATCAATTCTTCTCACGATCTTGATCTTCTCCTTTGTTAATATGTTGTTGTATTGTCTGTCTTTCATTGTCTATAAATCCTACTTCATAAGGCCTTCCAACATCTTGACAGTGATACTAGAGTCTGACTGATTTTCATGTGAAATCGAACTTGTGCTGTTGTGATTTGGACTCCCATCTCAAGGCCCCTGGACTTGGATTCAGCTTTTGTGGACTTGACTACATCGCTGATCATCTTTATGTCATGTAGTTCTCCATTACTAATTACTTCTGTTGTCTCTCTATTTTTATTTGCTTTTGATCTTTTGCATTAACACTTATGATTAACTGCATTGGTCTCCCAGTAACTTTTAGTATGCGTTAGTTGCTAAAGTGTTTTTTAATGTTAAATACTATGCAGTCGGATTTCTTCATTGTTTCACTGTCATTTGATGCCATATGAAGGAACCACCTTATAACAAGACTGTGTTATCAAGAGGTAAATTGTAAATGGTCACGTAAATTTGAGGGCCGTGTCCAGTGTCCCTTGTAATGTTTTGTCTGAATTCATATAGGAACACTTTGGTTTAGTTGTGCTTGTTGTTCACTTTTTGCCACCTGGTGGGTTGTGTTACCTGTTTCACCTTTGGTTTGATTGTGCTTCAGGTTCTGACTCATCGGATCGATTTCTGGATCTGGATTTGATGAGCTCTAATAGTAGCTTTCCAGGTAGGTTTTCAGACGGCACATTGGGTCCTAGCATACGATGCTTTGCGAAAATTGGCTGCTTTTTATGACTTGCAGAACATTTTGTTGACTAAATTCTAGAAAATTTACTTTTCTGTGGGTAAGCCGTGGTAATGGCAGAAACGAGTAACATTAAAAAGACATGACTTTTTCTTCTCAAAGTTTTTTCAAATTGTTTAAGAATTAGTCTGCCTTCCTTCTTGCGAAAGTGATGGAGATTTTTGCTGAATCTGTTCAATGTATACTGATTGAGCCAGTTTAGTTGAGCAAGATTCGATTCTCTATGTAATATTATGTTGTATTAGGCAAACATTAGTTTGATTGTATCATCTGAAATAAAAGTGGAGTTTTGAGATGGTGAGCAGTAGTACAAGTAGTGCTAAAGAGTTGCCAATGATATAATCACACTTAGTATGTTATTAAAGCTGTGGCTTATAGGATCTTTATTCTAGCATGTAGATTTACTAAGCTCAGGGCCTGTAAGGTTCTGTGATAATGTTATAATAATTTAGCTGTTTATGTGATGAGTGAATTTACATCGTGCCTTTCCGAGAGATATGCTCAGATGCACCGACATCCTGGCCACATCAGAAGGCAATCTACTACTGTGAACATTTGTGTTCTCCTTGACTGTGATAACAGCTTTACAATATTCTACACTAACACAGACTCTGAGCATCCATGCCGTCTGTCAGCTGTTGATGGGAATCCGTTGGTTTGGTTCTACGCTTGTGTGTGGACCCACCACTGGTGACTTTTTCACCTTACTGTGCATAGTTTTACTACTGATGTATTTCATATGTTCATAATTACATTTAGCATCATCTCAAAACACCTCCTAGTAGATATATCTCGAATGGGCGCTATATAAATTCTCGATTACATTACATGCGGATTGTAATTACAGTTGCTGGTGTATCTATAGACTAACTGGTGAAATTTTGTGCCAGGTTTTCTGAATACGGTGGGGGAAAAGAACACGTCTTCTAACTTGACTATGCCAAACGATGATTCGCTTCTCAACTCCGTTAAGCATCTTCCTGGTCTGACAGGCAATGAGGAAGCCTGGTACAATAACGAGGTAGTTGATGCCATTCTATGGTTGGACTTCTCTTTAGAAAATTGTCATTGCTGTGTTTTTTTACTTATTTTGTGATCTAGAGCACCTTTTATGTTGTCAAGGATGATTACTGTGAGGTAATTAGTCATTGTTTGCTGTAAATTCATCTGAGGCACAAAAGGGGCTTGAAGTGGGGAAAAAGAGGTGCCGGTATGGTTACAAGAACTATTCCCCTCCTGCTGTATGGAGAAGTACCGGTATGCTTGCAGTCGGCCAAGAGAGGTGCCAGTACGACATACCGTTTCATACCGTCTCCACTTCAAGTCCTTAGCCCAAACTATAAAAAACTTCATTTCTAACATTTCACATTGTCTGGTATGGATTGTCCATTTGTGAATTCAGAAATAAACTGTGGACTATAAAACCAATGTTGTGTACAGTGAAGAAAGTTCTTTCTGACAAAGTCAAGTCAATTGCAATGCTGCTGCTGTGTTTATGACATCAAATAGTTTCAGAGATCACTTTTATGTGTTCCTGTTAAATCAATGTTGTTTTGTTGACAAAATCATTTGAGTTTGAAATGATGGCCACTTTCAAGTGGAGCTCAGAGTTTTATGTGAATGGATGGAAATCAGCAGTTTGACCCATTTCTGTTCGGACATTGGAAAGAACAAACTCATTACATGCTGTCTGATTTGAAGTTTTTGAATTTATGATGCTGCAACAAGTCGTCTTCTGTCCACTTGACAGTGGTCTATGTTTCAAATGATAACCTTTCTTTGCTACTGACAGATACCCGTGCTAATCATTCATGGTAGCACGAGGTGTTACCAAATTCTTTCCGCTTTATCAATTAACCTAATTAAAGTAGAAACAAGTGAGTTTTATTTCATTTCATGATGTCTGTTTTGTAGGAGAGCCTGAGTAATTTATTGCCAAACTTTGCGTCAGTGAAGAAGAACTTGGATAAATCGTTGGCAATGCCAGCTGCTGTATCCATTATGATGACGATGCCATTGATGCACAGCAATGCTTTCATCAATGACAACTCTAGAGAGTCGAGTATGTTCAGCAGCTTAAACACTGTGAGTATAGTTTCCATGGAAACTCATCATGTGAGGTAAAAGAATGGGTAAAGGTTATGCCATTGTTTGAATAGTCTTAAAGGAATTTCTGGCAACACAGTTTTCAGCATCGTGACTTGCTTACGTTGACACTTTTGTACCAATCCATTGAGGGTCGAGTAAATCTGGTGTTCCAGCTGCAGTCAACCCTCTGAATACAAGGCTGCTTTTGGCAATTCTTAACTTTGCTGTTCTTGCTAACCTCAAAATGAGACACCAGTTAAGCATCCTAGTTTGTCTATAGTTCAGTTGGTGATTGACAAGACAAGACTGACGGAGTGATAAATTGATTGCTTGGTCACTGATTAATTTGATAAGTTGTGATTGAATTATTGACTTGCATGCAACCATATCCTGGTTACAATACTTCCTGATTATAGATGTTTTTTCAATTATTGACATGTTTTGGAGGGAGTAGGGGAACACTTCTGCTAGGCTTTGCTTACAAATTTTTCATAGGTTGCAACTTTGATCAGATTACTGATGTAATGATTTACTATATGGCTGAAAGGGGGTCGTACAAAACTGGTGAATGATTAGGTTTATCGTTTCTTTACTTGTAGATGGAAGTCAATTTTCAATCAGCAATGGATGAGGAGAACACCTTCGAAATAGGCAGCAATTTCAAGCAAGTTGTGGAACAGCAGAGCGCTGATCCATATTGCCAGCTGAGGACACGAACCTCTGAACCATCGAGTCACACTTTTATTCGTAACACGTAATGAATCGACTCCCAGGGACTCTTGCTTGGCTTCTGAAACTGATAACTGGCCACTGTCAGTGTTGCTTTTCAAAAAACTGCATCAAATTTTACTGCATAAGTGCTTTGCATTGTTTTTGTCTCGAACTGTGTAATTTATTGACTCAATCATACGAAGTTTGGTCTGATTTAGCCTTAATTCGGACTGTAATTTGGCATGTCCAAGTGTCGAAGAAACATTTTTCACTCTTTTATATGTGGTGATGCTTATTACAAGTTTATAATTTTACAAGTCTCGAATTCACTTATTTGGCCATGTCTGGAAACGGGTTTGTGAGACGTTCCTCTTTGGCCGGACCTGGGTCAGGAGAGCGCCTCTAAATTGTTATCTTGAAGGGGCACTATATGAATTCCATAAATGGATAGATGGAACCAATCCTTTTGTGTGCTGGCTTCTTTACCCGTGCGCACATGCGCTTGGCTTAGAGGGAACACTGGATGGATCCCGATTACCTCCCTGTGGGGTTCATCTGCCTGTTGACCCCTGCTTAATTGGGTCTACTCTCACATATGATCAATTGAGGACATATGCCTATGCAGTGGAAATCTGTCATCATCCAACCTATCCCAATGTTAAGTTCCTGAGTTGGCAATGGCCAGCCAATTGTGGTCCAGTATCAGTGGTTCCTGGATGGTTGAGAGAGAACTGGTTCAATGTTAAATTCTTGTTTCCATCATTCCTGATGCCACCTATGTCAGATACTCTGGTGGACCAGTTCGCCTAACGCCCTACTGTTCTGATTGTGATTCTGCACCGTTTCAACAACATCCTTGACAAGGATCACTGTGCCACCATCGTCTCACTCGATTTTTCCAAGGCATTTCATACAGTCCGGCATTCTGTTCTGTTGACTTCCGGATTGTGTATTGAACTGACTTCCTGAATTTCTACAACACCGGAGCCACTTCACACTCTTTGTTGGGCAACCTTCATCAACACCAGTGTAATTCATGGATTCGGTTTATCCCACCGGAGATTTTGTAGATACTTTTGACCTCCATCCTGTTCATGCCCGCAACTGGATCACAAAGTTCACTGACAACACCTATCTGATCATCGCAGCCTCAATGAGAAGCGCGATTGCTGAGGAATTGAGGGTCAGTTATTAGGATGTTCATCCAGAGTTTGTGCATTGATGTTTCAGTAGTGTTGTCCTGCTTTATCACTCACAGTGTTTAATGCACAACTAATGTTTGTTTTAGTGAAATTTTTATTAAATGTGAATACTAGCAACTGAGAACATTCTTGATTGACGGGAAACCAAACGTCCAAGACGTCTGCACCGAACACCTGGGGAAGGTCAAATTGAGAAGCTCGACATTGATTAACATTTTAAGACTAGTGTGTACTAATTAATCCTTTATCAACCAACTGCATTGGTTTCCCATACATTTGAATACACCCTGGCTGCTAAAGTGTGGAGGGACTACTAGACTATAAGCAGTTGCAAGTTCAGGTTTTTTCGGCCTGTACACATTGGCTATACAGACAATAATTATGTGTAAGCCATCGAACGATATTTTCCTCTGATTAAATTGAATAGGTGTTTAACAAGCTGAGTATTTATCAAAACATGATTGTGCACTACAGGTATTATTGTTAAAGTTGTTAAAAGACATGAAGTTAGTGTGATTATATGCTACAGACTATGTAGTTCATAGAAAACTGACAAGAAGACACATGATGAGTTGTACACAGACGATTTATTATAAGGCATTAAACATGTTTTTAATTATACTCCGATTTTCTTATTTTGAGAAAAGCAAGGTTAATAGTATACAGTCTGGTCCATCCATGGAGCATGGGATGGGCTTGCACCAGGCATTGAAGTGGGATGATATGAAGTGGTACGCCATACCGGCACCTCTCCTGGCGGACTGCAAGCATACCGGTACTTCTCCAGACCAAACAGCTAGAGAAGGGAATGGTTGTTGTAACCATACCGCTACCTCTTTTCCCCCACTTCAAGCCCTGGCTTGCACATACGGTGACATACAGCTTCATCCTTTGCATCTAATAATCTATGGATTTTAAAGGATGGAAAAATCATCGGAACATGCAGTAGTTAATTGAAAGTGTTAGACAAATCTAGCAGTTCACAATAATCTTATGGTACAGCAACTATAGTGATTGCTTGCAATTTCTAAAATTTTGCGATTGGTAGGTTTTATTTATTATGCTGGAAAGAGATGGTTGTGCATGTAGTGCCTTTATGAGGTACTTAAAATGCCATCTAAGTATCTCGAAACGGCAATTGATTGGCTTTTGATCATCAATTTAAAAGATTTGTAACAGAGCATTTGCTTACAATTTATTTCGTTACATGCAGTTACTTCAATTGCAGTGTATTGCTTTGTGTCTGTATTGTATATACTACTCACAGTGCTCACCAATGAGTTGTACTCCCACTGCAAAGAACCTGGAGAATAGAAAGTGATGTAAAGCTTACGAAAGGTGGTACTTTGACCACTGGTTAATAAGGAGGAAGATGAAATAGAACAAGTTCCTCGGATGCTCAAACCAAAGATGTTTGACAATTATAACATCATTGCTTAATTATACTATCTCCGATACAGAGATGCCTCAGAACTTACTATTGCATAATTGCACAATACATACTAGGTAATTGGCTCTTTGCTGGACTCCTCATATCATATTTTGGATGCCTTGAACATGGTGAAAAATTTCATAATATGAGTAATAATAAGAAGACATCTATATCTTCATAGAGTTTGAACAAATTGATTGTTTTCAGTCAACTATAGGCCTACATGCATTTCAGCATCCATTAGAATTCTAAAGGCATACATTATTATTAAAGTTTTTGTCTAAATTAATATTATTAGTGATTTAATAATAGTAATGCACTTTCTGTTGCTCTTCTGTACTTGGCTCTTGTTTAATCTCAAGATCCTTAGGCCTACTGGGCTTACAATGGAACAGTCTTCAAACCATTTGCCAGTACACATCTGTCGCTCAGTTTAAATCTAAATCATAAGCTCATCTATTCACATTCTAGAATACTACGCAACGAAACGCGCCTTAATGGGAGAATTGTCTTGTTAAAGTGTACTATGAATTTTCAATTGTCTTGCGTTGTATTGTCCATCGCGCTCTATTTTGTCCAATATTGGTGGAGTAGGTTTTGTGAAGTAATGACGTCACATGTACGAACATCTAGAATTTGTCGTCTTTGTCGCTATCACGCTCTCTAGCGTCTCGACTCGGTCCTTGTCGTCTTCGCCTTGAGTGATGTCAATTCGATCGGTGCGTTCGTTAAAATGGTATCTAATAATTGGTTACGTATGACTGACATTTCGCTGTAACAGTTCAGAGTAGCATCAGTAGGGTATCGAAAACGAACACGAGCTCTACAGAGCATTAATAGCATATTGTTCGGCGGAAGGCCAAAAGATCTCGGTTGACGTAGTGGATAAACGGTGTCGACATGACCACAGGTCTTGGACATTGCCTGTTGGTGACAGCCAAGATGCCCGTGAAATCCAAAGTAATTAGAAGCAATTCGTTGACGCAGTTGGTTCTGTGATGAATAAAAATGATACGCCTGTATGTGGTTTGTAAGAAACATACAAATGAGAATCATTTAGATTTATCGTGATTCAGAAACGTCTTCGACCAGGAGATAGCGTGCACAGCCTAGCCTACCTCTGTCGCCGTTTGGACCTCTCTTTGAAGCTAACCTGGACAACGGACGGCTACCAATGCCTGCCAAGAAGCAAGGTAATCGAGGTATATTGATGTTTTCAATCCTTCGGGACTGCCGTGACCCTCTGGGCCAAGGCTGGTTCAGTTTGGATGTGATTTGTTGACATAACTGAACCACTCAAATCTAGCTAACTAATCATACTGCTCTCTGTTGTTACAATCAGGTCATTTTGAAACATTAATCTGCCCGATTTATTTATGCAGCTCATCTATCTGTCTGTCTGCTTGCCTATCCGTCCATGCGTCCGACCATGTCCCATCCACTCATACTTTCCTCCGTCAGTCCGTCCATTCATCCATCCATCCACCAGCCAGTCATCAACTGCAGTAGGCACATACCTTTACTCTGGTTGGTTTATATATAATTGTCATATTTTAATTTTATCAGTGCCTAAAACACTCATAAATATTAACTGTACACTCTTCCTAAAACTTGGACTTCTTGTTGAAATTTCAGGTATTAGAATAAAATAATTTGTTAGAATAAAATAATTTGTTGTTGACTTGAATTAATGAAGCAAAATTTCATACTGTAGATATACTCGCTGCTCACTCTGGACAACTTGTTTACACATTTTTCCAGAAACCACACAATATTAAGCCATGACTCATATAAGGGCCTCTCCTCAGTTAAAGGTACAAGGATGTTGGTAACATTGTTGCTGTTGCGAATAATGTGGGTGATGGATGTAGCATTGTGGTGGAGGTAATGATGATGTGGTGGTGGTGGCATTGGGGTGGTGGTGACGATGATGATGATGTGTCATTGTGATGGGCTGGGTGACAGGGACAACAGCGATACTCAGTTTACATAGTCAAAACATTTATGGATTACCAAAATACACGGAAGCTGGTCAGAATCTAAAGTTGTTAACTTGTTCCATACCAGACAAAGTACAACTCATGAGCTTTTCTCCGTCCTGACCCTCCAACAGTTTTCTGTTACCTAGCTAAGAGGTTAGAAAAAGAGTTACATGGGGCTCAACCCTCTGACAGCTAAATCACTGGTGATACTGCCATATGTACTGTAAATTACAATGATGATGATGAATGTTGATCATGTTGTTATTGATGCTGTATTGGCTGATGATGATGACAACAGCAATCATTAGGAATATGACAGTAAGTGGACCTAATTTGATGCATTTGTTGGCATGCCCTGTGTCCATCAGTCGAGCGAAGAATCGTGCACACAAAAGTGTAGATGGTTGTAGATATGAAGGCGATGGCAATGAGATGATGGCAATGGCAATGAGATGGTGGCAATGGTATGAGATGATTGCAATGAGATGAGGGCGATGGTATGAGATGATGGTGATGAAATGAAGGCAAAAGTATGAGATGATGGTGATGAAATGAAGGCGATGGTATGAGGTGATGGTGATGGCAATGAGGTGATGGCAGTGGTATGAGATGATGGCGATGAGATGAAGGCACTGGTATGAGATGATGGCAATAACATGAAGGCGATGGTATGAGATGATAGTGATGAAATGAAAGCGATGGTATGAGATGATGGTGATGGCAGTGAGATGATGGCTGTGTTATGAGATGATGGTGATGACAATGAGATGATGTTAATGAAAATTGGATGATTGTCACCATCACAATGAGATTGTGATGGCAATGAGATGATGGTGAGGGTAATGAGGTGATGGTGATTAGAGTAAAAATGACCTGATGTTGTTAATGGCGGCAGACACCTTTTGCTGATACAAGTAAATCTTAGCTACGTTTCTGCCAGGCTTTTGTTGGCATTTAATTTCCATCTGCATGTCTGATGATTGATTGATGATGCATTTAAGAGCTTTCTTAACTGACACAAACCACTTATTGCTAATACTGCAATCTGTAGGTTATAATATATGTAAAAATTGCCTCTCATGTGTTCCATACAACAACACATATTTTTAGCCATTTACTTATTTTTAGATACATTTGACATTTTTTTTTCTCCATTTTGTGAATTTATTGCTAGACATGAGTAAAAAACCGTAAAGCACATGTTGGATCAATGCGTCTTGCTTTACCAATACAGCTACCAATGTCACTGCTACCACTTTATACTTTGGTGCAAAATTTGGTAAAATAGTTTTCATATTTTAAGACTTATGCTGCAATAGTTGTGAATTTAGCCAATTTTAATACATTTTAAAAAAATAGTCAAAATGTTGGTTAATGGTTAATGGTGGCTGTTAATTGACCTAATAGACTTAATGCAAAGACAACTTCTGTGTGCTGATTTTTCTGAATATGTTTAGAAACTTGAAACCACTTGTTGTAACTGTAATTAGTATTTTTTTTCTTAGCAATGCGAGAAATGCCTTTCCTTGACATCTAAGGTAGACCATTGTGCCACAAATAGAGTACTTTTATCAAGTTCTCCAATTGAGCTATAATTGTCAACATTGCACTATGTCTTTGAAACGATCTGTCTCCTGAATTTCGCACTTTTTCGGTTGATAGGTGCTTGGTGTGTTATAAATCAGCCTACTCGTAGCTGTTACTATAAGCTTCACCAGCTGCATTCTGTTTCTGTTCCCTATCTCATGACGTTTTTGCTACCCTGGTCGTGCTTTTGTCACCAGCGACTCAACCACTGCTGCTGCTCGGTCGTGGTAGGCATGCCCTTCGTGCGTGCTGATAGTTGTTCTCGACTGAGTTCTTCGCTCTGCTGCACGCCTCATTGATGTATCTAAATACACTCCTGTTTTTGACTACACTCATAATACCCTGCACTAATAATAATAATCTTCGTTCGTTTAATTTCAAACTGACAAACCACATTATGATTACAATCACAGTATGAACGAATGAATGCAGGTTATTACAGGAGTCGAATTTACCCATCGGCAGCCACACAGAGCGCCAATTACGCTATGCATCTCACTGGCTTTCCATCTCACTACGTATCATCTATAGAATGGCTGTGCTGGTCTCGTGGTGCCTTCTCAGCTTTCACAAGCTGCTTCAAGTCTGATTTATATTGCCTGGAATGCCTGCAAGTATGGAATTGCAGTAGTCAAGATGCCTTAATACGAATGAGTTTTCAAGATTCACTTTGACAGGAAATGACAGCATTGGATTTTAGAGCAGTGTACTTTTTTCATGCGACTGGTATCTATTGCAATGATAGTATTAGGATCCTAATGCTAAGCTTGCAAATATGGGCTTGTTTGGTTACATTGCTAATCACATCAGTTGCAATTAGAATTACCCACTTGTGTTTGCAGATTGGCTAGAATTTATATTTGGCAAAATATTGTAGCTTATTGATTAGAATCTAATAGATTCTAATAAATTAGTTACCCATCTGTGCCACCAAGAGTCACACCTACTCCTCTGTTGGGGATAATGAATTGTGATGATTCCTGTCAGGCATGCAGGACTTTAGTAGTTCTTAATTGAAATAATGTCTCATTGTACTTAGCACATTATGTTTCAGATGCCCACCGGGCACTGGAGCTTCTGGAGGAGTACCACAGCCAGCTAGTACAGCCCCACGACCGACCCCTTCGAAACGCTATTGAACGAGTCATTCGAATCTTCAAGAGTCGCCTCTTTCAAGCCCTTTTAGGTGAGTCCTATAGCAATCCATCATCTGTGGAAGCAGGTGATTGGCATAACATGTCATTGAGGGTTTGATCCTTGTCCAAGAAGTCACTGTGTAGGGACCTTGAGCAAGTCCTTCGCACACAATTGCTCTGCATTACAGCTGCAGTTGCGTCGTCGAGGCATGTGTGCACTTCTGAGCATAAGATGTTGGAAGAAGGGCAATATCAAATTTTAGTTATAAATATTGTAGAAAACTTGGCAGATGCAGTCGTTTCCTCAGAGTTATTGGTAACCTACTGGTAGTTCATCTGTGTTAAAGTTTGCGATTATTTTTCCCTTGAAACAATGTCTTTGAATAGCAAGCATTACCTAGAGGTGTTTAGGTGGATTCAGTTTCATTGTTAGAGTCAACGACCTCATATATATATCACTAGACAGAGCTTCCTATGTTAAGCTGCCCAGTGATGTTGAAGCCACTTGAAAGAGCAAGAAATAAGAGTCCAACACATGAGGTCATACTCTAACACCATTAGCGCAAGCGATGTAAGCAAACAGTTATATTCAAAACAAGCGCTTCTAATGCTGTGATTGGTCAATTTTCTCCAAAATGGCTGCTATGTTGAACATCCATGAGGCTTCAGCAAAAACCATATGATCTCATCGACCTGGTTAGAGTAGATTGTAATTGGACATTTATATAGCACCAATTTGAAGCAAACTTATCAAGACACACTTTGCACTTAGCTTATGTGATTTTGAGACCTCCTTCGGATTACCCTTCGGACAACTCCTATGACTTGACGCAGCGCTCGTGAGTGAGCTGGTGCCTTTCGTTTAGCCTTTGAGTAGTGCATGGGAAGTTTAGAGATTGCGATCATGATGTTAAATGTCATAAAGAACTGGGATTTCATTATTTAGCAAAACAATGCACAGAAAACTGGAAGGACACCAGTGATGGGCACATGCACATGTGTAGAACCCTCCCAATCGATTCACTGTTGGCAGATAAGCATCATGTTTAGAGTCTCTGGTTGGATCCAATTTGTCTCACGGGTGTCTCTCTGAAAGATGGCCTTGTTCATAATGGAAATATTTATGAAATGTTGATGCTGGTGGGAACAAAGCATTCTTAACTTAATAATAGTAATAATAATAATAATAAAGCATTCTTAACTTAATAATAATAATAATGATAATTTTCGTTTAGTTTCAAACAGACTAGCTGCAATTACTCAAAAAGTTTAGACGTTTTTGTCTTAGAAGCAAGTTAAGCAATCTTTGAGGTGTTGGGCATTAACGGGTTAATATAAGGGCATTTATATCGCCCTTGAGTGGTGCCGCTATTACGTAAACATGGCTGCCAAACTTGTCATGATATTATTCAGAAAGATACATTGTTTTAGAGATGCACATATATGTGTTTAATTACAGGTACTGGTATGCAGGTAATATTACAAATACTGATGTGAAGAGTAAACACAAGATAGGAAGTGGGATCGATACCTGCTACCCAATAAGGTTGACTTACCCTTCCAATCCCTATGGGCGAAAATTGAATAAGGACACTGTTGGACGAGATGGACACCTAATAGGCTGCATACAGTTAGAAATTCTACTCTTATTTGACTTGTAATTATGTGTTCTTACATTTCATGTAATCTTGCTGCAATTTGTCAGTTAGAATCAATATTCATGAATATCATTATTTGGTGACCTATGTTTGACCTCAGAGCGGTAATGCCATTGCTTCTTAGGAGTCTAGGTGATTTCCCCCCGGACATTTCCCCCTGGACATTTCCCCCCGGAATTTTCCCCCCGGGCATTTCCCCCCTAGGACAATTCACCCGGACATTTCCCCCCATAAGTAAGTCACATTTTCCCAAGGTCATATATTCTATACCAAAAAACATTACAGTTAGTTTTATTTCGGTCACAAATAAAAAAAACAATAGTATAAAAACGTGCTATAAGGTGTAAAATTATCAGTAAATAAGCTGTACCTACTCGAATTTATAGCAAAGGTTTCTAGTGTTACGCTAAAGTTCGGTGTATAAGCTACACAAAGAAATACTGTGTTCACAGACTAATGTTAAAAGCAATTGCTTTCAAGTAGTCTTTGAGACCGCGGTTATCGAAGTCTGCAACGATATTTGCGATTCTTGAAGAACAGCCTTTGTATTTCTTCTTTGGTTGCCGTGTCAAATGTCCGCCAAAGAGCTGGTTCAAGGCGACGTTGTTCAAACTCTGCTCACGCTTAAGGATGCGAAGGAATCTCCAGATTTTTGGGTGATGACAGGTGATGGCAGACTGCATCTTTTGATTCCAGCCCTCTACAGCATTGTTTGTACGTGGCAAGTAAACAGTCTACCAATGTCCAGCACCAATCTTTCTAACATGGGTCAGTGATCAAAGGGGGGAAATCTCCGGGGGGGAAATGTCCTACGGGGGGAAATGCCCGGGGGGGGGGGGAATTCCGGGAGGGAAATTCCGGGGGGAAATGTCCGGGGGGGAAATGTCCTACGGGGGGAAATGCCCGGGGGGGGGGGAATTCCGGGGGGAAATGTCCGGGGGGGAAATGACCTGATCCCGCTTCTTAGTTATTGCTGTGGAGCATAAGACTCTTTGTAGATTTTGTGAAAATATTATCTTTTCCACTTGGTTGTACATAAATCTTGATCTGGGGATTAGTTGAGGAAATCCAGGATAAAGTATTGACCTCATTTTATTCTGAAATTGTGCATTGGAAAAACAAACTATACCCAGTTACATGCATTGCTTAACTTAGAAAGGCACAGATGCTCATAAGTATACGACCATACACAGGAATGCATGCACATACAATACATATGTGCTATTGTATCTGCAATCTACATACATTTATCTACACGCACACGCCCACCCACCCACACACACACACACATATGCAAACATGCCCCACCCACCCACACATACACACACACACACCTGCCCAGTGCCTACTTGTATGTACAGTACATACATGTGTCCATGTGTCCATTTGCATACACTTGCATTTACATGCATATATCTACATATATGCCCAAATGCATGTATGTGCACCTTCTTGTCCACTCATTCACATACGTTAACTCTTGCATAGAACTAGATAAAAATAACTTGACTCATGCATATAAGAAAAGACAGAGAGACAGACAGGAGGCAGTCAGAGAGGAGGACAGAGTGGTGTCCAACAGATGAGGTCTTGATACCTAGAGAGAAGAAGGGTATCTGAGTAGGACGAGTTGACCAGTCGCTTTGCCCAAAGAAAGAGCCGAAACGAAGGACGACCCGCCAGGGTGAAGGAGCGAGAGACGGGGCGGCTGGTATCTTACATCAATGGTTGCTGGTCGTCGTGAGTCTAGTGCCGCGGTTAATGCAGTTCGTATAATGTGCTCAGGATTCTGATTATAAGCCATCGACGACGACGACGTTGATGGAACGCACACTGGACGGTCAGACGAATGCAAACACAGCAGACACGTCACATTACGACCTAATTATGCATCAGGGACACTACTATGCATTATATATATATATATATATATATATATATATATATATATATATAATATATATATATATACAGAATGTATATTTTTGCATATATGATATATATATATATATACAGAATGTATATTTCTGTATGCATTTATGTATATATATATTTATATTATGAACATCTGAAAATATATGTATATGCAGACTTACATACTTATTTTATGTTTTGATATTATGTATAATTGTATATATTAATATGTATATAAAATATTTGTATATTATATATATATACGTGTATATATACGTGTATATATATATATATATTTATAAAATATATGTGTAGATATGCATATGTGTGTCTGTATAATAGAATATATTGTAAATGTGTTTGTGTGCATATGAATATATGTATATATTCACATGGACTTGTGTGTGATTGTGTGATCATGCAGCTGTTGATCCCAGGCTCGTTCATAATTCAGACAAAGTTTTTCAAGAGGTTGCTTGTGTCAGGGTTTTACGACAAACTGTCACATTCGAATTACAAGGGCACCGTTGCCACATAAGTCTCTTCATTGTCGCTGTCATAGTTGTCATTGTTATCATCATCAGAGTCCTAGTCATCACTGTCACGGCTGTATTGAGGATGATTATCATCATCATCATCATCATCACATATATATAAGAGCCATAACGCTCAGTTTTAGGTATGCCAGGGTATGGTGCACGTTTTATGCCCCATTGCAAAATCCTGCAGAGCAGTGGTCTCAGAAAGAATATCTTTTGAATTTAGAAATGACATGATAATGATGATGATGATGATGACGATGACGACGACGATGACGACGACGACAATAATAGTAATAATGATAATGGTAACAATAATAATAATAATAAGAATGTTAATAATAATAATGATAATGATGATGATGATAACGACGCCAATGATGATGATGATGATAATAATAATAATAAAAATAATGATAGTAATAATAAGAACAATAATAATAATTTTCATTTTATTTGAAACTGACACTCTAAGAATAACTACAGTATGAACAGATGATGGCAAGTTATTATAGGACTAGAATTTAACTATTAACAGCCATGCAAGGCACCCATCACATTATGCATATGATTTAACTGTGCCGCCTAGCGAATGAAAGACCTGTCAACCTTACACATACAACAGCATATGATATATGGGAAACAAACTCACGTCCTCTGCTCTGCTTGTAAATGTGTTATCCATTACTCTCTGCTTTGCTTTCCTCCATTTTGCCACAGCAGTTGAATTTATAGACTCTGAAGTTTCAAGGATACATACATATGCATTTTGCATTATAAGGTAATTGTGAATGGTACAATCGTATCGTAGCTGTAAACTCCACGTTTTGAAAGACTACTCTAGGGATCAACATAGAGCACCAGCTTATTCAAGAGCTACATCAAGTTGCTACTTATGCAGTTTTACACCATAGATTCAGTTGTGACTGATGGTGACAGTTCGAGCTTAACACAACGCAATGCTGGGCCACAAGTTGAAGCAGTACAACTTACTGTAGTACATAATGCACCAATTTCTGTCATGTTATGCTGTGATACTTATGATCAGAGTCTATGCTGTGCTGTTCACTTTCAAAACTCGCGTTCCATTTTGTTCTTTTCGCTGGTAATTCTAACAACATCAAACGTTGCTTTTTGACTGTATCTTTCGTTGGTATTAAGGATTTTGACCAGCAATAAACTCTTAAGCAATTGACCCCAATAAATCAGTTAAACTGTCTTGAGAATTGTAATCTTTGCAATTCAGTGTTTCTAGCTTTCCATTCCATACAATTCTATCTATACAATACATTTGTCACCAATGTGGAAATCTACAGACACGCAGTGCTGCTCCTTTCGTTATACTTTAGGTATTCGAACATAATGCAAAGCCGACCGGGATCAGAGGAGGGCATTCCGAGCAATGCTTTCCAGGTCCCAAAGGAGCTGGAAGAGACTGGATAAAAGGACTATGAGCACAGTGGAGACTGACATTTGGGTACTAAACTATGGATTATGTACGGCCGGATGATGAGTGTAGGATACGGACGACTGGCTATGCGTCATGCAAAGGGCAATGCTCAAGAGAGTGGCACTGATATAATCTGCAATTATTTTGCTTGGCACACTTCACCTTATGTTACTAAACTGTTTATCATTGTCAAAATTGCCCATTTCATCACGCAACCCACGTTCACTTGCTTTTGCGATACCAGTCGTCATTGCTTCCCTTCAGAATTTCATAACAGTTTGCATGATACATTCTGTTGCATCCTTGTCAGAGTAAGGGAGAAAAATGAATTATACAGGGTTTTTATTGGCACAATGTTTGCAGACATCTGTGTTATTACAGATGAACAGGCACGATCGTGCAGGTGTCGTGCGTGCCATTCTGCCTATGACAAATGCTTCGAATGCATGTTATTCAGGATATGCTTATTGTAATCGTAAATGTAATATCTGGATTGCAAAGAAAGGTCAGTTGTGGTACCTGATTAATCACAGGGGCTCTGTCATAGAAAGATTGTCAGGTAAGGTCATGTTCAGTTCCAGGTGGAAATCCAAGGGTCAGGCAGGTATGGATAGTCATAGGGCTATGGTGGATTGCATTTAGAGTTGGAGTGGAAGAAAGCGGACAATGGGGAATCGGAGTAGAATTTGTGGAAGAGAAGCATGAATGATAGCTGGTTTGTTGCTATTTAACGAAACTGTCATGACAGAGATGATTCGCGTTGCCCTCCTCCTTTCTTCATTTGTGGGACTGACACAATCACAGGCAGGTAGTGTGGGTGTTTTTAATAAAAGACTTGCATGGAGATGGCAAAAGGTATTGTTGTTCAGTTCTTGGGTTGAGCATGTTCTGTTCCGCTATGATATCAATACTTGCATTTGAACCATCTGTATGTGGGTGTGGGTTATAGGTATCATGTTTTATGTGTTTCTTTCAACTGTGATAATTCTTCTAGACAGATATTTTATCTGAACATGGAAACCAAGAAAATAATGGGCAATGTTTCTTCGTGGGTTACACGGCTTGACAACGGATTGTCAATTACTCACGATGTCTTAGAGTCTAATTCTCTGCAGTGACATTCAATCAGTCAAATCAACCAATCAATCAAATCAATCAATCAAATCAAATCAATCAATCAATCGATTCAAGATGATTTATGATGTACTTCCAATATGCCTTCTATGTATAATTTTTTTGTCATGTGTATATAATTTTGTATGTTTTTTCCTTTATTATTTGACATTTTGCTAAATTTCTTGGCCATCAGTTTGTTCAGATTCTTTCTGGGAAGGATTATATTGCCAATATACCATCTAAAATTGCAAAAAAACATGGGTATCATCTCCAGAGTAGCCTACCTCCTACCTACTAAGATTCTACATTCGTCGATCCCTTCAGGGTCTTTTTTCTTCCCTATTGTTCCAGCTCCTGTTATTTATCAATGCATGCATTTTACTTTCATGTTCTTCTGTTTGGATCAATAAAACAAACATATTGAATTGAAAATAAAATTACTATTACAATTAATCTATATCGTACAAGGATCCAACAGTATCTTACATACTGTAATTTAGTATGGCCTACACCAACTCATCCAGACTACTAGAGTTAAGTTCCCTTCTGAAAAGGGCAATTCAATTGAGAATGGGACCGTACTATGCCTGTCAGTGATGGTCTCCTAATGAAATTTACGCTATTACTGACATTCTAATCCTTCATCAAATGGCTAGTCAGTTTTTACAAACGTCTGCTATTAAGCTTGATCCTTGCAGCATCTGTTCCTCCTTCAATTATAGACCAATCCTTTGTAGAACTGACAGAGCGACACTCCTTAATTCTCTATTAGAAAGAAAGAACAATCACTTGGAATATGACGTGGAATGAAAATTGGCCTATCAAGCATAATCCAAGTGTTTAAAACATGTATATATTGAACACCTGTTAACTACCTCTCTAGAAAACTATCATGTGCAATGGCAGTCTTAACTAATTAGTTAAGATAATGAATTATGTTTTTTCTGAACCTGCTGCTTGATGTTAGGCTAGAAAGGGTAGGCCCTGTAAGTGGGACTCATCGGTCCCTTAGGGGTTTCTTCTTTCCATATTATCCCTCTTCTCTACGCGTAACTTAAAATTTTATGTATTCTTATCATTGTGTTCTACTGGTTGAGGCGATCAATAAAACTATTTTTATATGTGTGTGTTTATTTCCTGAGTTGGACAATGCCATCTACTATGGTAGGACTTTTCTGTCATCTAACGCTGATGGATGGTGCAGAAATTTACTATTGTCATCTAATGGTAATGGATGGGACACAAATTTACAATTGTCATCTAATGATAATGGATGAAAGACAAATTTACAATTGTCATCTAATGGTAATGGATGGCACACAGATTTACAATTGTTATCTACTGATAATAGATGGCTCACAAATTTGCAATTGTCATCTAATGATAATGGATGGCACACAAATTTACAATTGTAGTCTAATGGTAATGGATGACTGACCAATTTACAATTGTTATCTACTGATAACGGATGGCACACAAATTTACAATTGTCATCTAATGGTAGTGGATGGCAGAAAAATTTACAATTGTCGTCTAATGGTAATGGATGGCACACAAATTTACAATTGTCGTCTAACGGTAATGGATGGTGCACAAATTTCCAGCTATGACGTATTATTTTGCAGAAATTCCTGTCATGGCCGAAGACTGTCAGTGAACTGTCATGCGCACATGAATTATTTACTGGGTTGTGTCATCAGGACTGCCTTTATGAGGTTGTTGTCTGTCAATGGCCCCAGTCTGCTTGTGATCTTTCCCTCAGGGTTGGTAACTTAATCGCGGGCTATATGCTGCCCATGGTTGGCAAGCGATAACATTGGTAGCATAGGAATGGCAAAGAGCTAACAAGCTGCTGTACAAAGTCAGTAAGTATATTTTTATTATGATGATGAGTTCTCTGTACAATGCCAGGTTCATTGACTTTTTATGCCATGATTTCTCACTGATGCATGCTGATCATTTGATTTTACACAGCCTTTTTCCTTAATTAAGTCGTATACCTGTATATTATTATTATGGATGGTGTGGATTACTGTAACTCGCTTCTTGTTCGTCTGCCAAAACAGATCTCTGTTACCTCTTCAATTGGTGCTAAAGGCAGCTGCCCGTCTGATTGCCCTCCTTCATCGCTTCTCACGTATCTCGATAATTATGGGACCTTCAAAAAACCAATGGTTGTAGGTGCTATAGAAGTTATTACGACGCTAAATGGCTTGCACAACCGCCTACACATATGATCCCAACAGTGCACGTGGCCATCGGGCTCCATAACCCAGACAATTTCGTTTTGTGTGGCCTGCCATCTGGCCGTCGGAAGCACACTCGGGCACTCTGACTCCGTGGCGGTCGGTCGGTCGGTCAGCGGCGGCTGAGCTCATCTAGGCGGCTCAGCGACCAGCAACGACGATGGCGACGTTGTTCGCCTTAATTTTGTTATTGCACGGTCGATGAGATTCGGAGGAGCGGTTGGACGCCGCCGCCGACTGGCGTTGGCGTCCCTGCAGTCACTGCGGCAGGCCGAAACATTTATATTTTAGCACGTAAAGATGCGCTTTTGGCCGGATCGCAGCTGCAACGGAGGGCGACTCCCAGATATGGCACCTGCCTCTTCACCAGGGCCTGCTGCTGATGTCGTCTTCAGCAACTGCTTATGCATTATTCAGTCGCCTGTGCAACGCTGCCTTGGACACTGCTGCTGCTGCTGCTGAACTGTGGCCGCGGTTCAGTTTATACCAAGGCATCCACGATGCTATGTCTCGGAATCTTTTCGGTGAATTTGGACATTTTGTTTCTTTGTGTCTGTGTGGCTGTGTGCATCTGTGTGTGTCTGTGTGTGGGCCCGTGTGCACACGAATGTACAGATATGTGTCTATCACTGTGCCACCGATTCACATTTGTATACTAATAATAATCATTATGAATTGCTTCATGTTGTGAGCATAAATGTTTTTTTCGGTATACTTGAGTGAGCACTTTTTCTGGCTTAGTTGATTATCTGTGATTTCTTTGTGCTGTGCATTATGATATTGATTACAGTAATGTTGTAGATGATGATGAAGAAGCTGATGATGATGTAATATAAAGAATGATTGTATTAATTATATTAATTGTGATGGCAATTATGTACATTTTTTGACAGACATATCTAATGATGATATAGATTTGGATATTTGTGTGTTTTACTGTGATATCATATTCCACCATTGTGTAGAACAATGGATTTCATTGTGTAGTAATTCATTGAAGTTTTGGAGTTTGAGCTCCATTCATCAATGTTTTCAAGTTGACTAACAAGTAATCTGCTTGGTAGTCATTCTCTCTGTCTTCAGTTAGAATTGGAATCATTTAATAGGTCTATTATTTAAGCAAATTATAATCTAAAATTCTTCTCTGATAAATTAATCTCTATCACATTGTTGTGCATCATATAATAATAATTTATTTTTTATACAAAATTGGTTGTTATTTAAAGTTTCTTTACAGCTAACAAATTCTAAACATGATTGTAATTAGAAGATGTATAATACAACTTCGATAGAGACTAGGAAGAGGTTATCTCTATGTTAGCCTTAATGATGTTCAAGTTCTATGTATGTATGTATGTATGTATGTATGTATGTATGTATGTATGTATGTATGTATGTATGTATATATGTATGTATGCATATATGTATGTATGTATGTATGTATGTATGTATATATGTATGTATGTATGTATTGTATGTATGTATGTATGTACATACGTACGTATGTACGTATATGACCATGACTATAGAGCGTTATAAGAACCTCACAAAGGTGCTCTATAACAACAAAAGTTCTTCAGTTTTTATTATTAAACAGTGCTCAGATAACTAGGAATGTTGCAACTCTCGCACTCACATGAAGTATAAACAATGGGTTCTTATTCATAGTTGATACATTAGAAGTTCCGTAGTTGCATGGAATCGAGTGAGCTGACCTTCCAGCAGTCCATGGCTGATGGATGAAGTCAAGGCAGTTGGATGTCTCTTGAACTGGCGTGGCAGGCATTTCACTGAAGCATGAGTATTTGGATGTGGAACCTCTTCATGATCAACATGTAACGTGACTCTTTTCGTCCTGCCTTGGCTGAGTCGAAGATTTCCCAGTTGAAGTGTCTGAAGTTTGATGTTGTCCATGTGATAATCTGTCCCTAATGTACACAGCTTACTTATGTACGGACATATTAAGTCCATGTATTACTAAATGGGCATCATAAAATGTCCTATGAAATGTCATATGTGGACTATTGTCATATAATATATGATAAAAATATTCCACATACGCTTAATGTGTCTCATATAGAGGAACACATATGTGGGACATTTTATGAAGCCCATAGAACACAATATTATTGTCTTGGATATGTTTTTGATTCTTGATTATATCTTCAGAAATAGATGATAAGTGAATAACTAGTGTCAGAATTGGTTGAATACTATTGTCATTTTTTATTATCTTGTTGGTCCACAGACATCCAGGATTTCTATGAGACCACTCTGCTGGATGAGACAAAGACAACTCAGCAGAAGACAATGGAAACACTTCAGATTGTTTCAAAGTGGGAGCAGCAGCTCACAATTGTTGGAACACACCTTCAACCAGAGGTATGTCATTTCGGTTCTGGCTTTGAAATACCTTTAACTTTGTGAAGCTACGAATGGCTAATTGTGGAATAGGATATCTAGCCACCTGCAAATATTGCTACCTCTAATAATGGATTGGATAGGTAATAGTGAGTTAGATAACGGGTTTAGCGCGTTTTATCAAGAAAGTCGACTTGCTTCAAGCCATATAATTCTTGTGTGGACCTATTGGCATCCCAATTCGGGTTAGAATTAGTTCTTTTTATCATAATATACCTTTCTAAAGCGTTTCCCACACAAAGTAAAGTTTCGCAATTTTTAAGAAAATCCTTGATACCGGCCGGGTTTTGGCACCTTTTATCGAGAATATGGAGTTGCTCCAGGCCAAATAATTCTTATCCAATGCCTGTTTGAACCTATTGGCATCCAAATTCTGGTTAGAATCAGTTCTTTTATCATTATATACCGTTCTGAACCGTTTCCCCCACAAAGTAAAGCTTCACAATTTTGCAAAAATCTTTGATGCAAGATTCAGCGGTTTTATCGAGAAATTCGTATTGCTCCATGCCCTATATTTCTTATCCAGCACCTGTGTGGACCTATTGACATCTCAGATTTGGTCTTTTTATCGTAAAATACCTTTCTAAAGCATTTCCCACACAAAGTAAAATTTCACAAGTTTTGCAAAAATCCTTGATGATAGATTCAGCGGTTTTATCAAGGAAGTTGACTTGCTCCATGCCTTATGTTTCTTATCCAGCACTTGTGTCAGGCTGTGTGGAACTATTGGCATCTCAATCGGGTTAGATTTAGTTTTTTATCATAAAATGCCTTTCTAAAGTGTTTCCTGCACACAGTGAAATTTCAAAATGTTTGCAAAAATTCTTGATGCTGCTGCATTGAGAGGTTTTATCGAGAAAGTCGACTTGCTCCGTGCCCTATAATTCTTATCCAGCATCCTTGTTGACCTAATGGCATCTCAATTCAGGTTAGATTTGCTCCTTTTTATCATAAAATACCTTTCTAAAGCGTTTCCCACACAAAGTAAAATTTCACAAATTTGCAAAAATCCTAGATGCAGGGATCAGTGGTTTTATCGAGAAAGTCAACTTGCTTCATGCCCTATAATTCTTATCTAGCATCTTTGTGGGCCTAATGGCATCTCAATTTGGGTTCGACTCCTTTTTGTCATACAATACTTTCTGAGGCGTTTCCCACACGAAGTAAAATTTCACAAGTTTTGTGAAAATTCTTGATGCTGGATTCAGCTGTTTTATCGAGAAAGTCGAGTTGCTCCATGCCCTATAATTCTTATCTAGCATCTTTGTTAACCTATTGGCATCTAAATTCGGGTAAGATTTGGTCTTTCTATCATAAAATATCTTTCTAAAGCATTTCCCACACAAAGTAAAATTTCACAAGTTTTGTGAAAATTCTTGATGCTGGATTCAGCTGTTTTATCGAGAAAGTCGAGTTGCTCCATGCCCTATAATTCTTATCTAGCATCTTTGTTAACCTATTGGCATCTAAATTCGGGTAAGATTTGGTCTTTCTATCATAAAATATCTTTCTAAAGCATTTCCCACACAAAGTAAAATTTCACAAGTTTTGTGAAATTCCTTGATTCGGCGGTTTTATCGAGAAAGTCGACTTGCTCCATGCCCTATATTTCTTATCCAGCACCTGTGTCAGGCTGTGTGGACCTATTGGCATCTCAATTCTGGTTAGATTTAGTTCTTTTTAACATAAAATGCCTTTCTAAAGAGTTTCCTGCACACAGTGAAATTTCACAATTTTTTGCAAAAATCCTTGATGCTGCCCTATAATTCTTATCCAGCATTTTTGTGGACCTATTGGCATTTCAATTCGGGTTAGATTTGGTCCTTTTTATCATAAAATACCTTTCTAAAGCGTTTCCTGCACAATGACCCTGACTCTCCATTAATGGTTTGTAGGCCTGTTTGTTTAATGTAAATCTTGCCTCTACACTAATCGTTGATACTGAGACAGTTCCATTTTGCCTTAACTTCACTAGAATTTTATTTTGTGAACTTGGATGCGAGTGGATTTATTCTGTGTGCCCTTTATACATTACTCAGATTAGTTATTAGTTTCTATTTTACCATTATGCGTCTACGATATTACTGCTGCTTATTTTCTGCTCGTTATTATATGCACAGAGTCTGCATGCACTTAAACCCTCTTTGACTAGCCGAGACATGATTATTCTTCCAATAATACCCTAGCACCCGAAGGCAGCAATATAAAGATGGTTACTTCTCCTGGCTATTATCCTAACGACCATGAGAAGGATCAATCCGCACTAGCTTCTGCAAAAAAGCGTAGGTTAGCGCATAGCGGAAGGATAATAGAGATAAATTTTTGCAAGGATTTTTGCAAAAAATTGTGAATATGATAGAATTGGCTAATAAGGATACCTTTAGAAATTTTTGATCTAAATGTCTTCCCTGATGAATCTGAATCATCCGCACAAACGAGAACGCAGATATCGACCTGGACCTGAATTACTACAATGACCCTGACTGGAGCAGCCCCTATAAATCCATGGATTCATTAGTCAATCCATTGGTACCCAGCAATTTCTCTCTAGTTGACATCTCGATTATGCATATTAATACTAGAAGCATGGTTCCAAAAATGGATGATATTAGGGAACTACTCGATAAACTGCCTGTAACAGTTTTAGTGGTTACTGAAATGTGACTGCACCCTTGAACAAATTATAAAAGTTCCACATTACAACTTTATTCATAAAGCTTGAAATGGACGTTCTGTGGGTGGTGTAGGATTTTTAGTAAAAGATAACATAAAATATCAAATCATTGAGTACTTAGATCTTAGTAGCACTTATGAAGGTCTTTTCATGCAGCTCGAACTTAGCCCAAAGTCTCCGTTAATTGGAGTTATCTACAGGCCTCGTGGACCAAACCTTGTCAAATTCAATGAGGATATGGAAGTACTCCTCTCAAAACTAAATTGCCGCAAAAGGGATGTTATGATCGCTGGGGATTGTAACGTCGACCTCTTGAAATCTTCCCAACATGCCGATACAAACACCTTCTACAACAATCTAATTGCTAACCATTTTCTCCCAATTATTACTAAACCTACTCGAATAGACATACATTCAGCTACTCTCATTGGCAATATATTCACGAACATCCCCCATAAGGTTGTTAACTCTGCTATATTGATTGCTGACCTATCAGATCATCTCCTCATTTATGCCTGGTTCTCGCATGTCACCCCAAAAAATAACTCCTTGGTCAGTCGTCCTATTAGGAAAATAACACATGATAAGCACAATAATATTTATTTCGAGAGTATCTCGCCAACATTGATTGGGCTTCGGACTACTCTCTGTGTCAAACTAATATGACAGAAGAGGCCTAAGAGGAATTTCTATCCTTATATAAGCGCAGTTATGATTTAGCGTTTCCGATCTCTGATAGCCGCGCAACCATCGGGAGAAAATTCAGACAGCTTTGGATGACCCCTGCACTATTATAATTGTGTTCTATAAAAAACTCATTATACAAAATGTTGCATAACAACCCCATTGACTTCTATAAGAAAAATTTCATCGCCTATTGGAATAAGTTCAAATCACTAAAAATCATAGCTGAGAAGACTTATTACGAGTTTGAATTTTCTAGATATTCTAATGACATTAAGCAAACTTGGTCACTCATAAGAAATGTTTTGCAATCTGATAATAACTAATCTGAAATTGACTCCTTGATAATAAATAATCAAACAATAACTAACTCCTAATCAATAGCTGATCACTTTACTAATATTGCGAGTGAGTTCGATTCAAAAATCCCTACTTCATCTAAAATGTTTAGCCAATTCTTGCTACCACCACAGTTGGAATCGATGGGGGGGGGAGCTTCCGACCACTTTAATGGAGATCATGGACATAGGTTGATTGCTGAAAAAACCCACACCAAAGGATATGATGATATTGATCCTTACATTGCCACTCCCAACCTCGATTTAATTGCTCATGTAGAGGTCATAAACAGCTCTCTCAGACAAGAAGTGGTGCCAACACAAGCCAAAATTTCAATAATTCTTTCTATTTTCAAAAAGGGAGGCATAGATAGTATTTCAAATTATCGGCCAATTTCTATGCTACCCTATTTTACAAAATTTTTGGACAAAGTAATGCATACAAGACTAAATTCATATATAAACCATTTGCAGATAATTCATCAAACACAGCATGGTTTTATAGTTGGTCACTCCCCTTTCATGGCCCTCCTGGGAATCGATGACTTATTGTCGAACGCTCTAGATGACAAGGATTATACAATAGGAGTTTTATTGGATTTAGCAAAAGCTTTTGATATGGTAAATCATACCGTCTTACTACATAAACTAGAGCATTATGGTATTAGGGATATCGTACTGAGCTGGTTCAAGAGCTACTTTAGTAATAGAACTCAACAAGTTTTCTGCAATGGCAATACGTCTGACGTCTGATTAGCCAAGTATGGTGTACCTCAAGGATCAAATTTGGGACCCCTATTATTTCTAATCTACATTAATGACCTTGCATCGATTTCTTCTATCATTTACATGATATTATGTGCTGATGACGCAAACCTTTTTTCTCTCACCCCTCTTATCAGACACTCGTCGATACCATTTACCAAGAACTAGACAAAGTCGCTGATTGGTTTGCAGCTAACAGACTCACTATAAATGTTGACAAGACCAATTATATACTCTTCCAGTCGCAAAAGAAAGCTAAACCAATTTGTCAAAACATACATATTAGTAGTGCCTCGATTAACCAAGTTGATAATGCACGTTTCTTGGGAGTATATATTGACCAGTTTGTTACCTGGAAACCTCATGTTCAATTCATATCTGCCAAAATATCAAAAAACATAGGGATCCTCTACAAGATAGCCTATAAGCTGCCGCTAAATATCAGGAAGCAATTGTACTACACTATGGTGTATCCCTACCTTTCCTATTGCAACTTAGTGTGGGCCTCAAACTATGAATCAAGACTTGATAAACTAATAAAATTACAAAATAAGGCAGTCAGGTTCATCAGCGGATTACCCAGTTACACTCATACTGCTCCTTTATTTCGTGACCATAAACTTTTAACCATTGCTCAGATCACAAAATTACAAATTGGCCTCTTTGTCTATCGGTTTACTAATCACCTTCTCCCCAGAACATTCCATAACTATTTCTCTCTAGGCTCGGATGTCCATTCCCATGATACCAGAGAATCCTCTGGATACCGTGTCCTAGCAGCTAGAACTAATACACAAAGATTTTCCATTAAAACCACTAGACCACTAGTTTGGAATGCAATACCTTTAGGAATCAGAAATGCACCTAATTATAGTCGATTTAAAAGCGATCTCAAATATTCTATCCTAAACGCTATCTCCTAGTCTCGATAACATGGAGCATTGTTTAACACATTGGATTAATAGTAAATTTGATATAACATCTGCTTCCCCTAACATGATTCTGTAATTTCTCAGTTTGCAGCCTACAATGTTGCTGCCTGGTGCTAGCTAGGCCTACTGTTCATTGTTAATATTTTTAGTTAAGAATTAATTTAAGGTTATGTTATGTTACTTTATGTTACATGGTTCCATATATACTGTTAGTTATTTCAGTCATTGTATCAGGAATATCCTGTCAACCGGTTTTGCTGATAGATAATTATGATGCACTCTATGTATATATCTTATGTTACTATTCGCTAATATTATTTTCATATATTTGTCGACTTAAGGGGTTCCTTCATAGCGAGGAATATTCTCCTTGGGATCTCCTGTTGAACATCTGTCTTTATTACTCAGCTAGTTGATTTAATATGCTGGACTTAGAAAATAATTGAATGATCTGTTTCTTTTGTTCAAATGTTATTATTGGCGTTTCAATAAATCTTTTGATTTGATTTGAAGTAAAGTTTCACAATTTATGAGAAAATTTTTATACTGGGTTCAGCGATTTTTATTGATAAATTCGAGTTGCTCCAGGCCAAATAATTCTTATCCAAAGTATAGTTTCACGGATAGAGTAACAAGCAATAATAGATAGCTGTAACAGTTTTGTTTGTAGTAGTGGATAAATAGTAAATAGCAAGCAACAACAAAGACTCAAATATGCGAATATGTAGCAAGCAACAATGAACTGTTCTTATAGTATGTTGGAAGTTTTTATTTAGTTCTCTATTTATGAGATTACCATCATAAAATGTCAGCTTTGGGTCTCAACAGCTTACAAAAGGAAAAATTTCATTCCAGTGAAGCTTGACTACTGTAACTGATCATTTGATTGACCCTCTAATTTCTTGGAGAGAGTGTGCGTAAGAAATTTAGTGTGGGCAACATTTTGGATGTGTATGCTGCTGCATTAATAATGCATTGTATAACTTATGAATGATGCTGCACTGGCCCAAAGATGTGGTTACATTCGCATCAAACTGTGGCACAATAATTTGTCGACTGAGTTTTGTACACCAACCCAATATGTTTGATCCCACATGAATGTTCAGACTGGAGAAATTTACCATGGTCGTTACCCAATCAGCCGCCGACCGACAAAGACTGGCAACATACGTCGATCCGATCTGATTTTTCCGTCGAATTGCATCGTATCGTATCGGGTGCGGCCGCCGTAACATGCAGTGGACAATCAGATGCAACCCTAATTATTGTTCATTGTAAATAGCAATAGACTAGGACTGACTGACTGACTGACTGACTGACTGACTGACTGGCTAACTTTCTGACTGACTGACTGACTGACTGTCTGTCTATCTGACTGACTTTCTGACTGACTGACTGACTTTCTGACTGACTGACTGACTGACTTTCTTACTTTTTGACTGACTGACTGACTGTCTGTCTGTCTGACTGACTGAATGTCTGAGTGTCTGACTGACTGACTGACTGTCTGTCTGTCTGACTGACTGAATGTCTGTCTGTCTGTCTGTCTGACTGACGAACTGATTGACTGACTGACTGACTGACTGACTTTCTGACTGACTGACTGTCTGTCTGACTGACTGACTGTCTGTCTGATTGACTGACTGACTGACTGACTGTCTGTCTGATTGACTGACTGACGGACTGACTACTGACTGTCTGTCTGACTGATTGACTGACTGACTGACTGACTGACTGACTTGCAATGGGCCTTGGCTGACAAGAGACATCATCTACTGTGTGGCAACACAGAGTCCACATTTCTCTAGATTTTCGTTTGTCTGAATGCATCCAATATCTAAACTAACTCTTGTCCCCCTAATGCGGATCTATTGCACTTAAGGTGCTTACTTATGTAACAAGATCACTGAACAATCAGGTTTCTTTGCTATGCTTGTGTGTGTGTGTGTGTGTGTGTGTGCATGCGTGCGTGTTGTTTGTATGCATGTTTTTATTGTAGGCTATGTGTTAGAGAGTGACGCGTTAATGGGAAAGTAGTAATGTTGCAATGAAAACCTTGGTTACGGTGTCAGAGAGGGCGATAACACTGTGGGGATGGTTTCAAAGTTTGCGGGAATACCGCTGGCATGGAAATGCTTGTATGCATCTCTGTGTGTAATCAGGTACACATATCCAGAATTTCAGCATGCCTATGTTTGCCTACTAAGGGAGTAATTAGGTAGGTGGCTTTTTAAAAATGCAAGTCAAAGACATTTAAAAAACTAGAAAGTTGATGTAAAATGGTGCTGTCATTGGATAATGAAAATCTGAAAAGAGTCCATCAGTTATTATGAGCTACCTGAGGTGCTACTATCAGTTGATGCAAAATGGAATACTATTAGAAGAATCTTTGGTGGCCAATTATGCAAAGCATTCATAGTCAAAGTTTAGCGCCCGGTAAGACTGCATCCACGATGGATTTAACAATAGCCTACGTGTTGTGTTGCGGTAAGATTCATACTCCCAATCTGGTTTGTAGGTGTTACTAACACAATTCAAATACGGAAAATTCCACTCTGTTGACTTTTTTAAAAAGCATTACAGAAACAGGATGGGAAGCAATGTGCTCGCAAATAAATTAAACCTATTGCCATGACCAGTTTGCTGTACAGAGAGGTGACAACAGTTTAAGTGGAAGGATGTTTAGTGTAAGCAGATTGATTTGTGTTGAAGAGGTTGTTTGAGGTAAGATAACAACTGAAGCAGAGTTTCAAATGGAAAGAGAGATTTGAAATTAGACGGTAGTAAATAGTTCCTTGTTTAGGAATGGTTGTTTAAGGGATTTAACAACTGAGTTTTGAAGAGCATAGGAAAGAGATTGTCAATAGAGACAGGTTTGATGATCTTGGTTTTAAGGGAGTAATGAAATGCACAGTCTTTGAGTTAGGAGATTGGGATTGGGTCATGGTCATGTTGTTTGTTTTGAGAGGATTGAATGTGTGAGGATGACTGAATGAATATTGACCTTATGACCTTACTGCATGAGCCTGTAAGATTGAGCTGGAAATGTTGTATCTCTGCAGAAGGATTTTCAGAAGATGAAATTTGTGAGATACTATAATTTTAATCATGTTCTGTCAACAGATTTTCTGTCTATTTTAAATTATGTTTCTAATTAAACACATACTATTAGTTTCAACACTAAAATGCACTGTTCAAATCAGTGTAGTAAACATGCTGCTGCACAAGTTCTATTCATATTTTTTTCACTATTATTAATAAATGAATCTTGTGAGTATTTTGTGCATCTGAGTTAAGAGTGTGTTCTGTATCAAAGGTAAAGCTTTGATCTCCATAGTAGGTCACTAGACAGAAAAATGGTGCAAAGCTTTTGTAACACAAATTTGTTTTGTCATAAGCTAAGTCGTCATGACCTTCTACCTAAGACATATAGATTTGCGAAATAATGTCTTTTAGATGCAAGAAGAGTATTGTTCTGATGTTGGAGGCATGGGCATTGGTCTGCCAGTATGATATGCCAGCAGGTTACGGATTTAGAAGGGGATGAACATAAACAATTCAAATGACAAGGGATTTTAATGCATATTCAACTGCTCCTAATTACCATAGAGATGCATCAATCCGTCAATGATGCTCTGACTGATACCAAATTTTCTCTGATAACTTGCTGCTCTGTTCTTGGACAGTCGTTGTAACAGAAAGGAGAATTGAGTGAAACCTGTTATTGATTGAGATTGACTTTTAACTTGCAAAATCTTAATTCTTTTCAAGAATTTTCGTTTGGTGGTAGTGAAATCCAAGTGATCCATTGCCTCTAGAGAGTTTTGCTGAAAGTTCAGGAAAGGGTTAAAAATCCAATACTAGAATATTCCACATGGTTGACTTGAAAAGCATCACAGGCCATGCCCACACGTAAAGTAAACCTGTTCCCATGACAAGTTTGTAGTACAGAGAGGTGAGAACAGTCTGAGTGGAATGATGTTTGGTATTTTCAGATTGATTGGGGTTTAAGAGTAGGGATGAACTGAGTTTGAATTTCTTGTCGAGTCCGAGGACCGAATTTTATGAGTTGAATTTTGTCGATTATGAGTCCAAGTTTCTAATATTTAAAAAAGTGTAATTCTCTTGATTTTTAGTTTGGCAGTTCACCCCCCCAACATTTATGAATTTTTAGCTTTGCCTTAGTTTTCTATAGGAAGTAGTAACTTGTGTGCACTAATATTAGCAGTATTTGTGCTTTTAGTTAGGTCGATTGTCGTTTTGTAGATAAAAATAATAGTATGTGTGCTTTTTACTTAGGTAGATTGTCGTTTCATAAATTGAAAAATCAGATTTTCGTTTCAAAACAGAGCCGAGTTTCCAAACCGAGTTTCGGTTAATCCCTATTTAAGAGGCTTTTTTAGGTAAGATAGCTACTGAGGCAATAGAGTGTAGACTGAATTGAGAGTGAATTCTACCATTTATTGAATCACCAGCAAATCCCATTATATACAATGACACATATTGGAAACTGAGGCTTCCTGGAGCTATCAACATGGTCAATGTCCTGGTGAATACTTTATTGTCCGACTTACAAAATGAGTTTTTGTCTGCAGTTTTCACATTCAGATATCCATATATTGGTTGTAGAATAATGTACCACAGAAAATGTCTAATAACACAAGTAACTTGAACAGTGCAATAAGCAATAATAAATAATGTGATACAGTTTAATCAGTTGGTAAAAGACAGTCAATGAACAGTAGCTCATCCATTGCATCAGACTGCATCAAGTATTCAGAGAAATTATCTAATGTGATTTTTCTCACGCACCAGCCTAATAGCCAAAGCAACACGTATGTGAATCAAACAGTTTGCACCTTTGCCATGTAAAGCAATGCTCTTTCTAATGAATGAATGCGACAAAGCCTTGCATTATATGTGTAAGCAGATGCTTTGTTCCCATAGTGCGATTGTAGCTTTGTTCCTCTGTCTGCTCATTCTCATCGAATTTAGTGATTCAGATCAATCAACATTGATTGCATCATATCTTCAGTGGGCACCAAGCTACTTATAGGCCCCTGCATTCAGACCATGCTAATACGTTTTTCCTCCCCTCCTTACAACTGGACATCGTTAATACTTTGCCTGACCAGGAGTCATTGCCTGACCTGGAACTATATAGGAATTCTGGAAAGAGTAGTGATCAAGCTTTAAACTGAACCCAAATTTGAATTGAGTCTGTATCAAAACATGTCTTTCCAGAATGTGATGTTACTGTCAACAGCTATCAGATGTGCTGTACGAAAGAAGAGATGGACACCGTAGGAAAATATATGTTACAGCACGTCTGATAGCTGGTGAAAATTACAGCACCGTTTTGTCCTGGAATGCAGCGATCCCATCTCCAGACAGTACAGGCTTCTGGCAGATACACCATACCCACCATGGTTTCCACGCTGTCCCATCCATAAATCCCAGTCATCATCATTCCGTAATATGCTGGCGCAGAGAATTTATGGCGCCTGCAGAGGCCAAGACAAAGCCGTTGATTGGACAAACAGAGCATAACTTCTCTGGTCAATGCAGGCAATTCAGGATGGATGAGAATTGGTTTTACTGTCTTCCTCAAAAGTCAGTGTCGTAGAAAATATCGCTTCCTCCAAACAACATTCCTCGACTGAAAGAATTTGGTTGCGTATGCACCATATATGTAGCTGGATTGACTTCCTTACTGCTTCTCTAGGTCTTGTTGCGGTTTTGCAGTCTTATCTTGTTGCTACTTTATTTTATATCGGTGACTTTATTTGCAATATACGACATAACGTACAGTCGTACACACGTACAATTCATGAGACCACCTGCTTATAAATTTGATTACATGACCTGTGTGCACTAATCTATCTCTAATTAACCAGTTCAGTTGCTATATTCTAATCAATTTGTGTACTAATTATTAATACTCATTGTTTATTTTATAAGAAAAGTGTAGCCCTGCTGGCGGGATACTTGGGTCATTTTTTCCCTATGGTTCCTACCTTCTTTATAAAGTGATGTATGCATCAGTTTCTCTGATGTTCTGTTTGTGTTACTATAGAGCATATGGTTGTGGTTATATACATATGAACATATGAAGTCTAGTCTTATGCTGCTTAATGACAAGGTAGAAAATCCACACACATGCATAAATCCATGCATCTATACAGGCATGTAATGTATATGTGTAACAGAATACTTCTATAGAGCCTCTTAACAGCCACTCAGAGGTGCTTTCAAGCAGCTATCTGTCAGATGGAATGAGAGTGTGTGTCTTTAATGCTTGAGAAATGCAATGCCATCAGCAATGAGTGAATCTGAGTGAATCCCAATAGACAGTTTTTCTATAATGATGGTCCATTCACTCCACTAACTGATAGGATTCTGTTCAAAATACTCTCTCTTACATGCAAAGCGTTTCTGGGTCAAGCTCCACGTTATCTTTGTGATCTTATCAGGCAACCTATCTCAGCTACATCTGAACGTCCTCTCCGCTCTTTAGACCGTCAGGACCTTCTAGTACCTCGGTCTAGAAGTGCCACAGCTCAGCGTTGTGCCTATGCCTCTGTTGCCCCTTTGCTATGGAACAGCCCTCCTGCTGTGACTCGTGCTGCAATCTTATCTAGTAGCACAACTGTTTCTGCTCGTTCTCTTAAGACTTTTCTTTTCTCTAGGGGTTTTTCGCACTGGGAGCGCCTCTGATTAGTTTGTACTGTGAGAGGCGCTTTATAAATCCCTACATGGAATAGAATAGAATAGAAACACGAATGTGCACATCCATGTATCGAGGTGTAAGAGGGTGCAATAATGAGATCATTCCTTATTGCAGAATGAAGCATCTAGTGACCAGGCTGTGTGTAGCCCCCAATGCACTGTTCACTTATGAGTGATGGTGCTCCACCAGTTATGGAACATGGCATAATTATAAGGATCTTGTAGCATATGCAATCAGCAATCGGCAGCCACTTGCAGGTTATGTTGAAATAGGCTGATGTGAGGTTGATTGACCAGCAGATGACCATCTGAGTTGAGTATTGCTTGTAGTTGTTTAACACAGAAGAGTGAGACAGTTAAAATGGCATTGAAGTGATCACGACGAGCGAGGACGAAGGAATGCACCAGTGTGGAAGCAGTGCTCATCAGAGTACAGTAGTCCTCACATAATACGACTGAAATTTGATAATGCCCTTCTTCCAACATTTTTTGCTCAGAAGTGCACATGCCTCGACGATGCAACTGTAGTTGTAATGCAGAGCAATTGCGCGCGAAGGACTTGCTCAAGGTCCCTACACAGTGATTCCTCGGACGAGGGTCAAACCCGCGCACATTGAGCGTTGTATATACCGACCGCTCTAACCAATCGGCCACCGTGCCACATGAACGAGGAACTTCATATGACCCTGATCTGTCTAAATTCGTAGTAGCTTTACCAACAGATTAACTTTTTATGATCAGCTAGGGTGAGTCCCCCAGCGAGATGCACATCAAGATTCCTAGCCACATCCAGTTTCCTCCGTTCCGGATATTTTCATGCCAAGACTGACTGATCATTTCTGTTGTGTCTGTGTTGTGCCAATCCATACATCCTAAGTCATGGCTTGGTTCAGTCTTATATGATTTGAAGACATTCAATTCTGAACTTTTTTGACAATGACATTTGTGGCAGACGCAAATGCATGTATAACACCTAACTGTACGATGTGACTTATACTATACAGCTTAAGTCATCAGCGTACTGGTGTGCTCTAAACCAAGCTCAATAATGCTGACCATAAGGTTGTCTGTATATTAATGATGGTCTCTATTGGACCTCTCACCCAATGTATAAGCTTCACCTGACAAATGTAAGACTTGCTGTTGACAGCTGATTTCTATTCGTGTTCTTCTTCGTCTTTATTGGTGTCAAAGACGAAAAACGATGCCATGCGAAAATATTCTGCCACTGACCTGTTTACACCTACACCTGTATTTTCTGTGACATTACACAGACTACAAAGTCCAGTTTCATGTTTCTTCATAAGAAGAAGTCTTTCATTTAGATTTGCTTTTCCTAATCTTAATCTTGATATTTGAATTTCTGTCCTTCTATTCTGGTCAGTGAATTTTAAACACGTGTCCACCACATGACAAATATATTTATAATGCTGACTGTTGGAATCACTGTCATATTCTCTGTCTGCCTGTCTATCTGTCTGTCTGTCTGTCTATCTGTCTGTCTGTCTGTCTATCTGTCTGTCTGTCTGTCTGTCTGTCCGTCCGTCTGTTCACCTGTACATCTATATATTTACTGTATTCCCTTCAATTAAAAGTAAGATATGATATGTGCCATGATATTGACACGATGCTGACTGTGTATATAGGAGTGATTCTTTTAACGTTACGTATATTTTATGTTTATTATTTTATTTATTTATTATCGAAATTTGAAACCGCCCTTCTTCCAAAATTTTTTACTCAGAAGTGCACGCACACACACACACACGCACACACACACGCCTCAACAACGCAATTGCAGTTACTGCAGAGCAATTGTGCTTGAAGGACTTGCTCAAGGTCCCTACACAGTGACGCCTCGGACGAGGGTCAAACCCACTCGCTCAGGGCTCACTGAACATTACGGGCTGACAGCTCTAACCGATCGGCCACTGTGCCACACTATTGCGAGATCGGATTCTGTCTAGTGATGGGATAGTATTATTAGATTTATTTGTAGAACTGATCGCAGTGTCGATGGCTAGTGTGATTTTAAATCGATGTGTGATGCGAATGAGGTTAGTCGTACGTAAGTTATGTTCTATTTGACAATTCGTGTGTTGGGAGCAATCAATGTGTGTGTAGCTCACAGTTTGTTTTCAGTGTTTTACTTGACCAGGTGTGATTACTTATGTCACACCAGTTCTTACTCCACCCAATGAGTTTTATCTGTCCACTACTCTTACCAGATGGAACTGGCTTTGTTGGCAATGTGCATGCCATTCTGGTTTGTGCTCGTTGTCATCATCCTAGTCACTCGCGGGTGGCAGAAGAATTTGCGTTTCCATTGTCATCCTTGTTTGATTTACCCAGTTTGTTAATTTTACTTGTCTGCCGAGAGCATCCAATGCATCTGGATCACGTGATCCATCAGCTGGATTTGTAATGATCTTTGGATAGTTGTTGCAATGTTTGTTTAAAAGTACGTTGAGTTGTTAATAGGTGTCTGGGCGTGGAACGCGATTCTGGCATGAACTGCTTTTGCTGTGCTCCGTACAGATGTATTCATGTTTCCAAATCGATGTGACAGTCACAGTTTACATTCATGCAATGTGCAGCATGTCAATTCATTTGGCATGCATGCCTTGAGTGACCATTACAGGCCATCATTGCTATGTGATGATTTGGGAGTTTCATTTCATTGATAATGCTGCATAGTAGAGCTCTTGTATAATCCAGCATTTTAAGAAATTTTGATATTTGATTTCCAGAATTTTAAATGCCAACATACACCAATTCTCATGTGCATGTATCGGGGTGTGAGAGCACAGAACAACGAGATCATTCCGCATGGCAGAACGAAGCATCCGGTAACTAAGCTGTGGCCAAGATCAAGTCGAAATATTTTGCTTTTGACTGAACGCTTTGTGACGTATGTATGTTTGTCAACTCTGTTGGACCTGATTTCACGAAGAACTTCACAAATCACTGTACTAGCCAAATCCTTGAAATGCAGATTGGGGTCAGAGAGCTAAGTGCTTCCGAGGCTCCAGGCCAAAGTTTCCTGTTGACAGAATATGAAATGAGCGATTCTGCTACAACCATGCCCCATCAGCCTCTTTCCTCGTCGAAGTCATGTTTTCTTCGTCGTCACGAGTTGTAACTGGTGGCCTGCTATGGAACCCATGAGGGTGGCCGTCTGGGTTGAGATGAGAGGGGTTGTAATTATTTAATATAGAAATTAAGATCTTTCGTTGTAAAAGACTAATTATTTATTTACGAAGATATATAAAGAATTATATACTGTTCAAGTGTAATCTGTAAAAATGATATTTCAGTTGTCAAATACTGTTCAAGTTTTGTCTTCAATGATACTATTACAAATAGACTCCCAGTTATCTTATTATGTTCAAGTTTAGTCTGCAAAATTACTATTGACATTTAGCAAAAACTTGATTTTCAAGGAACAGAAATTAAATAAGAAGAAAAGATGCAAATGACTGAAATTTCATTTATAAGCATGATTTTGGTATTTGTGAAACAATATTATGCATGATCTGTGGGTCTGGTCTGACAAAATTGAACAAGCTGCTCCTTCTGGCTCTTTGTGACCTCCCTAACATTCCCGGATCTTGGTTCTTAAGACTAATTTTTCCGTTTGTCTAGGGTGGTGTGCACTTCTGAGTAGAAATTGACGTCATCTATTCAACTATGAAAGTGCTCTGTATACATAGTGGGACACGTTTGTAATGCAAACTTTGTTGATCCAAGCGATGCTGTGGATCACACACATAGCATAGAAAACATGTGGAGCGTGTGAGAGGCTTATTGAAAAGACAATTCGGCTCAAGATGTGATTTCTTCCTAGTTTGCGGTTGTTCTGAAAGAAGGAAGGCCAGGGTATACCCAATCCTGGACCATTTTGTGACCGGCATTGCCTCTATAATTATTTTGCATTGGGTTGCATTATCTTGTGTATTTGTTTGCATGGTTTGTTATTCATACAGAAGTACTACATGCCGATGGCACCTGGACTGGATCCATGCCAACGCTTTCAGCATCAGCTCTCAGAGTCTTCCGACACCCAGCACCCACAACCGCAGCCACCCTGCGAGCTCAACAACGTCACCTATCAACAACAGCCACCACAGCCTCCCTTGCATCAGCCTGCTCAGGGAGTCCATCACCCTTACCTAGGCCAGGCTGGACCGTCACCACCGCAGCAGGTTCCTCTCTACTCGACGATCGGTCGGGCCCCCAGCAGCTCCCGCCTGACTGAGTGGCAACCGACCGAGGATCTGGGACGATCTGGAGTAGTGGGAATTGCAAGCGGGGTGGCAGCCAGCGCAGCTTCCGTACTGTCGTCTGTGGGATCGCAGATGTCCCAATTGCACCAGCTGCAAAGACATCCAGTTAGTTCATAATGAGTTTATTTGTCTCATTTTATGTTCCAATCGCATCATTGGTTCATCTTCAATCAATCAATCAATCAATCAATCAATCAATGAAACTTAATATAACACCCTTCAAGATATCTACTTAGGGGCACTCCTAGTATTATTATGGCTAAAAGTGCACTTTTCAGTAATGAGTAGAATGCAGAAGAGGGTTTTGGCAGAAGGTGTATGTATGTATGCGCAGTTTAGGCTGAGATGGTCTGTTGCAAACAGAATCCAGGGATGCCTGCATGGACTGAATTGAAATAATCCATTATTGCATATGTTGGGTCAGCATAAACAGAGTCATTCTGAACTCAATACAAAATCCGAAGAGCAGACATGCATGCTCAGAGCGGTTTATCGTGTAAATTCATCATGTTATTTCGTACGTAAATTGTATCTAACACTCGTTTTGTGTGCTTGAAAGGCAGGCACTTCCAAGGCAGTTGATGTGTTTTTTGCTCGCAACAGCTATGCAAGGATCTCGTCTGAATGACGATTCTAGTACGTTGCAGAATCATTGCTAGCCCTAATCATTGTTTTGGTAGGCATTGCAAGCCATGATGAGGCAGCTCTGTTATCCTGCTGGCTATTAATGTTCATTTATCTCTGCTGAAACTTAATTACGGTTGCTATCCCCTGCTGCATACCAGTGTCTGTCTGTCTGTCCTTCTGTCTATCAGTCGGTTTGTATTTTGCATCTCTTTAGTGTTCTTTCTCTGTATCTCTATCACTCTTTTGGTTTGTTTCTTTCTGAATCTCATTCCTTCTTTGGCCTTTTCTCCTTTCTTTTCTTTTCTCCTTTTCTCTATCTTTGGCCTTTTCATTGTTGTGTTTCCGTAGTTTCTACAATGTGTGTCAGCATAACAGTTGCAGGTAGTGTGTCTCTGTAGTCATTCTGCACGTCTGTCTGTCTGTCTGTCTGTCTGTCTGTCTGTCTGTCTGTCATGTCTCTTGATCTTTATTTTTCTTCTTCTACTCTGTTTGTGTGTTTCTTCTTTGTCCCGTCTCCATATTTCTCTGTTTTGATCTGTCTTTCACGTGTCTCTGTGTACTTCAGAGCGATGTTCTTTCTCTCTTTTACCTTCTGTCGATGTCACTTTTGCCCTTGTTGCATCCTGTAGTCTTCGCTATCTCGTTCTCTTTGCATCTCTGCCTCTAAAGCTAACCCATCTATTCATCTCCCCCATCAAACCCCGGTTTCAAATTATCATCCTCCATGATGCCAGCCTGCCAGCTTTACATTTGTGATTTGTACCTCAGATCAATAGAGACAGACACGCGAAGATATGCAGGCACAAAGAGTACAAAACGCTGATTAATTAGACATCTGGGCATTTTGGCCGTGTTCAGTGCTTGCGTCAACGTGGAATTAGCATTGTTACTGCAATCTGTGCATTGTGCAGAATGTGTGTTTAGTTGTTCCTTTACAGTCCTTTGCTCTCCTAGATACTTGCAATCTCGACTCGTAGGCTGATGTAAAGGATGCGAGAATCCGACCGAGGGAAATGTTAAAAGATGCAGGCATCATTGGTAGATGGTGGGGATGCAAGATTCATGTGCCGAACTGAGGAGATTTGTAGGCAGATGTAAAGCTGTATGAGTTATTGACCAATTGAAAAGATGCAAGATGCACTGATAGATGCAAAGGATATAAGAGTCATAAAAGATGCAAGATTCACGGACAGATTCAAAGGATGTAACAGTCATAAAAGATGCAAGATTCACAGACAGATGCAAAGGATGTAAGAGTCATCTGATGTTTAAAAGATGCAAGATTCACAGACAGATGCAAAGGATGTAAGAGTTGTTGGATATTTAAAAGATGCAAGATTCACAGACAGATGCAAAGGATGTAAGAGTTGTTGGATGTTTAAAAGATGCAAGATTCACAGACAGATGCAAAGGATGTAAGAGTTGTTGGATATTTAAAAGATGCAAGATTCACAGACAGATGCAAAGGATGTAAGAGTTGTTGGATATTTAAAAGATGCAAGATTCACAGACAGTTGTAAAAGTTGTTAGAGTCATGGCACATTATTTATTGGTGGATTCACAATTCATCCGGTTTTGTTTACTTCTTGAGTGTGGTGTTATTTTAACATTTACCACAACCAAGTTCACGTAACACTTTTAAAGTACCAATCATCTGATAATCATTGCAACAGGAAAAATCAAGAAAGAAAATGGAATGAAAACATACAGGTGCTATGATGCAGTGGTGTTATATTGCAGATGAAAACCAAGCTACTTAGCAAGTATATTTATTGACGTTGACACAATACAACAATAAAGGACACTTATTTCACATAAGCCAAGGGACCAAAGGAGTAGAAAACCTTGAAGTCGCAGTAATCCCGCTAGTCAGGTCACCCCTTAACGAGAAGATTGAGTATTGGCGTTTGGTTCAAAGTAATGTAAAATCTAATTGGTTTGAGACTTAAGTCGTTAACTAAAGATGCATTTGAGACTTAGCTGGTTAGCTAAAGATACGAAAGTGCATTCGTCTATGAGAAGCAAGAATACAGAAGAAAAAAAGAAGGTATATACTAAATATAATGTGCTAAGCATTGTTAGGTAATGAGTCGTTAATTAGAAAAGCACATCTTTTTGAATGCAGGCACACAAAAAATTATGTTAGGTTGTGAATGAAGGATGTATGGTAAGCTATTCCAGATCGTGGGTCCAGGATGTTTGATTGAGAATTTTCTAGTATTTGTTCATTAAATCGGCCTATATGTAATGGATGCACATATTTGAATCTCTGTGTGTCTGTCTGTCTCTGTCCATGGCATGTTTGTCTGTCCCTGTTTTTCTGACCCTCGCTCTATCTCTGCTGTATGGCTGTCTCCCTCTTTCTCTATCTCTTGCTGTCTCTGTCTCTACTGTTTTTCTCTGTTCTGTCCTTTACTATGTCTGTCTGTCTGTCTGTCTGTCTGTCTGTCAGTCAGTCAGTCAGTCAGTCTGTCTGTCTGTCTGTCTGTCTGTCTGTCTGTCTGTCTGTCTGTCTGTCTGTCTGTCTGTCTGTCAGTCAGTCTGTCTGTCTGTCTGTCTGTCTGTCTGTCTGTCTGTCTGTCTGTCAGACTTCTGTCTGTTTGAGTATCGGTCTCTCTCTCCAACAGAATAACAGAAAAATTCAGTTCTACTCAATTTTCACTTTCTTTTGTCTGGCCATCACCAGAATTCTGACATAATATACACCGTATCTGGTCATGGTGCATATGCAATATTATACATGCATGAATATTTGTTTGTGTGTGTATGTGTGTCTTATGTCGACGTTTACAAATATGGTGCCTTTCAAAAATCGTCTCGAGAGGGCTAAGATATGCGGCATAATCCTAATATGCAGTTGGATTGTTTTGATTCTCCCTAGTACACAACCCCAAACATGTCCTTCACAGCTCATACCAAAACTCGGTTCTTCCATTTGCCATTTATGACCTAGAGCACACAACCGTATTCTCACACCCAACTCTCAATTTATCCCGAGAACCTTATATAAAGATATTTACTAGTCTGTTGTTCAATTCTCACTACTTTAATTATATACATTTCTGCATTTTTGTCAGATTGTTATCTTTCTCAATGGACAAATATACTATATGCGATGATGCAGTGATCTTCCCGATCATTCAGAAACAGCAAAATTTGTTATTAAAACCATATTCAGAAATCCTCCCTTGTTGAATGCTGTTTTTATAATTGATAAGTTTTACATTATCAGTTTTTAAATCTTGACAGCAGCATAATCAAAGAGCCAGTCTTTCTTTTCTCCCATAACCTCACCCAGCGCAATTGTACGGAGAATTTTCAGAAATCGACTGCTGCGTTTTATATGTTACTGTCTCTACTGAAAAGCTGTCAGTCGGTGGCTTTCACGACGCTTTAAGGTTGTCAGACTGATGCATGCAGTGGGATTAACAAGCCTAGGATTTCTTGAGCATCAGCCATTGCATCATTGGGTCTCAGAGCTCCATGGCGATTCCAGCTCTTCGGCTTTGGAGAAATACATCGGATGAGCTGTCTTACTCGATTGTGTCATACCACTGTACAGTACTTCTGGGATTTTATGCTTCAGCATCTTCAAGGTCAGCGAAAGATGCTTGGTTAGGCAAAGCCTATAATATGTGCCTGTAGTAGTGGTGATAGTTCTTGTTCTGTATCACTTTGACCTTTGGACTGTCTTGTGATTGCCTATGACGTTATCAATTGTCTTCTGTGACCTGTACTTTGTATCTAGGTCATGACCCCTAGACTTTGTGCACTGGCCATACCTAATTTCCTTTGTTTTCGGCCATTCTAACCCTAATCTGGGAACCAGTGCAGGTTTAGCTGACTGGAGTGGAAGCCAGTGCAGCACTCCTATTGAGTGAAGTAACCCTAGACTGTAGCCCAACAGACCAACACAACCCAAAAGAATGGAAATTTAGGGTTGGCACAGCCCCCTTGCCTAATGATATGGTCGCCGCCGCCATTCTAGGGTTAGAGTACTTGTATTTAGTGCGAAAATAATACATCTGTCATTATATGTCAATTCCATGTCGAAGGTCGTATCAGAACACGAACTTACTCCACTACTATAGGATGGACAAAGGGCATTGAGATAAGCAGAGTAGAAAAATTGGATGCGCTGGAAGAATAATGGATGATTGGTATGCGGTTGACAGGTGATGTATACAATGGCTACTGATAGGGCGCTAGATGCCCAGTGCAAAGGTTACCTGCTGTTAGGATTGGCACAGACCCCATTTTATATTGCTAAGGGGGTGTGCTGTCGTCATTCTAGGGTTGTGTTGGTCTGTTGGGCTACAGTCTAGGGTTACTTCACTCAATAGGAGTGCTGCACTGGCTTCCACTCTAGTTAGCTAAACCCGCGCTGGTTCCCAGATTATGGTTAGAATGGCCGGAAACAAAGGAAATTAGGTATGGCCAGTCCACAAAGTCTAGGGGTCATGACCTAGATACAAAAGTACAGGTCACAGAAGACAATTGATGATGTCATAGGCAATCACGTGACAGTCCAAAGGTCAAAGTGATACAGAACAAGAACTATCACCACTACTGCCTTTGTTTCATTTTTTGGACCTGACTTTTGATGATCATCTCATTATTGTGTAGTTATTGTGTTGTTGAGTTTTATTATTCTTACTTGAGAGCAGTTTAAATCTGGTCCCATATTAGACAGATGAGCTCTTTGTTACTGGATAGGAATCACAGGAATTCGGTGGTAGTTTGCTGACGTTTCCTAATGCTGCTCTTGTTACTTTTTCTACCAGTTTACAGAATTTTGTATTAGGCCTAGATCAGATAGCCTTTTGGTCAAAGGCTTATATACCGGAACATATGCCCGAAATATTCCGTTGGTCACATTGGCTGACTGCCCAGGCAATGAAATCGATTCTCGGGTGCCTGAGCAGCCCGACATTGCGTAAAAATGCGCAGTTTCTACATTTCTTAACAAAATATCCGTAGGATGATTGAGGTATTTGGCATAATTCGGTCAAGTGTTACTCCAGAGAGGTGGCACAGTGATGCTCGGATGGAAGGTCAGAGGAGGAGTGTTGGGGCTGAAGAGGAGGATGTTGGTGAACAACTTATGGAGTGAGGAGGTTATGAGGAGGATTGAAGCGTGTTCTAGATCATGTGGTCTGGCATTTCTTATTTGTGTTTCAATAAATGGCATTTTAATTAAATACTTACATAATTTTGGAAAATGTCTTGTGCATTTTATGAGGTTAGATACAGGCAGAAGTCATTTTATGTGAGATCTTTTCTTGCTCTGTGCTGCATTAGCCAAAGTTTATTTGTCCTCTAATGAATCTGGTTGAGTGTTTGTGTACTATTTGAAATTTTAAATTCTTAAAATTGTACTACTAATTCAGTCTGTTGACACAGGCAAACAAAAAAACACCAGAATTGGTATCGCCCTTCTTTCAACGTCTTTTGCGCAGAAGTGCATATGCCTCGACGGCGCAATTGCTCAAGGTCCCTACACAGTGACCGACGAGGGTCGAACCCGCTCACTCGGCGCACACCGAGTGTTACGGGCCGACCGCTCTAACCGATCGGCCACCATGCCACACACACCGTGCCGCACGGTGTGTTCACACTCCCGCACTATGCGAGAGTGTGAACTTGGGTAGGCTATTCTGGTGTGTTTTTGCCTGTGTCAACAGACTGAATTAGCAGTACAATGAGCCTGGGAGTACTAAACATATGAAGCACCTGTTAAATGTCATTGGCTTTGACATTTATTCTTTGCCATCTTCCGTTCTACCTAAGGACAGAATATAGCTGTCTGTTGTAATCTCCATTCTGATGAATCTTACATCTCTTGTTTTGTTGTTATACTGCCTCATCATTCTCTATGTATGTGTCTATGTATGTGTCTATGTATGTGTCTATGGATGTGTCTATGCATGTGCGTGTATGTTTGTTTGTGTATGTGTGACTGTGTGTGTATCCGTCCATTCTACCTGGGCAGTCACTTATGTCATTTAAAAAAATTCACAATATGTCCGATTGCTCGCAGGAAGGGGTTAGACCCCCAGCTTCTGGTTGAAGGGTATTGAATGATATAGTGCTAAAATCTTCAGATTCCAAGAAACTCTTATGCGCTGATTTCATTGGTTCTTTTTGACAATTCAGACACTTATTCAGAACACACCTTTTCAAATTGCTTATCGACTAAATGTTACCTCTCTAACTATCTATCTCTGTCTCTTCTGTCTGTGTCTGTCTGTCTGTCTGTCTGTCTCTTAGCAGACTGGTGTTCTTGGTATTTGACCTGATTATGCCTTTCTTTGATGTGCAATCGGCCCATGCCTTTTGCTTTAGACACTGGCTCCAAAGAAGTTATTAATTACTCATCAAAGATGCATTTTCTTAATTGGACGCCCTGAGCAGATTGCAATTTCTCTGAATACAAATGTCTCTCACGTTTTATGCATTGATATTCTCATGTGCCATATTTTGTATTATGACTTGTATATTTATGTACATGTAACATGCACATTTGCTGCTTATATGCTATTATATTCTGTCCATATGCCATCTATGCGGCAGATATGGTTTAAGATGATTCCATATTTTTCCATTAGGGCTGCGCCTCAAGACACTTTGGCCCGTGTCCTGAGTGCTCAAAATTATCTGTCACTTCCCATGTAGGTTGGAAGCTTACTGAGTAATGTCATTCTTATAAATCTACCGCTGCATTACTTTCTCAGTTATGTTTGCATACCACTCTTGTCAACGTTGTCATCGACATGTTATCATTGCCAGCATCTCATCAATATCGTATTAACATCATCATCCCTAATGGAAGAACGTGGAATCTTTTAGCCGCTTGGCTCCGTCGTCTTGTAGCTGTATTGTAGCTTCGTGCACTGCATACAAGATCAATGCGATAGAGTTCATATAAAATCTTTCTGCAACTTAGAGGGAATGCTGTTAAGCAGTATCATTATCATCATCATTATTGTCTTATTGTTGTCATTATCATCACCATTATCGTTGTCATTATCATCATCATCATTATTATTATCATCATTATAATCATCATTATTATAATTGTTGTTCCAGTGATCCCAAGACGTCTTTGTAATCATTGTCATCATCACTCATCATAATTATCATCAGCATTATCATTGTTGTCTTCAAAATCATTGTCATCATCATGATTTTCATCATCATTATCATTGTTGTCTTCATGATCATTGTCGTCATCATAATTATCATCATCGTTATCGTTGTTGTCTTCATAATCATTGTCATCATCATTTTCATTATCATCATTCTGGAATAGCCTTCCTCTCGATGTGCGTTCTTCACCATCGATTGAGATCTTTAGGGCTCGACTCAATACTCACCTGTTCAGGAAGGCATATCCTTGTTGAACTGATGGAGTTATTGTCATAGTATGGTTTTCTTGTTAGTTTGCTGACAGCGTTATTGTAAAGCACCCTTGTAGCGGCATGGTTGTGTTACGGCGCTTTAGAAATCGTCTGTTTAATAATAATAATAATAATCATCATCATCATCATCAGTGTCATCAATATTATTATCATCATCATCATCGTCGTCGTCGTCATTTTCATCATCATTGTCATCATCATCATCATCATTATTGTCATCATCATTTTCATCATCATTATCATCATTGTATAGTAGTTGATTTGTTTTCTCGTCCTCAACAAAACCTGCCTTAACAGCTGTTCTGCCTCCTTCCTCTCTGTAGTCTGTCTTGCAAGAGGTCTTCGATCTTCGCTTGAATTAGCTTTTAAAAGCGATATTCTCAAGCTAAACACAGGGCACAAACGTATTTGCGAGTGCTATGTTATACCAGAGATCGATGTCTGGTGGAGAGCCAAGTTTGGTTGGCAGACTATCGTGAGAGAGTTTGAATTCCTAAGCAGAACCTCTGAAAAGTAGGATGAATTGTTGCAGTCTTGTAACTGAAGCCGAATGTTATTTAATTATAGAACTTCTTTGTAACTAGTAGGCTACTGAAACAAGGCTGCCTGTTTAAAATGTTCAAACTTGAATGTATCATGGTTGGTTCGTTGGCATAATAGAAGCTCAGGCGTTGAGTTAGCCAATGTTGTAAGCTTTAAAAATACAAAGAATGATAAGAAAACCTTGGGTGTTGCCAATTGCAGTACAGTCTTGTAAGGTGACACCTAGGGTTATTGATCTATGGACTGCCTTGAAATTCTGCTTAAAGTTTTATGAGGCCGTGCACATCTGTGCAGTTCCCACAGCTCTGCCTTTTGGAGGGAATAATTAATCTCCGTTGATAGGCATTTGGATTATTCATCTTGATTTTGGGAGTCTTGTTTTCTCATGTGCTGGTTCATCTTGCTGATTCCCTGGTGAGATTCAGGTTGCAGTTCCCGGCATCGCCTCTTCTAAACACAGTTACGGATTGATCTCTCTTTCAGAGTCTTGGCCTTCTATGTCTGTGCCCACTTACATGGTTTGTACTTGGAGCATTATCATCAATTGATAACTTGCACTAGAGCTCTAGAGATTACTACATAGGCAAATATAGGTATTTTTCGAGCATGTCGGTATCTCTTCGTGGGCATGTGTCAACGTTTTTTATGGCTGATGCAGAACACACATATGGGTGTGTGACTGCGTAGATCTATGACTGATCTTGTTGTCTGGGTCAATGGCAACCTGTAAAGTTCGTCTTGACAGGTTATTAAGAAACTGCATAATGAAATGTTGCTTACGAATAGACAGAATCACCAGAAAACCAAACAGACTGTTACAGTCATTTGGTTACTCTTTTCACTTATAATTTTAGCCACTCTTTTCACTTATAATTTTAGCCTTGAATCTTGTGTCTCTATGTTGGCCAGCTCGAGTCTAATTTGTTTTCTTGCGAGAGTGCTAAAGTCGTGTGTCAAGTTTACTTAATGTAATGTAATCAGAACATTTATATAGCACCCCTTCAAGATATCTACTCAGAGGCGCTCTCTGCGCTGACCGTAATGATGTTAAATGTCACAGTTAACAATTAAAATTGTATCTATTTGTGTATGCAACGTTTCTGAACTGGGACGCTTTTGCTGTAAAGGGAATGTGGTCTGTGAGATGCATTAGAATTCTGCAGATATCCACCATCTCAGAAGAATGATTTGATTTCACAATCTGGGATGTATCCAACTGATTCATACATAGCTGCGATTTTCATATGCGGTGCTATTAATTTCTTTTGCTTTAGACATGGTTGGCTGCTATTTGTTATGAGAGTAAACCATTTTGGCAGTGAAAGGCCTGTACATCTTAGCTGTCTCCAGTTGAAACGGACAGATCCATTCAGGTCACTGATTAGCCGTACCAGGAGCTGGAAATGAAAAAGCATTCCTTCCAACTGTGTCTAATTAATGAAAGAGAAAGAATTACATGTAGCACTCCTTGGAGTGAATGGTGTGATCTGTCCTCATTAGTAAATCCAGTGATCGTTCGTGACTCGATTGTTCCTGATTCTATCAGCGCCAACCTAAAGGATTCATTTTCATGGTCCTCTCTGGTGCAGAAGTTGCCACGTTAGATTAGATTAATGGGTTTCAGATTGGCAGGTCCTGCTCATGGTCTTCTGGAATTGTTCAAAAGGACAAGAACCACAGGTGATTTGTCTGGAGATTTCTACCTGTTATACCTACATTGTAACAGAGTTCGCAAAGCAATAACCTACAAAGATCTTAGTAGGGTATTGCTTTGTGAACTCTGTTTGGCATGTTGAAAAGTTGATTGTGGCCAATTAGGTTGCAGACATTCATATTTTAACAAAGACATCTTCCATGTCTTAACCGGAAGCATAAAGGTTATTGATTCAGTACTAGCGTTGGAGGAAGCTAACAATCATGTGTGCTTAAAATCAATACCAAAAAGCATCATGTAGTGAGAATGAGAACCCAGAGATTATTGTATGCCAAACAAAAACAGGAAATATTATTCCCTAAGCTCAGCATTCTTTCTAACATATGCTTTGCAACTATTGCTTATATGACTATAAACCTACACAGAATACCTCTGAGAAGGTTTCTTGAAGGGCACTATATATATTTTTGGAATGAATGAATGAATAAATGAATTTTACTGCACTGTATATTTGAATTGAAGCAAACAAAATGCCAGTTGAATCTATAATTCCAATTCTTGCAAGGAGCTTGAGAGTCCACTGATATTGCTATATGAAAACAGAGAAGATCATGCTCAGAGCTCAGTCCTTGACCGTTTCTTCAACCACATGCTGTATGTAAATCGCTGCAAGCCTTGCTTTTGTATGCCTTGCACATACCAGCGCCTTTGTGCCTGCGCTCGGGGAAGGGACGATCTCCGAATATTATCAGATCGCAGGAACAACCGGTTTCCGGGTCTCCGTGCCATTCATGCCAGGAGACGCACGCGCTGGGCTGCACAGCGAGCGGAAATTTGAAAAACGCTCGTAGCAACTGGAATTTCTGGTGCAGTGTGCCGTATGATTTATGCGACACCTCGTTTCTTGTCGGCATCTCATGTTGACACTGACATTGATGTCGGCGGCCTTAGGAAAAGAGACCTTGTTCGACAGACGATAAGCGCTACTCCACCTAATGGACGCAATATTGACCCATTCAGCTGCGGGATAGGGTAGCGTACCGGTGGCACTCTGTCATTGGTGCTATTGGCTGAAGTTTTTGTTTGGAGGAGGAGGCTGCAGCTGTTTGCATGCTTCTCACTTAGCCTAAGATGGACAGACCTTTACGGTGAGATTTTTCCTTTAAAATAAGTAGAGTTATTTATTCTCGGTGGGGCACAGTGATCGAGCGTTTCAGTGCCTGGCTTGTAATGTGAAGAGTGTAGGCTAGTGTCTCTTAAGACAGTTACTTTGTAAGTACCTTTAGAAATTCCGTTACACATTATTGTTATCATTAAATATCATGAGGTTTAATATTGATCTGCTGTTGTTCGATGACCCACATAAATGTTTTTCGTCTCCACCTTTATGACCACACTTTTCTTTGCAAAAATTGGCCAAATTAAGGAGTTTTAACTTGTGAAATCTCAGCCATTTTTGCAATCAATTGACAATCTATGAGTACTCAAAGTTACCCCAGTCTGCAACCCCAAACATTTGATAAATTTTTTGTTCAAAACACACTCTAAGCAATCAATTGACAATCTTTGGCATACGAGCATGCAAAATGGTACAAATTGTTGTCAAGCAGATGAGAAAATTTAAAATAAAATATTTTCATAGAGTTGAGAGATATAAATGTTGTTGTGTTGACACCATAGTCGTGAAAATTGGAGAAACTTAATGAAAACAACAAAAAAGTAAGGCAATCTATACTTGTGGTATATCTGTCAATTTTTTACATACAGACATAATGGTAATCAATCATTTGCATTTTATCTCCTTTTCCCATGCTTTGATCCAGTTTATACAAAATAACATTTCTGGGAACCCAACATTACCCAAATCTTTGCCACCCACCATAATTTAATTTATTTTTATGTTCAGCACTGGTGCAGAAATGTTCAGTGACAACAAACTTATGTCATTAGAGCATGCGAAAGTGCGAAATTATTGTAAGAGAAAATGAAGAAGAAATTGTTCATATATTTCATAAATGTTTTTTAGTATCTGTATCATCGTCATTGTAAAACTCAGTGTGAATTATTTTAAAACAGAAAGCACAGATGATTATGACATTTAAAGTTTTCAAATCAGTTTTAGGGCTACTGATGTGAGATGATTATTCAGAGGTACTTTCTTCGCTCAGTCAGCCTATGTGTCTGTTATTTTTATTTAAGCTAGGTTGTTGTCTTTTGTAGCTGCAAACAAACAAAACATGATCATCTGAGAGAGATATTGTTTGCCTGCTCCAATGACAGAGGCAGGCTGAAATGAAGCTTTTGGAGGTTGAGCTGATCGACTGAAAGAATTGCTCAGTTTGAGTCTTTTGGATGACAGATTTATGTATCAGCTGATGACAGTCATGATCGAATCGAAGGCAGAAGCAGACTGGACTGAAGAGTTGTAGGAAAATAATTTTTAATAGAATTTTGAGCAGCTGTTTTTATGTGCTGTAATTTTGTATTAATTATTCTTCAGTTTCTTACATACTAAGCACTACTTTCTAGAATCCTGCTCGTGATAAAATGTGAAGGCATTCGACTTTGCTTAGAGCAGCTTTATATGCCTCCCATTCATACTGAGTTCTCTTGGGACAGCCTTCATATTTTCCTTGAAACATAAGATGCAAGATTGACAACAACCAGCATGCTTCATCAAGATGTGACCCCTCATTGCGGCCAGCATCGGTAAAGAATAAGATGGTCGCAGTGTGAATGCTGAACATTGGTATAACCTCCCCTCAAATATTTTACAACTTCCTTTCAGTGACGACATGTTTTCATTTGTAGCTTGGCATCCCATGATTTATATGCCAGTTTTATTGGCTGTTTTTTGATGTATTGTGGTATTTTCCAGGGATCCCAAGACGTCATTAAGTGAGATTATACTTTGTATCCCAAATTAATTAGTATTCATGAATTATATCTACTTATAACGATACGAGACTATTCAGGCACCTTGATATGCCATTGCTTCATTTCGGTACCTTCTAGTCTTTGCCTTCCAGTTAAGATCTGGTCGAACAGAGATCTCACTCATTTATCACAAGTCTCTTTTGTTATTGGTCTTACAATATGCAATTCCATGGCTTATCTTGTCTATCAGTGAAACACACAAGGATGGCTTAAGAAGCATAAGAGCTATTAGACATATCCGCTCCTTATGTGACCTGACAAACAATTGCCAACAACCGTTGCTGCATCATCCCAACCCTCCGACCAGCAATGCCTTTCCATGCCTGAACATTTCTATTCGTGCTGTTGATGGTTTGCTGTCCTAGTCTGGCCGTACTGTATCGTCTTCTGGTCATACCGCTGTGGCATTTGCTGTCTGTGCTAATATGGCTTTGGCCGTCACTGCTCTCAAGGCTTTTGCCACATCACTAAGATGGCAGGCGGGCTAAACTATTCTCCCAACCGACGCACCTTGTAATATTGTTTTAGCGCTAATGCTGCCATTTCGCGTGTTGGAAATCATGTCCAGTGGCAATTTGTGCTGCTTCCTTCGTCTTAGACGTTCAGTGTAGGGCTTCACTGGCCGACCGTTAATGATCGGACCAACGAGCTTGCAACAGCGCAGTGACTAATGAAACTGTCTTGACGGTCGATCATGGCGACAAAACTATCGATGGCTAGTAGTGGCTCATCATCTGGTTCGATGATGATGAATTTTTAATGGCGAATTCTTCACTCAGTCTGCGTATCAACTGCTTCCGCATTGCAGAAAAACAGGAATTGCTTGCGCGAGAGTGGCGTCTCGGCTGTGGTGTCTTTTGAGAGGGATGACGGCTCGCAGGACTGAGCTACATTTGAGTAATCGACTTGGCATTCGTCTTGGCTTTCGCGTCTCGTCCGTAGGTGTATGAATCTGATGAGACACTGTTACACTCGAACTGGAATTATTACCGTCCGCATTCAAGGTGCAGTTTGATGACTTTCCCGTTCTCTGCTTACGCCAGACCTGAGACCTGAGCAGTGAGCGTGTCTCTGGGTTTGCTTTGGTCTATTTACCCAACCAGCTATCAATTACGGTATATTTATTTTGGCTACAGCTGAACTTTGTTACATCACAGTTCATGGACCATCATCATCAGCAGTTCGATGTATCAGAGATTGGCAAATAAACGATGTATACGCATCGCACTCTATCCGTCTATAAGCAGATGGAGGTCTGCATACTTTTATATTGAGATTACATGGCCTTGAACTTGCTCATTTTTTGATGAATTGATTTAAATGAGATCCTTCTAAACTGCTTCCTTTTTGAGCCATTTTCAGGACTTGTTCTGTATTTGGTGGATACAGATAAGGTTTTCCAATGGAATCCAATCCAATGTGGAAGAAATGGTTGTTTCTTCTACAGGGCCTGTTTTACTGGGTTATTTTTTTGTGTGAGAGTTGTTTTTGATATATTTGATCCTGTGTCTTGAATATGGATGTCAGAAATTCATGGCTGAAACGTTCAAAATTCATGTTGTCATTTTGTAAATATGGGTGAGAATCACAGATCGCATTTGTGGTGAATGATGATGGTTCACAAAACTGAGCTGCATTTGAGTGAGCGACTTGACATACGATGCGTCAAATAAAGTAAGTCATTTTTAAGCCAACTCTGAATTTTTATATTCTACAGGCTGCTCATTAAGCTTTGACTGCTGAGTAAATGTTTGTAAAATTTCAAAATTATTAAATTAATTGCTTCAAATCCGTTGTTCGTTGAAACAGTTCTGCATCTTTACCTCAGTGTTTGATGGTATCTAGACCTATGAAAGTATCTTAAACACCACAGCTTCACAAGATTTTGTCTTTGAACTCTGACACCCAATCTCGGGCCCTATATAGACTGGCATTCCACGCTTGCCATTTAGTCATGTTGAAATCCTAGGTCTGCACTTGTGTGTGCCTGATTTCTTTCTGAGCAGGCACCTGGGTTCCCTGCATCAGTTACTAAATGCATATCCCATAGTGTTTTAGCTTGGAACTGTTATTTGAATCCATGAGCATGCTCACTTGACTGAGGAGTCATACGTGAGTCAGTTTGCCCTAACCTGAAGCTTTAAAAAGGCAATTGCATTGTTTTCCTATTTCCGGTTCTACGTCTTTTGATCCTCTGTCAGTTGATCCCCCGTTAGTTGATCTCCGTCAGTTGATCCACCGTCAATTGGTCCCCTAGTCCATTGATCCTTCGTCAATTGATCCCCTGCCTATTGAACCCAGCCCAATTGATACAAAATTCATGTTTCGCTTGCGACCTTCTCCATTTATTAAAAGAACGATGTAAAAGAGCACGAAATTTTAAAATGGAAAAAAATACAAAAGCGTAATTGAGAGTCATGATATCATTAGTTTATCGGCATAAAGTCCTAAGCATAAGCGTCTATGCATGAGATAAATGAGCCATTGCTCTGAGATATCCTATAAAAGAGTCTACGAACGGCCGTAAGCGGTTACAGCGTGGAGTAACACGAAGCCTGGGCATCAATTTGTTATTTTGTAATTTTATTTTGCAAATCTGTCAAATCGATCTTTAGTTTACTAACAGTATCAGCTACTAGTCTGTGATGTGCAGCCTAGAGATTTGAGGGGATCAATTGATGGGGAATCAGTTGGCACGATACCCCTATTACCATTTTGTGCACATCATTTAGTTTTGCACAAGTGTCTTCCGTCCCCATACCAGTGGACACTGATCCTCCTGCTCTTTAATGGAATACAGGCTATGGTGTAGTGCTAATTAATGGTCTATGCAGAATTCTGGGAGTATGAATGATAAACGTTGTGCTGTATTGATCTTGGCTGGTAACCTACTTCAAAATGTGCTATGCAAGCTCAATTGTAGCTGAATGACACAATGCCAATCCAATGGCTGTCCAATGCCTACCATAATATTCCATGTTATGGTATGGATTTTGGCATAATTATTGGCTGCATGATCAAGCTTGGATTTTCCATAACAACACCAACATTCTCATATTTGGTACATTTAATAGGTTTGTTTGCTTGAAGAGTTAGTATGCAGGTTGTGCTGCTGACCTCTATTTTCTGCCAGTTTTAATGTGTTGAGCTGAATTTGTGATGGTATTCGGTTCAAGACATCAGAAAACGATGTTGTACTATGGTTTCTGGACCTCTGTCTTTTGATAGTCATAACAGCAGAAGATATTAGCTCACATGATAGCATACAGTCCAGTCAACGCCACATTAGTGCCTCAAGATTGCCTTAAGCCTATGAACTTATCCGACTTGTGCACCTAAGAGATTTTCACATGTGCTGTTTGAAGTTGGCTAATATTATTTAATTACACTTACTAGCCATTCAATTTAATGTAGGTTTAAATTGTAGGTGCAAGTGCTAAATACGATGTACATGTAGTCGAACTTCTTATCACAGTGGAAAGACCTTTCCATTCGACGTTTGATACCGAATTCCAATGCAATTGACGTCTGACTTTCCTTATTCTCCAAGCATTTAAGCACCCCTATTCCGTCTGCTAACGTCAAAGTCTTACAGACATGCCCAACAATTGAACATCTTTACAACTCAAAGAGGTGTCAAGCCAAAATGTTCTAAGATGCATTGGATATTAAGTCGCATTGACTTACACAGAACAATGAATAATGGCTAGTCGGTTATGCCCATAACTGAACGTCTTAAATATGCACATACCCTTTGTTATATTCTATTGAAATAGCCTACATTAATGGAACAATGGCCAGCTTCTATGCACTTAAGCGAATTATGCACTTATCCGTTTTGTGCTTAAAGGACTGTACTTTGTGGATTCAATTATCATAGTCTACATTGCTCATTTGTATGTTGTGTTCCAAAAACATCCTTCACCAAATTGTCATTACTGATTCTGAGCATAGCAGAGCTTAATCGGTTTCGTTGGCAATATGGTCAGTGTGGTCTTTTGATTTGGAGCAGCACTGATTAGAGCTCATCAGTGATGTATCGGTGCTCTAGAAAGTAGTCTCAGGATAGAACAGGTTTGTCAGCTGGTATTTTTAGCCTTGCTTTATCTGCCCAACATCCACCACACCATATTACGTCATTCTCTCTTCTTCGGTTCAACAATTCCTGCCCGGCAAAGCAGTCGAGATCCACAGATCGCGTCGCTTGTGACCACGACCACAATCAATCGTCCTGCCTCTGCACTCGTCTCACTTCTTCCTGATGCACCCTGCGTCCGCTGCCTTGGCAACCACCGAATGACACTCTCAGACAAGATTAAATTAGATTGTCTCCCTCAACCGTTTTGACACCGAAAGATCTGTCATTGGCGTCATAAATCTTCCTGTAACAATAATGAAATCAGGTAATTAGTGACAGTTGCAGTATGGAAAATAAGGCAATAAATATTCAAGATTAGTTGCATAATTATCTGAATATCTCGTTATGATATCACATGATAGGCTTTATGAGGGGGCTTTGCAGTTCAGTAGTGGAAGATTTTCACTTTAGGCTGTTTAAGGTGATTTTAGAATTTTTCGCCCTTTTAGACAAAGTTGGAGTTTTGTGACATTGTTATTTCATATATTTAACCCTTCAATAACCAGCATTATTGATTATGTGTTATGGTTTACTGCACGCTGGTCATTAAAGGGTTAAAGTACTTACATGTACTTGTATACGAAATATACATAATGTTATATATGCCTGATTTCTTTGGATGAAGTTGGAGTTTATGTAATTCGTAGTACCATCATGAGCTGAATGCCTCAGCCATGAAATCCATGTCCTATATTCATCAACAAGGTTCAAATCGCTGACACGATGATGATGATGATGATGATGATGCCGATGCTGACAACGGCGCCGACGACAACGATGATGATAGATAGCAGAATACATGGCCGAATGGGCTCCCATATTGTACTAACAGTCCAGTTTTAGTAGTAAAGCTTTTGTCATAGTGTTGTGGCATTGAGTAACAAGGAGTGATTGAATAGCCATGGTAACCTGTTTTCTGCAACATTATGGCAAAATGAAGGTGTGTATATATTGTCATTTGGCGATTGCCTGCAACTGAGCAGTGAGCAATGAGTCATGCATTTGCCCAGTGGCACTGTGGATGAGCGTATGCCACGTTCATATGGGCAGTGAGGCAGCTTCAGTTAGAAGTCTTGATATTTGACTTTGTCATCATTGTCATCAGCCTCCTCACATAATAAGAATTATATTGATTTCTTTACTGCCTTCTTGTTTTCATCCTTCTCGGTCTATAAATAGAGCCATTTCCATCATGCATATCATAATTTGAACCATCAATGCGCAGTTTGTAGTGCTCCTCCTCGAGAAACCTGCTCAGAGGTGCTCCTGACCTACCTAACACAAGACCATGATTAAATTGTATTGTATCGTATTGTACTCAAATATTTACATAGCCCTTCTAGTAGAGTGAACCGTTCAGAGGCGCTTCCAGTGCACAGATCAGTTTTGAGAAGCTATGGAGGAGGAGCACTTTCCAGCTAGTATTTGAGAACGAGTAGATGTAGACTGTGCATTCCAAAAGAAGGACCCATTTATGTAAATGACCAGTATTGAGCCATGGCTCTTCTAGTATGGGGAATTAGTATGGGGAACTGTAGGGCTTAATGGTTTTCAACTGCTGGTAAGATAGAAACAGAGGTTCAAGAATTGCAACCAGCAGTGCTTGTTCCTTCCTATATCCATTGAACCAGCAGAGCACGTTCCTTCTTATTTGTATTCGGCCAGTAGGGAACGTTCCTTTTTATTTCATCCTTTTCAATCTTTAAATAGAGCAGCATGGAGCATTCCTTCTTGTTTCCATGTGGCCAGTAGAGCATGTTCCTTCTCATTTCCATTTGGCCAATAGGGAATCTTCCTTCTCGTTTCCATTCGGCCAATAGGAACGTTCCTTCTTATTTCATCCTTTTGAATCTGTAAATAGAACAACAGGGAACGTTACTTCTTATTTCCATTCAGCAGCAGGGGAGAATTCGTTCTTATTTCCTTTCAACCAGCAGGGTGCATAGTTCGGTACGTCTTTAGTCCTTCTGTTTGGTCTGGTGTTATATGTAATGTATTTACACAAGTGTAACATTGTCTTTCAGCACTTGTTGATTGAGTTGAGAGCTGTCTACTACCAGCGGTGATAATTTATGTTTGATAGCATTTCGACTTGAGCGCTTGAGGAGTGAAGTCTTAGGAAGACAGTGAACCCAGAGTTATTGAATTAGGTAATCTTGTTTGGTGCTGAATGTGTTAAGAATACAGAAAAACGTTTCTCTGTCCGCTGTTAGCAGGATGGACAACAGGGTCACTGTTCAAAGCTAAGGCAAAAATTCTTTTGTACTGAAAATGAAATATCCTCATCAGTCTTTGATGTAAAGTACTTGTATTGTCTACTATGTGGGTCAATTCGGTCAGTTGCATATACTATGCTTTCTTGTTTTTCCATTTATAGTGCTTCTAATATTTGTGGTTTTAGTTCACTGATTGCTGTTATAAAGTACTGTTCTGGACTTGAAAAAGGATTGAGGAAGGGTAGAGTCATCAACCAATCAAACAGTTTTCTTGGGTAGTGTAAAATTAGGAATGGTAGAGGCGTAAACCAGATGAAGGAGTTCAGTGGTCCTGGTGATTAGTCATAGTTTGCAGCGAAGATAGCAGCAACGATGATGATTATACTGATCAGTTAACAATGTCAGTGTTGGCTGTGACATAATTGTGATGTGTTAGATGCTTGTTACTTGTTTAAGTTGTGTATCTTTATCTTTGCAGACTTTACAGTCACAGAGCTCAATGAGAAGCCAAGAATCGGTAACTTCTATTTCTTGTTAGGCTGCTTTGCTAGTGTTATGCATGCATTTTTTTTAACCGATATTTGATACCACCCTTCTTCTAAGATTTTTTGCTCAGAAGTGCACACACGTGCCTCGACGGTGCAATTACAGTTGTACTGCAGAGCAATTGTGGACTTGCTCAGGCTCCCTACACAGTGACTCCCAGGACGAGGATCGAACCCACTCGCTCAGCGCACACTGAACGTTACGGGCTGACCACTCTAACCGATCGGCCACTGTGCTTAATGTGTGTAAAACTATAACATCTGTTAGAGTGTGATAGACTTGAAACTGTGATGTATCAAATTGTAAGGTTGCACAGAATGTACTGTGGACTTAATTGTGGAGACATTTGAGAGGGTTTCACCAAATATGATTAATTGATAGTATAGTGATATTTTCTTGTTGGTCTTAAGCGCATTTTACTTGGGTTTGTGGTTTACTTGAGCATACATTTTATTCTGAGTATCAGCCCAGCAGAAAATATTGAATCATGTGACTGTACTTTAAGACTGGACATGAAGTCATAAATTCAGCTTTGACAAACAGCATTGATTAATTTTGCATTGTGACTGTTGCAAAATCTGTGCATGCCTTAAAATTAGAAAGACCTCTAAAGAAATCATCTGAAGGTTAATATGTTTTAAATGCTTAACAATGTCAGTGTACTACTGACAGTGAATGGAACATCAACATAGCTTGTCGTTAAGTGTCAAAACTTCAATTGAACAATTTACTTATGTTGGAAGTGAGTAGTAAAAACAGTTTCAAGTTAATTACATTAAAAAGTAAACTTGCTTGCAGTTTGTGCAAATATGTGTGCACAAGTTTCTAGTGCCGTGTATGCAATTATTGTAAACATTGATTGTTATGGCTGTCATTATAGATAAATGGAGAACGAGACTGGTGTTACGAGGAGGTAACTCTGGAAAGGGTAGGAGATTTTCTACTTTGCATTGCCTGTTAGTAGAGGGACCATAATGTAATGGATAGTGCACTGGCATTCAGAGCTAAGGCCATGAGTTCGCTTTCCATATCCCATTTAGGTTGGCTATTCCTTTTTCACTAGGGGGGAGATGTTGGTTAAATCAGATGTATCATATGATGGGCACCTTGCATGGCTGCCTGCCAACAGTTAAATTTGACTCGTGTACTAACTTGTCATCATTCATTCCTACTATATTTGTAATCATACTGCAGTTTGTTAGTTTGAAATAAAATGAAGATATTATTAGTAGTATTATTTGTAGGCATAACTACTGACTTTAAGTAGATGCTCTTAATGGATGAGTATTGGCACCAGAGTTAGTGTCTTTGACTAAAACACCGAGATTGAACAACGATTCTAGTGCTGCTGGGACTTTGCTGTCACATGAATAATAATCTTTGTTTAACTGTCATATGTTTAATAATCTTTGTTTAATTGTCACATGAATAATAATCTTTGTTTAGCTGTCATATGTTTAATAATCTTTGTTTAGCTGTCATATGTTTAATAATCTTTGTTTAGCTGTCATATGTTTAATAATCTTTGTATAGCTGTCATGTGTATAATAGTTATCTTTGTTTAATTGTCATATGTATAATAATCTTTGTTTAGCTGTTATATGTATAATAATCACTGTTTGGCTGTCATATGTTTAATAATCATTGTTTAATTGTCATTTGTATAATAATCTTTGTTTAGCTGTCACATGTATAATAATCTTTGTTTAGCTGTCACATGTATAATAATCTTTGTTTAGCTGTCATATGTTTAATAATCTTTGTTTAGCTGTCATATGTTTAATAACCTTTGTTTAGCTGTCATATGTTTAATAATCATTGTTTAATTGTCATTTGTATAATAATCTTTGTTTAGCTGTCACATGTATAATAATCTTTGTTTAGCTGTCATATGTTTAATAATCTTTGTTTAGCTGTCATATGTTTAATAATCTTTGTATAGCTGTCATGTGTATAATAGTTATCTTTGTTTAATTGTCATATGTATAATAATCTTTGTTTAGCTGTTATATGTATAATAATCACTGTTTGGCTGTCATATGTTTAATAATCATTGTTTAATTGTCATTTGTATAATAATCTTTGTTTAGCTGTCACATGTATAATAATCTTTGTTTAGCTGTCACATGTATAATAATCTTTGTTTAGCTGTCATATGTTTAATAATCTTTGTTTAGCTGTCATATGTTTAATAACCTTTGTTTAGCTGTCATATGTTTAATAATCATTGTTTAATTGTCATTTGTATAATAATCTTTGTTTAGCTGTCACATGTATAATAATCTTTGTTTAGCTGTCATATGTTTAATAATCTTTGTTTAGCTGTCATATGTTTAATAACCTTTGTTTATTAAGTTCAAACTGACAGACTGCAGTATGATTAGAAGTTATAGTATGAATGAATGGTAGCAAGATATTACACAAGTCAAATTTAACTGTTTTACAGCCATGGAAGGCTGTAGTAAGTTATCATCATGCCATACAGTTATCATCATGTCCTAATACTAATTTTGCTAATGCCACTTCGCAAATGAGGGCTGAGTCGACCTTAGGGGGGGGACTGGAATCGATTCCGTGTCCATGCTGATCTTCTGCTTTTTGAGTATTACCATTAATCCATCTCCACCCCACCCTCTGATGTCAAGGCTAATAAACTACCCCTTGGTGATTAGTGATTGATTGGTCTTATTTGTGCAGAAATGTGTAAAGCATTTATTGGTTGTGTTATTGATTGACTGTCTGACTGATATTTTTTATGGGACCTATTTGAATCAGAGCTAAATGGGAGTTTGATTCAAATTTATCTTGATGCTGGAACTAAGCAACCGCAGTGAAGGCTTGTTTAGATTTCTTTGTAAAAGCACATTTGCCACCTGGGCCATGCGCTGTGCATACTTACGTGCACAACATATGTTTGCAGGACTTCATTTAATATGGTGCAAGTGAATAAACTGGCCTCTGATGCAGATTATATGGGACATTTTTTAGATATTTTAAAGATATTATACATTATTAGATATATATATTCATTCATTCAGAAGTATGTAAAATGCCCTTTCAAGATTTGAAATGTTTTTAGATGTGCATTTGTGTATTCACTCATTCATTTATGAAAAAATTTATAACACCCTGTCAAGACTTCTACTTAGAGGCCTGCCTGTCCTAACCTCAATTGTAAAGGAGATTTTAGGCTGTTATGAAATGTGCCAGAAAGATCCTTCGGTAGCTGTACGACTATATATATACAACTGTCAAACTCTAGATTAAGTTCAAAGGCAAGTAATACCAACTAAGTATCTGAGCAGAGAACTGCCTGTCTTACTCTGATCAGTGCATTAAGTGTCCACACTGACTCCACAGTCAAAATATCAACATAGACATAGTAAGTATATGAGTACTTGTATTCAATAACTAGGTTGAAATCTATTTTCTGATCACTGGCAGTCTAACCTTCACCTGTGATATTATTGGCAGTCTAACCCTCAGATGTTGTTGACTTGGTTTCTGTAGGGTGTGACTGGTTTAGGGTTGAGTATTGCTGGTGGAACTGACAACCCACACATTGGGGACGACTCAAGCATCTACATCACAAAGATTATAGAAGGGGGAGCTGCTGCACTGGATGGCACCCTGAGGTAGGATGGACTGTGGTATAGTACTCTTTGGTATGGTGCACTGGGGTATGGTGCACTGGGGTATGGTGCACTGGGGTATGGTGCACTGTGTGGTATGGTGCACTGGGGTATGGTGCACTGGGGTATGGTGCACTGTGTGGTATGGTGCACTGGGGTATGGTGCACTGTGGTATGGTGCACTGTGGTATGGTGCACTGGGGTATGGTGCACTGGGGTATGGTGCACTGTGTGGTATGGTGCACTGGGGTATGGTGCACTGTGGTATGGTGCACTGTGGTATGGTGCACTGGGGTATGGTGCACTGGGGTATGGTGCACTGTGTGGTATGGTGCACTGGGGTATGGTGCACTGTGGTATGGTGCACTGTGGTATGGTGCACTGTGGTATGGTGCACTGTGGTATGGTGCACTGTGGTATGGTGCACTGTGGTATGGTGCACTGGGGTATGGTGCACTGGGGTATGGTGCACTGTGTGGTATGGTGCACTGGGGTATGGTGCACTGTGGTATGGTGCACTGTGGTATGGTGCACTGTGGTATGGTGCACTGGGGTATGGTGCACTGGGGTATGGTGCACGGTGTGGTATGGTGCACTGGGGTATGGTGCACTGTGGTATGGTGCACTGTGGTATGGTGCACTGTGGTATGGTGCACTGTGGTATGGTGCACTGTGGTATGGTGCACTGTGGTATGGTGCACTGTTTGGTTTGTCTACAATATCCAACAGTTCATTTTAAATTATATGTTTGATTGTGGGTGAGTTTTTTACCTGGTGTTACATTACTCCATTGACGTCCTGGAAACTAGACTATGATCTACCACGAATTATCCTTTTGAGTATCTTGCATAGGCTCAGATTCTGGTGACAGTCTTCTTTTGTTTAGGGTGTTATACAGTTTGGAGTATTGGATGCTGTGTTTGAAACTATCTTGGTTATTTTGCCAATATCACTGGTAAGGATAAGCCTGCCTGTGATGAGGAGTGACAGAATGAATGGAAGCATATCAATCAGTCAATCAATCAATCAGTTAAACTTAATATAGATATCTACATAGAGGGGCTCAATGAATGATGAATTTCATTTCAAATTGTTACTAATTTGAATTAGATTTATATTAAAGGATTCGTGTCTATTATATTTTTAAATCTTAGCATGTGATGAGTATTTGTGTAGCGCTATTTGATAAAGAATTTTGCACTGGCATTTGAATACATCATATGATATCTCATCTGACCATTTATATAGCGCCTCTTACAGAATAATTATTCTCAGGCACTGTCATTATGGAAAACGTGAGGATAAATAGGTGCCTTTACAGAATGAGGGACTGATGAGGAAAGGTCAGTCGTTAGTTTAGTCTTCAGTGAGGGAGGAATTTCACTCCACCATCTGAATGCACATGAGAGGTAGTGTTGAGACGATGTTGAGGGTACTGCCATTACTTTAATGTTTAGAGAAATGAAGATTAGCATCGATGCTATTTTGAATTAATTTGATTTGATTGTTTAGGGTGAATGATATAATCATTTCTGTGAATGGGATTTCAACTGTGAACGTCACCCATGGTCAGGCGGTCGATGCTCTCAAAAGAGCTGGAAACGTTGTTCATCTGGTGAGATTTGCTAGAGTTTTGTTTCTTCACAGGTGAATGTAGTTACCGTACGTTCCTAACCTACTCTTCTGGCTGTCTGCTTAATGCTGAGCTCAGACCTTGGTGTCATGTGTCGTGAACCTTCGTAGAGTGGTCTAGAGTTCGAATCTCTGTTCCATAGGTCTTTGCTGTGATAATTATTGTGAATTCGATGATTTGATTAATGATGATTAGGCTCCCATGGATTTTGTGAAAATTTTTCGTAAATTATGCGAAAAATTGCATAATCGCATAAATCATGGGTCCTAGTCTTCAACAATTACATCATCTGGTTGGTAAACTATAGCTCCTATAGGCTAATAAATTTATAGTGGCCTGGAGAAGCCAATTATAGTTGACACTGACCAAAATTTCCAAACTTTATGCAATAATTTGAGAAAATTTTCTATTTAGGAATTTATGTGAAGACTGCCAATTTATGCGATAAAATGCAAAAAACCACGGGGCCTTAGTGATGGTATTATATAATTTACATCTGCAATAAACATCTCTTGTTTCATTCAGTTAATCGATCAATCAATTTTTTATTTGTAATCAACAAGTTTAACAGCAGAAATATAAGTTGTTTCAAGGTTCACAAGGCATTGGCAACAATTAGGGGTCATGAAGGGATCTAGATCCCGCTAATTATGGTCACCTAAGATACTTACTAATTATGCATGATTACCAGTCAATATGTTTCCAAATACGATGAACAGTTTCACTCAATCATACGCTTACTCCAGTTGCGACTGGTTTAGCATTTTATCTTTACCAACGACATAAGAACGTCACATCGGAGGTTTATGTATGTATGAACACAGCATGCTATTTATTTCCATTAGTCTGAATGATTAAGAATTCATTCTTAAATATTGAAGAGTTTGGTCTACTGTCAAGACAGCATCTGATCAGTGTCTCTTCACAGCTTGGCTTTTTTTATGAGGTTTCTTATCAAAAAATAGTTTAAAGCGCTGTCTGTTATAACTGTCTAAAATGCTGCAGCTTAGGATAAGCTGAAACTATTTTAGACAGGGCAGTACAAGTGTTCTTATCAAAGATTCCCGGGCGACCTCCGGGCCCTTCACAGGGTCAAGGAAGCGCCTGGCTCAGCAAGTCAAGAACTTGCGAATAATAATAGGGAAGATTAATCGTGAAGACATTGAATCAATAGATCTATGCAAGGGACCATGATGTCTACAGAGGTTTTAGTGCATTGCAAATGTTGTCAAGAAGAAGATGGAGGAGAGGGAAATGAAGAAGAGCACCTCTTTAAGCTAGCCGAGATGCAGCTGTGGGTAGGAAGTGCTAACAACTTAATTTTTCTTGGCCTCACTGCGCTGTCTCCCTACTGACCGTGTGCTGTCACTTGAAGACAAAGGTCATTGCAGCCAGTTGTTTAGCTGTTCTGAAATCTGTCTTGAATAAGGAAGGAATGCCAACTAAGGCAAGCTAATGGATAGTTCTGGCTAAGTCCGTTGGTCCCAGGTGGGCGATCTAGGGACTGAATTAAATGCAGAAAAGTGTTGTCAAAGGTCAAGCGTTCACAGCTGCCTGTAAATGAGAAAGTCAGAAGGAATTCTGGTTGAATTTCTTCTGCCTCAGCTTTGTTATATGTTGGATATGCCACACAGTGCAATAGAGAGTCAGAAGATATTTCAGCCTATGTCTGTCTGTCTGTTTGTCCTGTTCATTTTTGCTTAACAACAAAATTCTCTGGCATACCTATACACTGTGTGTTGGAGGATATTGTATTGTATTTTAAATTTGTATAGCAGTAGTATTTAAAGTGATTATTGTTCTAATTATTTCTATTGTCGGTTACTGTTGCTGTTGCTGTTAAGTTTGGAATTTTTCCTTTGATTTTTAGTGTTTTCAGTGCAGGAGCTATTTCTACAGCGAATGAAAGATAAAACTTATGTATATATAAAGAAAGGTGTTTTGCTCCGTTTGAATGCATTGGTTTTGTGCTTATAGGTTGTAAGGAGATTGATTTCAACAATGGAGAACATCATTGAAGTGGAACTCATGAAGGGGAGCAAAGGTAATTGATCAGATGTTGATGATGACAATGACGACGACGATGACAATGGTGGTGGTGGTGGTGATGATGATGATGACGATGACGACGACAATGATTGATGATCACGAAGATGACAATGATGAAAATGCCGGCGATGATGATGATGACGATGATGATTGTGATGATGATGACGACGACGACGACGATGATTGTGATCATGATGATCATGATGATGACGACGACGACGATGATTGATGACGACCACAAAGATGATGATGAAAATGATGACAGCGACGATGATGATGATGATGATTGTGATGATGATGATGATGACCTTGTATGGTGCTCTGGTGCCCTGTGTCACTGGAGGAAATCATTTGCTTATGAATGATTTCTGTGGATATGTTTATCCAGTGCCCTCTAGACTTGATCTGATTTTTTCTCATACGTAGATAAATGCACCAGTTGACGTTATTCATTAATGGCTGATTTCAATAGGTCTTCTTATCAAATACAAAAGACAAACATTCTATGCTTCTTTTCTGAGACTTTAACCCACTTTTCATAACATTCCTCCAGACTGCTGTCCCATTTCATCTATCCAGTTACAAGCTTTAGCCTGTGGCTTTCCCAAGATTTAAAATTGACTGATGTTATGATTTTGGCATTGACCATTGATTGTCTCTCTGATTGATGATCCCTGACTATTGACTGACTCTCTGATTGATGATTCCTGACCGTTGATTGACGCTCTGTGACTGACCATTGAATCGATTGATGCTACATGACCTTAGCCCTGCGACCATTGTATTGATGCTAGTGACCACTGGATACTGTTCTGTTACCATTGTTGGTTGCTATATTGATGTTCTGTATATTACGAAGAAACAGAGGTTATTCAATTATATCGCTTCTTAACCTTTAACCCTCATCCTTTACTAGTTTAAACACTTCCATCATGAGCTCTAAACTTCTCCACCTGATCTGTAAAGCCTATCAACTCCTAGCTTTACCAGAGTCTGAGTTTCAACTCTTGACCTCTGAGATCGAACCCACCTTCTCTTGACCCTTCGTATCTTTGAGCGTGACAATCTAATTACATTCACTGTCATCTGATTACTATTTGTTCTCATGCCATGTAGGACTGGGCTTCAGCATTGCCGGTGGCGTTGACAACCAACATATCCCCGGAGACAGCGGCATTTTCATCACCAAGATTATTGAAGGCGGTGCTGCTTATCTGGATGGACGACTGGCAGTTGACGACAGACTTCTGGCGGTAGATATCCAGACGTCGATATTTTTGTTACTCTTATTACTGTCATTGTTGGATCAGCTGTGTATTGCTTTAAATAACAGCAGCGTATGGAAGATGCTTTTGTCTTTAAAAGTGGGGGTGTCTTTCTGGTGTATGTGTGACAGTCAGAATTCATTTTGAAGCCCTGCAACTCATCAAAAACGTTATCGTCTGGCTAGATTGCTATGGTGTCCAACTGTAAATGTTTGAAGTCTCTGTAAAAAATATCGTATCAGAAAGTCTTAACAGGGTCAACAATATAAGAGATTTAGTTGGTCAACTGCTTTCCGGCTTGGGTCTTATCAGTCCGCACTAACGTGAATGGCTGCTAATACTTCGCAGCACTGAGATTCTTCAATATACATTGCTGCTTCTGAAAAATGAAATTTCAGATTATGTGTTTGGCCTGCTGTAGGATCGTAATCCTTATCTCAAGATTTCTACAGCGCTCAAAATGCGAAGTCCTGGGAACTGGCTTATTCATAGGTGCTCACTCAAAACATGATCGAAAGGCAGGGTTAAAGTGTTTACTGAGGGAGAAGTCTGTTCGAAGTCAAGATCCAAGATGTGAATGTCAGGGATTGAGGAGATATGTGCGCTTGAATTTTGGCATTGTGATCATCGTAATTGTAATTCCCAAACTTCTAAAGTGCCACTCAAAAGCAAAGTGCATGGCACCAGCTTATTTGCGAGCGCTGCGTCAAGTGGTAGGGGTTGTCCAAAGGTTAGTCTGAATTCCATAGAGCATTTCTGTGGACTTCTCACTGTACATTATATGTTCGATAGTTATTGAATAGTAGATGTTTTACAGGTGAACAATATCAGTCTGGAGAATGTGACACATGATGAGGCGGCAAATTCACTCAAAAATACTCAGGACTACGTCTATCTGCTTGTTGCCAAGCCACTTCTCGGCTCCAGGTCGCCACGACAACGAGCTCCACCTTTGGGTGAGATTGTTTCTCATTTTTTTTAGTCATTGTTGGAATAGAATTTTTACACCTTGTCATAATATGGGTGATATTAGTTGATGTACATATTGTTCATAAAATCTGTTTGGTTCTTTGTTTTTGAATTGCATCACTTATTCATTGCTGTTGACCTGCTGTGTGGTTGTTTTCTCAAGATTATACAGCACTCATGAGAACAAAGTCAAGGGAACGTTACATATCGTCAAATGTAAACCATGCACCCACATTCTACTAAAAACTTAGTTATATTACTCACTATTCAATATCTGCATTTTCATCGTTTTCTCCTCAGCAATGCTTTCATTCAGTCATCGTGCATTTGAAACTGTGTATACATTCAGAAAGCATGGACACGTTTTGTACATACATTTATTTAGCTAAGAAATATTCAAAGTTTTCTATAACTAAACTATTATTTACAGTTTATTTACAGTTGACCCTTTGCATGTATGCTTATTATTCTCAGATAGCCCTGAATAGCAGAACCTTTGGGCCCATTGATATGCCTCAGTGAACTTAAGTCTCAGTTTACTTTAATCGTTATCACTCATTTTGGTTACTGAATAAATAAATTAATGAAATTGAGTATGTAAATTAATAAATCCTTCATTCATTCATTGTTTCATTCATTCATTGTTTCATTCATTCACACATTCATTCATTCATTGTTTCACTCATTCATTGTTTCATTCATTCATTGCTTCATTCATTCATTGTTTCATTCATTCATTGTTTCATTCATTCACTCGTTCATTCATTTATTGTATCAGTCATTCGTTGTTCCATTCACTCATTCATGCATTCACTAACTGATTCGTTGGTTCACTGTAGTAGAACTCCGAGAGGCCTCTTTCGATCTTGCCCTTCAAGACAGCGACTACATGCAGCGCAGTCTCTTCCTATCTCAGCAGCAGCAGCAACAGTCATCCCATCAGCAACAGCAGCAAGCATACAATGCTGCCTGTTCCACCTATGCAGAGGTACCTGCTGTCATCTGCCCACCACGGGTTGCAATCGAAGAACACTTCCCAAGGTACCTACAAAATACACCTCCGCTGCTTGCACTCTGATAGTGCCAGTCCCATGCCTGGAATAAAGAGGAGGGCAATGCTGATGATCTTTTCTATCACACATTGTCATTAAAACTGAAAATACTGCTACTCAATTGTCTCTGCCGATTTGGCTGTTTTGCTGGTATCTTGGTTTGAACAAACTTATTCTTTGAAGGCAAATACTTTTATGTTTGTCAGGATTGACATGTAGTAGATTGTCGTTTCAAACTTGTAATTATATTGTGTGAAGAAGTTATTACTCTGTGTACTTGGGTCAGTGGTGAAAAAATAAAAAAATTTCAAATATTAAACTTACGATTTGAAAGTTAGACGTGTTATAGATTATATCTCATCATGTAATGATATATATTGGCAAATATGGAATTATTACTGCAGGTGCATTTAATGTAATGTAAATATTTGAAAATGTAGTTTCTTGAATATTAAAACAATATTAAAACTTGAAGAATTAAAATCAGCATTGCCACTCTGAAATTGCTGTATCTCAAAACATTTGCACAGGACCTTATGAGGACCTTTCAAAACTGTTGCTAACTTGAGCTAGTTACTGGGAAATAGTTCATATATGCATTCAAAGTCTGTTTGGCATTTTAACTATGAAAATTTTCTAAAAACAACTTGTTAACCATACAGTGTGTCATTAAAGGGGTATATTTAGGATGGACCAACAATTACAGAGAAATAACTATGGCATATGTTGTGAGGCCATCTTAAATCAACAACAGCAACAGTATCTGGTCAAAAAACACAGGAGCAGCATCTGTAATTATATCACCTTGTCTCCTTGTGCTTTCAGTTCGCTGAACTCTTGCGACCATGACAGTCGCAAGAGTTCAGCGTTCAGAGTTCAGAAAAAGCATTGGAGAAGGTTTATCATGACAGTAAACCTTCTCCAATGCCTTTTCTCTGAGGTCGCATCCCTTAAATTCCTCCAGATTCATTCCGGTTCTTTCTTGTATCTCGTCCATCCATTTCTTGCTTGGGCACCCTTGTTTTCTCTTTCCTTCTCCGCACGCCAACATCATTTCCTTTTTAATTCCATTTGATCGCATAACACTGCTAGTTCATGGCGACCTGATCGTCCCTTTTGCACGTACTTCCATAATGCAGAATCGGGCTTTCTTGGTCGTGGGACCCACCATCTGGAATGGACTTCCCAAAGAGCTCCGTCTGCTACCTAAGAACTTCTCATCTTCATTTGTACGCCTTTCTTAAAACTGCCCTTTTCAGCTGAGGATTAGGCCGGGAGCACCTCTGAGTAAATATCTTGAAGGGTATTTTTGATTGATTGATATGTATATAAAAAAACAGCTCCCTTCTCAACGCTTTGTTGTAACGTCTCATCCTGAATTCATATGGAGGTTCAGAAAGATTAATGGGAAATGAGAGTTCACACTTCTGAAACAGGTTGCTGAGTAGGAACATTGAGATAGAGGAGCAGTGAAGCATCAAACTGAAGTAGCAAGGCCAGTTGCTCATGTCTAATTTTGTGGAATAGTTCATGGAAAGGTCGTGTTTTTGGCAAAACCCAAGGTGAGGAGACAAAGTCCAGGCAGTGAAGGATTACCTCGAAGGGGCGCTATGTAAATGTTCCATTACATGACACACATTTCAAGGCTTCAATTTCTCAGTGGGATTCCAATAAAAGGCAAAAATTTCTTACTGCTTATACTTAACAGCAAATTAATTATCGGTACTGTGTGACGCCATATAATTCTAGCACAAGGTGAAAAGCAGTCAAAGTTAACAGTCATCCCTACTCGTGGAGCGGTCATTAATCGATTTGTTGTGTATGTACAATGTTTTACATTGTCTAGAGAGCCAAGAAAGATCATCCTACGAAAGAGTTCGTCTGGACTTGGCTTCAACATTGTCGGTGGAGAAGATGGCGATGGAATCTTTGTCTCCTTTATACTCGCTGGAGGACCAGCCGACAACAGCGGTGAACTAAAACGTGGAGATCAGCTCCTTTCGGTATGTTGTATTTGAATGCTAGTTTACTTTTGTGTTTCTCTTTATTTTTATTTCTTCTTTCTCACCTAGCTTTCCCATTTTGAATTCCCTTACATTTTCCCAGTTTGCAGTGCCATTTTCTTGTCATAAATTTTTCTTTCCAATTCTTTGTGTACTTTACAACTTACTTTTTTGGGTAAGCAATTATTTATCTATCTTGTTTTCTATTCCTTGTAATTGGAATGAATTATTGCCAACGGTTCTTCAGATTATATTACCTTTTAAGGCCGGGTTGGACTGAGGCGAGGCTGCGGAGGAGAACAGGAATGGTCTCCTGTTCAGGATCATTAACATTGGTAAATCTTCATGAACGAGTTTTTAGAGTACACTCTGTTATTCGAAACACAAAATAGCACTATGTCGATATTGAGAAGATGTGTATAGTTACTTTTTCTTTAAACTCTGGATTAGTGATTTGGGAAAAGCCAACCAATCATTTATACTAATATTAGGATCTGTGTGCTAATTGTTTCCAGTTTCTTCTGCCATATTTTGAGATTAATTTATTTGGTGCCTTTCCTCACAACAGTCCTTTAAATTTTATCGTACCTAGCAAATAGCTTGTTGACAATAACCTGCTTACTTTTCTGATTAATTATTCATCAGAAACATCTGTAAAGATTGTGTAGAATGCGGAAGGCATCAACCTTTGAGTACGCCCAAAGCCAGTTTGCATGAGTACACCCAAAGCCAGTCTGCGCTTGAGTCAATAGCCAGGCATTGAGGCAGGGAGACAGTCTATGGTAAATAAGCAAGCTGATTTTGCAACCGCTTTATCGATGGCATGAACCAGCGGTGGTCAATCAGTGCTGAATATGTAGGCCTACACCATGAAATTAATGATGGTAAGCAATTATTGGCTTAGTCCAGATGGGATGGCTGCATCAGTGGAATGGATTTCCCTCTTTTCTTGGCTCTACCGTCTCCTCTGGTGACAATTCTTCCTCTTCTCTCACCTCAAAACTTTCCTCTGATCTGGGGATACCTTGCACTGGGAGTGTTTCTGAAGAGCTTATGCTATAATATGAAGCTCCTTATTAACATACATATATACATACATACATACATACATGCTTATAACTGATCAGATAAAATACAATGCAGGGATGTATGTTTTTCAAAATCAGGTGAATCACATCGACCTTCGTAATGCTACACATGACCAGGCAGCGGCTGCTCTCAAAGGAAGCTCAGACACAGTGGAAATGATTGTACAGTACAAACCAGAAGGTACTTAACAACATTCCTGATGTTTGTAGTGCCTTCAATACCGCAGAAAGATAGCATTCATTAGATCTGCCTACACTGCTTCATTTAGTTAGGGAGTCAATGTAATGTAATTTAATCGAACATTTATATAGCGCCCCTTCAAGATATCTACTCTAGCCTGTATGATGTTAAATGTCAGTACTAACAAACATTTTACATCAGTTAGCAAAACAGTAAACAGTTAGCGTAAAGAGTGACCAGTGGTTGGTCCACTCACATGTGTGGAACCAACTAGCAGATTCCCACTGACAGATGAGATGGGTGCTAAGGTAGGTAAGAATGCTGTGTAATAAAGAGGACTGCCTCTTGCTTGAGGTAGGCTGAATGGGAAGCACGGACAGTGCTAGGGGAAGTTTCCAATGTAGGGCCAAAAACTTTGTCAAAATATTTCTGACCAATTTTTTTTCATTTTTTAGTTTCTCTGATGTATGATAGCATTTTTGTTTGTCTCAGAGTTAATCATATGAAGATATTTAGCTACTATAACTTTCTAATTTTGGAGAGCATGTTGAGAATGAAGAGCTAAGTTTGGGCAGCGTCCCACTAGCCTTCGAGAAGAACTGAACCTACAGAGAAACAAGCTTCTTAATGTTAGCTTAGAGAGAAAAGCCACCAAAGCATACATTGTAATTGTGCATTTATATAGTGCTACTCATAGAGGAAGACTAATTTATATGGCACCAGTTCAAGAGAGATTCATCAGAGGTACACCTGACCTAATTAAAAGTATTCTTAATAGTGTGCTAGCCTATGTGAATTTAAATGCAGTTAAGAACTAGAACTAGACATTGTCATCAGATTATCAATATGTGCCATTGCTCTAGGGCAGTTTCTACTATTAACTGCTGATAACATGCTGATTACTTTTATTAACTGACTCTGGAAACCATGTAAAGAGTCGACCAACAGTAAGATGTTGGAGTTGGAGAGCGCCGCTTGTGGCTGCTCGTGGAAGTCAGCTCGGCTAGGTTGTACAGCGTCCTTGTAGTCGTAGAGCCGCGTTTACGGTGCCTTATAAATCGACGTTATTATTATTATTATTATTAAATTATTAAGAGTAGTCTGTGTCAATTATTTGCCTAGACTGGTATTGAATAAATTCATTTGCATGAATTGTTATTATAATTCTATGTGCTGTGTGTCAGATTACAATCGGTTTGAAGCGAAGATTCATGAGCTTCGTGAGCGTATGCTGAGTGCCAGTGGAGGTGGACTCAAGACCATTGAAAAGAGAACAGTTTATGTCAGGTGAGTAATAGCAGATCTGTCTGCTTAGGCATTGTAATCATGGGCATCCAGATAGGGTGGTCTGGAGGTAAATGCCTCCAATTTCAGGTGGGGACATTTTTTGCATCTTAGGGGGGGAATATCTTGCTTCCTGGCACTTGGGACTGGAGAGTTCACCTGTTTGCAATAGATAGTAGTAATATATATATATATGTGCTTCACTGCTTGTAATACAATATTAGCACTAGATCTATGTTTTGAAACCAGACATCTTTAGAAAACACAGTAAGACAATCGGTCTCATAATCTGTATAGGCGTTTTTAATGGGTGTTGGCAAGGAAATAATCGGCTATACGCGGTATCGGCATAATCGGAAAAAGTGATATCAGTACAGCACTAAAATGAAGTAGTTGATCCTGACACTAATTTTTGTATTTTACTGTCAGTCTGTGTAAACTGGGAATGGAACTAATCTAACTAAACTTAGAAATGAGACGACTGACACTGCTATACCGTCGTGGTCAAGGCAGTAGAATTACTTCAGTCCACTCGATGTAGCAGCAGCCGCTTGTGCAGAAACACATGTCATGTGACCACTATTCGTATTCAGTCCGACCACGACTATTCGGCCGAATACCGAATAGCTATTTGTATTGTTAACTCGTAACTTGCATGAGTCATTCCTGCTCATTTGTTTTTGTTTTTATTTTCATTTTTCAGCTCTTACTGCTGACAGTTTCTTTTAAACACTTCTGCTGTCTATTTTAACTGTTTAGTACCTATAATAACTTGTGTTTGCACAGTTTCTATTTTATATTATGACTCTACAAAGATAATAGCAAAGCTTTGCCTTTTTAACTATTATGTAATGCCTCATTTCGTCCAGTTACTTCCAATGAACCTCTGTCAACATTTCTAGTGCAGAGTGTGTCAATCCTTATGTAATAGCTGTGGACATATCTACATTTTTATCAGATATTTATATTTATATTTATATCTTATTTGATGTTAGTTAATAATTTCTGTCACAGGAGTTTTGTTATTTCCACTCACAGAGGAAGACTAATTTGATAGCACTACTTCAAGAGAGACTCATCTTAGATGCTTCTGTCCTAATTAAAATACTCTGTGCTAGCCTATGTAAAGTTAAATGTTGTTAAGAACTACAACTTGATGATATCACCAGATCAACAAGATGTGCCTTGCTTTATGACAATTTCTACTCTTGACTACTAATAAACATGCGGATCAGGCGGTTTCAGTGTGTATTATTTTTTAAAAATCTGTCACTATCGCATGCTGTTTCTTGTGTAGATTTTGAAGCCATTTGTTTTGGATTATCACTGACGTCTTATGAGGAATTTCTATAGGAATGTTTCAATGATGCATTTCTTGTCGCTGTAGGGCCCTTTTCGATTATGACCCAACGAAAGACAGCGGGCTTCCAGGAAGAGGATTAAGCTTCAAATATGGCGACATCCTACATGTCACAAACGCCAGCGATGATGAATGGTGGCAGGCACGCTCTCTGATGGTGGATAGCAGTGCAGATGGTTTTGGCATTATACCAAGCAAAAGAAGGTGAGCTTTCAAAGTATCATCTTATTTAGCAACCGTATGCCATCGACCTGCTCATGTGTCAATGAATTGATTGGATAAGATTTTGTCAGATAGGCCAGCACCTGGAGGCAAACCATGATCCGCTTGGTCAGTTACTCAGAGGAGTATGGGACACAGCCTATGTAGATGACGGGGTCCATCAGGGTACTACCACCGGGTCGTATTCTATCTGTTTCTGTGTCGTGTCCTCTGTTGCTTTGGCGGTTGGGCTTTTTAACCTGTTTCAGGCTTTGCAGACTATTTTTTATGCATTCTTGACTATTTTAAACCCAAATTGACTAATTATTTTGAGGACAAATGTATATAATGAAACACAAAATCTCCAAAGGTTCTGAGCGCCATAACAGATAGAATACGACCCGGTGGTAGTACCCTGATGGACCCCGTCATCTACATAGGCTGTGTCCCATACTCCTCCGAGTAACTGACCAAGCGGATCATCCGGTCAGGCCGATGATCCTGTTCACCAATAATACCATGTCAAGTCAGGCTGTTTAGTCAGTTTTTATTCCAGGTCAGAATCCGGGGAGTCAATTCGAGGAAGGAGCATTGTGATTCTATGGTGAAAGTTTTGATGATGGTAGTCAGGGAGTAGTACATGTAGAGTAGGATGACTTGCAAGTGTTGGGTATTACATGATTAAAAATGACGGGTGTCATGGAAGTGCTGAAATAAACAAGTTAACCATTTAACGACAACCTGCATATGTTTTCCCATACATTTTAGTGCATGCTGGTCGTTAAAGGGTTAAGAAGGAAAATAATGGAATAAACTGGACAAAGACGATTTTTATGCTAACTCTGTTCAAAATATTATGTTTCAATTTAGCTAACTTTGCTAATTTCTTCTAAGGGTTGAGCGGAAGGAAAGGGCGCATCTAAAAAATGTCAAGTTTCAGGGCAAGGGACCAGATAATCGTCAGGTAAGACAATGTACCACCAGCATCTAAAGTTAATTGTGTCTTATTAATAATATTATTAGAATAATTAATAATAACAATTCTTGTTTAATGATTTCTAATTGACAAACCGCAGTATGCTGACAAGTATAGCGTGAACGGATGATCACAAGTTATTACTTGACTTGAATTTAACTATGTCGTAGCCATGCAAGATGTCCATCATGACCTACATCTAGAAAATGTAAGGACTTGTCAACCTCATTGCATTCAATTTTGTATTTGTCACCAATGACAAATCTGTGTTGCTAAGAATTGCTTGGGCTAGTAAGATTAAAGGTGTTCAGTACTTTAGGATGCCACATTCCTGTAATGAACCACATTCACTGTAGCTGCCTGATTGATGTCAGGAGCTCAATTTCCTACATAGCTGAGCTGATTTCTGCAGTGCGAAAACCTTAGACAGGACGCAAGTACAGATGCCAACTGTAAATTATTGCCCTTAAAACTCTTTCTCAGAATATCTATGTAGAATGATAAGATGTTGTATGATGATGATTTAGTTGCCATACGATGGACAGAAACCTCAGAATTCAGAATTACGCTGTAACTTAGACCAGGGTGCTCGGTAGTGTGGTATTTAGCATGATGGATTGTCAGTCAAGAGGTCAAGGGTTCAAATCCTCGTGAAGAAAGGAATTTGGTTCAAGATTTCTCTATGCAGCTATAGTGAATGCAATAACTATACGCTGTCAGTAGGAAGACGAGACTGCAAGGGAGAGGACTTGTCACCCGCCATCAAATATTCATATATGATGAGGCTGAGGGATGAAGTTGCTAACACTTCATACCCATGGCTGCCTCAGGGCTTGCTTAAAGGGACTCTACTTCTTTTCTTTTTAGCCCTGCTGAAATGTAGTGTGCATCAAATGTCTGACTTGAAGTATACTTAGATCTTTGAGTTTTGTTTAATAATTCTAGGATTTATATGGCATATCTGCATGGAACTACTCAGTGGCGATAATAATGATATTGATATCTATGACAATGATATCAGCGAGGGAGGCCGCTGGTTTCTCAGAATATTTTTTTATAGACCTCGACAGCAGAAAGGAAGAAAAGAAATTCCTTCAGCAAGAAGTTGCCATTCATTAAGAGCAAAGAAAGAAGTGGCAGCGAGGATGCTCTCAGCGGTGATGAACGTACGTCGCCTCTACTAACACCTTATACAGTGTCGACTCATTTTCACATTCCCAGTTTACGTACCATTCTACTTAATGTAAAGTTGCGCTATGTCCCATAAAGCTATTAATTTAGTACACTACTGGTTAATATACCACAATTGAAATGCAGCATAGTGCCAAATGTTGACTTTAAAAATTATCCCCTTTCTCACATAGCATGGTGTGCCAACTTTATTAAAAGGCATGTCCTATGACTTTGCATTGAATGGGTCAACACTCCACACTGTATTCTGGTCTTATGTAGTGAGAATTTATTGTAAAGTGAAGCTTAGTTTACTCTTTTTATGGAATTTTATAGTCTTATGTCTGAATCTGCACCATGTTTCTAAGAGGTAACTTGGCCAGGGTGCTTGATGGGGTAGTGTGACACCAGTTGGCCTTCATTTTGTCCACTGTATTTTATTTTTCTGCCTTTGAAGGAAACGTTGAAAACTGGTTCTTTTATATACATTAAAAAATTCAATCTGTTCTTAGTGATTCTTTCATAAATGCATAAAATTTCTGGGCTGGTTTTTAGTGTGAACTGATGAACTGCGTTTTCATAAATTGTTAAAGTTTTTATTCTTTAATTTCTTAAACTTCCATATTTTCATAATTTATCAGTTTTCTATCCTTTCCTTGTGTTAATATATATTTTACTTTTTGACCAAAGAAATCAAGAATCTTTTGATTTTGGATCATTAAGATAAAATAATAACACTCTTTACCTGCACCAAATTCTGATCTTTGCTTTGCCAGAGTCTAGTAAGTGATATAGACCAGCATTTCCCAATCTTTTTTTGTCCATGGAAACCTTGTGATCTAAAACCTTTTTGGCAGAACCCCCATCCAAAACTAAACATATTGTATTGTAGGTACAAGCGCTCGAGAATGCAGACAATAATCGGTTTAGGCCAACATTAGATCACTAACAACACAAATATTGATGACAATAACATATGAATTCCCTTGCAATATACACAGTAATACAGTTATACACAGATTTTAAGCAAAAAGCCTCTCATGAAAAATTTGTATGCATTATTTTGAATTGTTTTGATCTCATTGTTCACACGGAAAGTTTTCCACGAAACCATTGTCTTCACGTCACAAAACCCTAGGGTTCCATGGAACACAGTTTGAGAAACGCTGGTATAGAGGACATGAGCACAGCATGATCAGTAGATTTTGGCAGAAATAAGTAAGTTTGTACTTAATTGAACCGCCTGCAAATGCACTGCAGCAGTGTTTGCATTGAATCGCTTGAAATAATTATGGTTATATACTATTTGCTTTGACAATATGCTCAAAAGTTTGTTTATATCTCAGTTTTTTTTACTTTAATTAGGTGCTGTTAATCAGTCTGTTATGTGTAAAACTAATTCTTCAGTCACTAAAAGACTCAAAGAAAAAGCAGTCTCAATAAATTGTCATGTAGTGTCAAATTTAAGATATGATTGCTATTTGACCATATTTTTAAATCATTGCCAAGATTTACTTTAAAATGTAAGAAATGCCACACCTTCTTGTTGACTTTTTACAGAAACAGTTCTGACTCGTGGAACCTAAAATACCTAGAAATTTTCCTTAAATTATTCTTTTATGTTGTTTACATCTGAAAGAAAAATTAGAACTCGAAATTATGAGATTGTATTGATTGCTGGTTCTTTCTTCCTGAACTAAATCAGTGTTGGTGGTCAGAGGAGGTCGTTTCAATGTATGATTCTGTGACTACATGATTTGAACTACGTCCAATAAATTGCCTTCAGATTGCTACTAGTGGGTCTTCATTAATCAATATTAACATGCCAGTGAGCCTGCATCACATCCGCAGACTAGGGACTGTTTAGCCATCCGTCATCAAGCAAAAGATTCAAACATTTTGCCTGTTGATGGCTGGGTCTCTTGACACTAATCCTTCAAAATGCCTCTGATTTCAGGATAATTCCGCTCCATTATGGCAGTCTGAATAATATACTCATTAATAAGCTAACAGTTATTGTCTATGATTTATGACATGTGCTACATGGACTTTAGTTGGTCGCATTATAGAATTTTACTGTGATAATTGTAACATGAAGAACATTCCGTTTTTAAACATTAATAATAATGATAATGTTTGTTCATTTTATCAAACTGAAAGCATGCAGCAAGATTACATTATAGTAGTTACAGATGATGAAAAGTTTCAAAGAAATCAAATTCAGTTGTATGGCAGTCTGCACGGTCTACTGTCAGAGTGCTGTCCTACTGCTAATTCTAAAGTTGTCCTAGGAGGTTGAAAAGTGAATCAAGCCTTTCAGACTAGAGGGCATTGAACCCATGTTCTAATCTTTGTACCAGCATGTTACATTCAACCATTTCCCTGCCCTATAATATAAAAAGAACGACAAGTGTTTGCAGGAAACATTTATAAAAGCCACAAGCCAACATATGAAATGTCAATTTAGAGCTTAAGTTGGATGATCCAGTGTGTGTAGAGTATTACTTTATCCTCCTTGCAGACTTTTTTTGGTGATCCTGCAGACTCTAAAGGTATCTGATAGTAAAGTTTGTGATTGTGCTGGTAATCTTCAAAGTTTCTTTGGTTTCGTCATCATTTCTATTTTATTTTTTTCACAGCTTCTACTGATTCACCTACAAAAGGTAATTGGTTAACATTACCCACACTTTCATAGCTAAAAAGCATTGACAATCATAGTAATATTTCAAGTGCACAAGAAAAGATAATGCTGGTGGAGCTAGGTCTTTGGACTTGGGAAAGGGAAAAGGACAGAATCCTCAAATAGGTTGTCACTCATTCAGGCTTTTTAAGCAAACAAGACAGCACTTCACAGAAAAGTTTCTTATAGTTTTACTGCTTGCTTTCTTTAATTATCATCACTTTAACTAATTTTCTTCTTTATCAGCATTTTTCATAGGCTGTTTTAGTTTCCTATGAGTTGTAGTGACTTTTGCATCTTCACAGTGATTGGTATATCGATTTATATCAACAGATTTCCTCGATGTGATGGAATACCTTTACTTTTGGGGCATTTTGAGTCATGGGCTCAGTTTTAGGCTGTGGCTAACCGGCTTCCACTATAAAACCACCACATCTTACATAATGACCTCCATTGGTTCCCAATTTACCACATAGTCTGTCTTATGACTTCTAATATCTGTTAGCATCACAATGCATTAAGCCTTTGACAATGGTTGCTCTAAGTGGAAATGTCAAATGTCATTAGCTCTTGGAAAAGTGTGGTTGAAATCAAATTGGTCAGCAGAACCAGAGAATAAGGCCTTGAAGGAGGGTCAACAAATGAGGCCTTGAAGAATGGTCAGCCAATGAGGCCTTGAAGGATGGCCAGCGAATGAGGCCTTGAAGGATGGCCAGCGAATGAGGCCTTGAAGGATGGCCAGCGAATGAGGCCTTGAAGGATGGTCGACAAATGAGGCCTTGAAGGATGGTCAGCGAATGAGGCCTTGAAGGATGGCCAGCGAATGAGGCTTGAAGGATGGTCAGCAACTTCCATATAGCGGACGTGAAAGACAACTAAGGATTTGCTGACTTTAAATTGTAATTTAATTATCGTCAAACATTTATACTCCACATTTTTTGGACTTCTTCACCCCATGTGAGTTCATTCATGGAAAGAATACAGGATATGTTTTTAGGAAATACTTTTTTGTATGGTAAGCAATTGAATTAATATTTGTGCAGTAATATATGATTGTATCGTGATGTTTAAAGATATTGTCAATGCAACATGAACTACCAATTCAGAAATTTTTGTCAATTAGATGCTGCCCCATTGTTTGTGTTTTGTGTTGTTGGGTGTGATTGTGCATGTTAGCATGCATGCTTGAGTGATGACTTTTCCTATGCTATGACATTATGCTAACAGCTGAAATATTCTGCTATTTATGCCACAGAGACATACTTTTGAGAAACATGTACTCTGCAAGACTCTTTTGATAACTATGTAGCCTATGGGCCTATGTAGCTTAAACTTGTCATGGTATGTGTATACGCTTGCGTGTTCGTGAAGATACTGTATAACCTTGTATAATTTTGTTATTTGTACAGGTACTGATGAACCCATCATGTCCTATGAACCAGTCATCCAACAAGAGTGTAAGAAACATTTTAATGATTCTAGATAATTCTAATCCACGTACGAGTGTACATGAGGCAATGTGTTTACATTTGTTTTGATTGACACAGAGATAATTATTGATGCTGATAGTATTTAAATAGATATCATGATTAAGTTTTCTGATATTGATGTTGACAGAAATAGGTTAACCAGTTGTTATTATCATTCTTTCGTCGCTATCATCTTGACCATTGTCATCACCCTTTGCAAATTTAACATCATTGTCACCATCACCACATTTTCATTATAGATATCACTAGCAGAGCTCTGCCACAAATAAAGTCCAACATTGTTTTATCCTATTATCTGTCTTTATCTTTTGTGTTTCATCTGTCTCAGCAAGATCTTTATTCTACCTTGTGATCCGGCTGAAATTCTAATCTCAGATAGTTTTTGTCAGCTCTGTTAGTTCAACTTGGATCCAGTCATTTTCATCTTAGCTCTGTGACTCAAATTGGCTCAGCTTAGCTCTGTGTGACCCAAATATGGATCAGCTTCTGTATGACGCAAACTTGCTCAGCTTAGCTCTGTGTTGCTAAAATTGGGTCAGCTTAGCTATATGTGACTCGATCTTGCTCAACTCAAATTAGCTCAGCTTAGCTCTGTATGACTCAAACTTGCTCAGCATTGCTATGTGTGACTCAAATGAGTTCAGCATAGCTCTGTGTGACTCAAATTGGCTCAGCATGGCTCTGCTTTACTTGAATTATGTTTCTGTTACAGATTGTGCTCAGGTTTCACTTTGTTATTTTTAGTGAAATATACCCGACCCGTTGTGATTCTTGGACCACTGAAGGATCGAATTAATGATGACCTAATTTCCGAATTTCCAGACAAGTTTGGCAGCTGTGTGCCTCGTAAGCGTTCACGAGGCATTATAAGTCATGTCTGTAGTCAGTTTTGACACATATCCTTTATACGAAGGAATTGGGAGACTCACTGTTGCTTGTACTCTTCATTGCTGATATTTTTTAGTACTTCATATCATAGGAAACATTTGCTTTTATAAGAAAGTTGCATTTAAATTTTCAAATTAAGTTTTATTTCATCAAAATATTTGCTTTGAAGACTAACATGTATTACAGGTATATGAGACATATAAAACAGAGCATATTACCATTGTCAATAGTTGTCTAACTTAATTAGGCCAACAGCCCCAGCCCCGACAGTAAGGATTAAGTAGTATTGACATTTTTATTGACTTTTTCATTTTAACATATGTGCTGTTTTTACATGTGTCATTTGACCTTATTTTGCCATTAAATCTCACTCTTAAATGTGCAGTGTTTCTGATTAATATTACTCTTAGGCCGTTGTTGTTATGCACTCAGTGTGTCATTGAAAATGTTTAGGTAGAAAGTTTGACCAAATAAAACTGAATTTGAGAATAATTGTTCTTGTCATTATAAATTTTAAAGAAGACGGTTTTATCATGCTGTCATTTTGTTTAACACATCGACATATGAACGTGTTTCTGTAGATACCACTAGGCCAAAGAGACCGTACGAGGTGGATGGCCGTGACTACCATTTTGTCTTATCACGCAGCCAGATGGAGCAGGACATACAGAACCACCTGTTCATTGAAGCCGGACAGTACAACGACAATCTCTATGGCACGAGCATTCAGTCTGTCAAAGAGGTTGCTGATAAGGTCTGTGCTGAGCTGCTAGCAGAGCTATTTGAATGGATGGACCCTAGTAATGGTACGGTGGCCGATTGGTTAGAGCGGTCGGCTCGTAGCAATCAGTGTGTGCTGAGTGAGTGGGTTCGACCCTCGTCCGAGGCGTCAGTCACTGTGTAGGAACCTTGAGCAAATCCTTCGCACACAATTGCTCTGCAGTACAACTGCAATTGTGCTGTCAAGGCATGTGTGCACTTCTGAGCAAAATATGTTGGAAGAAGGACGATATCAAATTTCAGAATGAATAAATAAATAATGTGCCATACCTTTAATGTTTTCATTTTGAGGCTTCTGTAACACTAAACAAGTTTTTACAACATCAGGTGGTCTCATAGGTGCTTCCAAATCAACAAGTACATTGGATAGAGCAGGTCAAATGCCTTGAGGGTAGACAATCAATCAATCAGCATTATTGTTAACCACAGCAGGGAATAAAAGGAAGACTACCTTTCCCAACTTTTCCCACTCCATCCCTTTCTTTCTTTCAGTTCCATTTCCTTACATCATCTTACTTCATCGTATCTTGCCTTCATAAAGGTGATTAAACTCGAACTCGATGAACCAGAAGTGAATGAGAAAGCAATGAGGGTTCTCAGGTATTTTTCAATCAAGACTTTGTAAAAAAGTTGATTGCACCTTACTTACTCTCACTGCACTTGTGTGTATTTACCTTTTATACTGTGCAGCATACATCTAATAACTGTCGTAATATACACTTTTTATTGTGTTAGTAGCCATTAGCACAGTGCTTCTGTGAGGTATTTACAATGTGCTATATGAAGTGTGCTGATTCATACATAAACATTTATGCAAATTTTGTAGGAGGAGTTGACTTGTAGATGGTAATTGAGCTACTGAGGTCTAATGATTGTTTCTTTAGGGGAAACACTGCATTCTGGATGTAAGTGGACACGCAATCAAACGGTTGCAGGCAGCCGGTCTCTTTCCGATTGCTATCTTCATCAAACCGAGATCTCCTGAAACAATCATGTTAGCAATAGCAACACATATATGATCTATGATCATATATGATCTATGCTCATATATGATCTATGCTCGTGTGGCTCGGTGGCCGATCGGTTGTAGTGGTCAGCCTGTAATGTTCAGTGTGCGCTGAGTGAGCGGGTTCGACCCTCGTCCGTCGAGTTACTATGTAGGGACCTTGAGCAAGTCCTTCGCGCACAATTGCTTTGCAGTACAACTGCAATTGCGCTGTCGAGGCGTGTGCTTGCACTTCTGAGCAAATGATGTTGGAAGAGCGATATAAAATTTTGGTAATATAACTGTATTCGTCTGTTTAGGAATGGAACCAATTCATGGAAGATGTGTGGGATGTTTGTCTTTAATTATAAATGCACACTTAAACAGCTACTCTGATCCTCTGGTAACCCATACTCTACTTCCTTTAGACAACCCTTCTGACTTGACTCAGTGCATGTGAATTAACTGGTGCCCTGCGCTTGGCTTTTGAGTGGTGCTGGATCTTGTGTTAGTGATACGATTACAAATGTCTGACAGAAGTGTTCGGCTTGTATTTGGACCATCATGTTACATTGAAGACACTGTTGTGGATGATCTCAAATCCATAGCAGAAATATCTGTAGTTAATTCATTGTGTCTAGGTTTTCACATTGACGACTATGATATTCATTAAAATTCCACAGGACATTGACAATTGTTGTCTATTGTGCTGTGTGGACATAACAAAAGGTTTCTTTGTTGTTTGATTGTTGTTGGGTCTGTCCTCCACCAAATTATCACTTTATGCAATGGTTAGAAACAATATCCTGGATAATATATGACAACGAGGTTTTCTTTATTAATTCAAACTGACTTGTGCAGTATGATTATAAATCACAGTATGAATGGATGAACACAGGTTATTGCAGGGGTAGAATTTAACTGTGTGATTAATTTAACAGGTATGCAAGGCTGATCTTATGCTGATCTTATGCTGATCTTATGCTGATCTTATGCTCTTAGTTCCATAACATTACCATTCTACTTTTCACTTATATGCAGAGTTGAAAATCAGTTGATCTTGAAGTTGCTTCTCGGCAAATTTAACGTTGCATGAAAACAATTGTTTCTGAAACACTGTTGGCATGTCTCGACATTTTCTGTTTGAAGGGAATGGAACAAGAGAATAACAGAGGACCAAGCACGCAAGACTTTTGAGCGTGCCATGAAGCTAGAGGAAGAATTTGGAGAGTACTTTACAGGTTATTGTTAATTGCAAATGTCTTGATGAATTGTTTCTTTTATAAGATGCCGTTTTCATCTTTACGATTATTTATATATGTTACTTACTATAGATTTACTACCGTTTGTTTTATTATCCTTATCGTCATGATCATAATAATGATGTCTTTGTTTAATTTTCAAACTGACAGACTGCTGTATGATTACAAGTATAGTATGAACGAATGATGACAAATTACGACAGGCGTCGAATTTAACCGTAAGCAGCCATGCAAGTCGCCCATTATGTTATACAGCATTATACACAAGTTGTGTCAGAGGAAATATTAATTAGAAGCTATGGTATTTACATAGGCATTATTGGAAAGCTATAGCATTGAAATTAGTTTGAATGGTATAGATTGATATTGAAGAAGAATAGAATGAAGTTGCTTCAAAGGTGACTCTCTAGAAAGCAAATCCCGTAGGTATGCTGTCTAGCTAACGAGAATTGATTGATTGATTGACTGACTGACTGACTGACTGACTGACTGATTGATTGATTGATTGATTGATTGATTGATTGTCTGTAGCGATTGTTTCGGGTGACACAGCAAATGAGGTCTATGCAAAGGTGAAGGACGTCATCCGAGACCAGTCTAGACCCGTCATCTGGGTTCCCTCTCGAGAATCGTTATGACCGCCTTGGACCACTGGCTTTCCTCCTTTCAGAAGAAAGTCATCGTTGGCTGTTTACCTCATAGGCCGTGCTCTTTGACCTTTGACATGTGCTGTGATGTTCTTATAACGACTCCCTTTTCTGCATTCAGCACCGCACATCTGCGTCTGTGGCGAGCGCCAACGGGAAGGGGAGCCAGTCGAGGACCCGCATTTTAACATGGAAAGGTCATATGTTGGTGCACAGTCCTTTGTCCCCACAAATTCCCTTATGTGACATCGTTCAAGTTTTGTGTTCTGGTCAGAGTTGGCTGTGGGTTGGGTTAAAGTGTTGGTTGGGTTGATGAGTGGGCTGGGTTGGGTTGTCATTTGGGTTTTTTGGTGGTGCTCAGGTTCTCAAAGTTTTGTGTTTCAAAGTAGATGTAGTCTTTTTCTACATATTTATAACATCTGTTGATTTTCTGGCTAGTCTGAAGTTTAGAGCTCTTCATTTAAAACTTATGTTCTTAACTTGCATTGAAGTCTTGTTTCTGACTTGCTGTTAATTTGTTTCATCTTTTTACATAGCATCGTGTTAAGATTTTCTCCTTGGACCTGTTGTTTAACTATTCCAGTTGCCTGAGTCAAAATCTTGAAGAGGTGCTAACGATATTTAATTCAGTTTGTACCTACAGGTATATTACGTTACGTTAACTTACAGCTACTCGGAGGCCATTAATGATTGAATTTTTCCTTGCTTCTTCTCAAAGGGTTTCGATCCACATCTGTCATTGGTGATTTTGTAGTTGCGATGAATTTCTTTATGTTCGAATTTAACACATCTGCAGCTGGGCTGAGTTGACTACTACAGTGAGTTGACTACTGAGTTGACTACTACTATTCTATGGTGTTTGGAGTGATCAGTTTTTGGAATTAGGTGGAATGGTCCATGGCCAACTCTGATTCTATTGATCTGCTGACTTGCATGTCAACTTGTGTTCTAATTCTCTGATTGTAGTTGTTAAAAGGTCTTTAGTCGGTGTTATTTTCGGTTTTTGTGTCATGTGAACGCTCTTTTCAGATACTTTGAACGTGTTGAACATTATAAATTGTGCTTGAGAACGCTTAGTATCTCGCAATTGCCTTTGATATTCTATTAAATCGCGAATACTCAAAGATCTCGTTGAATATGCTGTGAATATTATGAAATATGCGTAGTTGTCTTAAGTTATGTTATGATTATCTTGAATATTCTACTGGTACCTGGAATATTGTGTGGAAAAACAGTGCGGACAATAGTTGTAATGTCCTGATTATGTACGATTCTAGAGATTATTAATTGTACATACGTTAGATATCGTGTTACACCTGGAAGTAGTGGTATTTGTAATCAGAAATGTGTGTATAATAACTGTGACCGTAACTATAATTTAATTACATTTTCAGAATTTTCTTTTAAGACCTGAAGTATTTGAAGGTTCTAAATATCTCATGATACCCGAATCTTGTAATAGCCTTGTATACTTTTTAGGGTACACAGTGTTTATCTTAGTATCCTTTTAAGTGAGCCAGATGTCATGTAAAAATGCTGAATATTGTTGCTATGCTAAGTGCTGTCAATTCTATACATGTGCGTTGTGCGACTTTTAATATATACCATAACTGTAAGAGTTTTTTTTAAATTTTGAGTATCTAGAATATTTGATGAATGAACTAGGGAGTGACACTGTAATGGAGAAAGCAGCAATGCTATGGTAAATGAAGAGATGGTAATACCATGAGGATGGTAGCAAAGCCTGTGGAATTACTGTAGAGTTCCTCCACTGTTGCAAAGAACTATCAATTAGACTATGCACGCAATGCTAAGCCAGTGCACTATTTAATTATTTAATTGAAAACCTTCAATATTCAACATATTTTCAACTTCCATTAAGTATTCTGTATATAAAACTCATGATTTAAACAGAATGTACACAGGAGCATTTTTATGTTTTTATTTTTCTTCTTTTTAATGGGAATGGGGACAGACCTAACAGGGATTGGGGGAAATGGGGGACAGACCAGATAGAGTGGGAATGGGAATAGAGCGGATGGGGTGTGGATGGGAACAGATCCATGGAAATTGGGTTGAAGATGAGAAACATTTTGTCCCATATCACTTTGAAGAATGGACTCATATTTTTGAGGATGTGCAAGAGCAGTATCGTGTGGTTGTCATACAGGTTTTGACTGCAAACATACTTTCGGCTGTTCTTTCGTTCTTGATTAGGGGCCACACTGCCCGTTCTAACTTTGTGCTTTAGCCTTGGATTAGAAACTCTTCCCAACCATGTGTAGAATGTTCCAGATCTGGAAGCATTCAGATCACAGCTTAAGACCTATCTTTTGAAAGCATCGTGTGACTCAAAAATAGATGAAGAGTTGGAGAAGTCTGTCCGTTCCCTCTGCCCCGTCACTTCAGTTTTATGAATGAAGAGGGACATGCAATACTTTATGTGACCTGTACAATTCTCACTAATCTACATGTATGAACCCACTTCATTGAGAACTGATTGATTAAACCCTTTCAAAATTTCTATAAAACTCAGTCTTGACTGTCATAGATTTTTTAGCTCAAACACAGCACCCTGCTTCATCAGCATTGGCTTGACTATGGTGCTATTATCAGTCGTTATAATAAGCATTTATTACACACCTCTCCTTTCCAAATCAAGTCTTATATGCACAAGCTTTGAACTGCAAACAGAGAATGTGCTATATACGCAGGCTGCAACCGAGACACTTCTGTGTCGCCCGACACTATTTCAATCTCTGCACTGTTGTCATTTTCTCTCCATCGGCATAACTTGTTTCTTTGCTGAAGTACACAGTTTAGGACATTTCCCAGGATATTCACACGAAATACTCTGATCTGAGATGTCCCAGGATTGTATGTATGTGTGTATGTCTGTATATTTGTGCTGCACCTTGTAAGAACCTATTGGATACTTTTGACATTATCCAACAGATATATTCTGCTTGAGATGAGCTTAAATGTCATCTCACTGTGTTGAATTAATGCTTGAGTAGTTAATACGTCGAAATTCAGGAAAGCTATGTTGAGGAACATATGTGTGTTGAGTTTTTTGACTGCCTTTGAGACTTGACAACTTAATTATGATGTTGATATCTTCTTGTCTCCTTCAAACATCTTTATTCTGAAGGTGATGCAGAGCAGTTGGTTTCAGTATTCTGAGATATATCTTCGGTTCATTACAGCGTCGTTCAATTGACGTTCAAATGTCACATTGTTCTGCCTAACAAAGACTTGTTGTTTGTGCTAACAGACTTGTCTTTCTGCTTCTTTTCAATTATGTAATGTTTTGTTAAATTTTGATTTAAATGCTTAGAATTGATTGAATTCATGGAACAGTATTCATACATTACATGATATTGCTGTTCTGTTCAAAGACTTTGCAAACGAACCACTGTTTGTCTCATTGTATAGTTAAATAAATGAAAGGAAGTTAAACAGACAGGCAGATGAACAGAAAGCCAGATGAACAGACAGGCAGATGAACACACAGGCAGATGAACTCACGGGCAGATGAACAGACATATGCCTGCCTGCCTGCCTGCCTGCCTGCCTGCCTGCCTGCCTGCCTGCCTGCCTGCCTGCCTGCCTGCCTGCCTGCCTGCCTGCCTGCCTGCCTGCCTGCCTGCCTGCCTGCCTGCCTGCCTGCCTGCCTGCCTGCCTGCCTGCCTGCCTGCCTGCCTGCCTGCCTGCCTGCCTGCCACTCGAGCAACCGTTGTCTGCTGAATATGATTAATTAGTATGCGTCCTAATATAAATTATTAGTATTGTTATTGTGTCGTTATTTGTCTGATGTCATCGCTCCGTTGAAGCCCGAAGGCATTTCGGTTGAAATGCATCGTACAATCCGTTATTTAGTGACCACATCTCAGGCAGCAGAAGGTATGCACCCACACACATGCCCGGCGAGAGGGGGAGCTAAGGCCGAGGGGCCCAGCGATATTTAGGAACCGGGACCACAACAAACTTATGAAAAATATTATAATCAGTTGTACTAAGGTTATGATCTGCAGTGTATGTCTTTTAAAATATAATTTTACTGACAAGAAGTAGGCTAAGCATCGTAATATTATCGTTGTGCTACAGACTGTGTTCTAAGTTCTGTGGTCTCCTCTATTGCGCACCGGGGTTTCTCTACGTTCCTCTGCCCGCGAACTTCCGGTGGTTGCTCTCACGCATGCGCTCTGCCACGGCCCAATCCAGGAGCTTCGCCTACGTGGATCCCACCAGCTGGAACAGCCTCCCCTTCCTTCTCGGAAGGAGCTGCTCTGTCCTCTGCTGCCTTCCGGAAGCGCTTCAAGACTTTCCTTTTTTCTGTTTAGCTTTGTGTTGAGTTGTGAGCGCCTCAGATTTAAGTGGCGCTATTAAGTGCTCCATTACATTACATGAGTGATCAGTGACTGCTCTACCTAATGCCTATGGGCCGAATTTCTTGTCGCAGGTCTGACGACACGTGGGCGCCAGCCTCAGCTGTGCCTCATTTTGCTCCAGCTAATATATAATGTAATCTTATACATAAGCTTTTTGTGTGTCCTTGGCAGTCGATGCATTTCCACAGTTTTAGAGCAATTCACTCCAAATTTACATTGTTGGCTCGGGGATCACTTGATGCACGCAGTGCATGGGTTCCGGAATCCCGTTGATGCCGTCTTCCACGTCTCCCGGGGCAAAAACCTACGCCGCACCCTCACACACCCATAAAAGCAAACTTTTCTTCGTACGCGTAGCTTACCACCGTTTACCTGTCCCAACCAGCTGACTGCCTGCCTGTCTGCCTTCCTCTCTGCATAGTGTAGCCTGCGTGTCCTCTGTATAGGCGTATAATTATACGTGAACAATGGAGTAGGCTTACCCTATTCGACCTGGCACCGGTAAGAAACGAGAGGATTGGCTCTTGCGGACTTTATTTGGTATAGCGCGGGTGATTAAAAGCTGGTCTCTCTGGCGTCGCCTTTGTGGGCGCTGAGAAATTTTTTCATGGATTTACATTACATTACATTGCAAAGACTTTCGAAGAAATGACCCATCTGAGCAAGCTACGATGAAGTGAATCTTGCGCACTCGGTCTGTACTATTTATTTACATGCATATCTAAATTCTGTGTGTGTGTCTGTCTGTCTCGCCGTTTACAGCTTCGCTCGGGGAACACCTCGTACACCCAGTAGAGGGGTTGGTGGACTGTTAAGGAGGAGGAGGAGGAAGCCGTAGGGAACGATTATGGAGTAGGGAAGAGGACAAGGGTGACGATGAGATTAGGGTGAGTTGAATTAAATTCAATATTCGTTTAATCATAATCCGGTAAACAAATAGAAACTTAATTTACATAGTTAAATAATGCCCATGTCCAGTCCTCATCTTGTATCAGTATAGATGCATTCGGTGGACTCGGATTCGGCATGCGACTCGGCGAGGTCTATCTGGCTTCGGTTCCTCTGGTCTCTGACGATTACGACATGCCACAAGTAGTCACTCTGTTCATTTCTCCAATGCTTTTTAAACCTGACGGATCATGAATTACCTTGCGAAAATAGTATTTTATTATCTCGCCAGATTTTTAAAGTAGCTTACCTTAAGGGCAAGGAAAAACTCGAACACCACTTTATCCGTATTTACGAATAACTATAGCCTGAGCAGCAATCTTTCTTCATGACTGAAGTTCATAGTAATTTGGGGACTGTAGGCAATAATCGGCCAGTGTTCAATAACGTGCTGATTGGTTTCTAGATCAGAGAGAATGTCCAAGTCGTGTTAAATGTAGTATGACCCTCTTAAGTTATGCAGCTGGCCTGCTGGAGCACAGAAAGCCAAAAAGTCTTCAACTCTTTAAACGTCTTACATCATGGCTGAACTCGTCTAGCTTCTGGATGTTTTATTTCTTGTCTCTCATCTAAAGATCCTCCATTGCGAATCAAGTCGAGACCTAGTCAGAGCTCGGGGCAGTCCAACCATGCAGGACAGAGCAGCAATCATGAGCAATGGTCTAGTCTGCTGATGAAAAAGGCCTGGATTCTGGTAAAAACAGCTTCATGAGATGCGAATAAGAAACAGAACGCAGCTGGCGAGGCTGAAAGTAACAATTACAAAATGATAGGCTGTCTGATATGCGAAGAATAGCTAAGTTTTTGGTCCAGCATAATCACTAAGCCTCATCACATCCCCTTCGTTGTAGATGCCTATATAGTGTTCAACGTCTGTCTACTTGTGGCTATCTATCTGTCTGTCTGTGTATCTGTTTGTCTGTCCGTCAACCTCTGTCTGTCTCTGCCTCGCTCTCTCTTGTACTACGTGTTTATGTTTGCCTGTTTGTCTGCTGTCAGTTTATATACTTAAACACGCCAGCTAATGTAAGCATGGAATGACTTGCATCGAAGCCATTCCGTGGATGTTGTCATTTAGCCTACGGCAGCTGACTTTTGACGACGTCGTCGTCGACGTTTAGAGGCGTTTGGACGCTAGCGAATGCAAAGGGCGGGGTGGGAGTGGGTCGTTCGTCAGAGACGGTCGCATGATCAGTCCCATCGAATAAGGACCACTGCAGGGCTGAAGTTGGATGCTCGTCACTACTCTGACACGTTGCCAAGTTGTCCTCTGATAGCTACAAACTGGTCTCTTCATCGTATTAGCGACTATTGCTCGCTCTCTTTCTGTCTCTGTCTCTCTCTGTGTGCCACTTTGGCTCCCTCTCATCAACAAACGGACACACACTCTGTGTGTGTGTGTCTCTGGCTCTCTCTCTTCCTCTCTCTCCTCCTCTCTCGCACTCTGTCTTTTATACACCCCCTCTCTCTCTCACTCTCTCTCTCTATTACTCTCACTCTGTCTTCCACACACCCTCTCTCTCTGGTCTGCTGGTGACATTGGACCTTCTTTCAGTGACTGACTGGAGTCGAGAATTTCTTTTTACGTCTGATAGGTATTAAGCTGCGATATGGAAGTAAGGTCATGACACGTAGACCTCTGCTACTGACCGTTCCAGCGCAGCTAACATCACAGGAGTACTTGACCCTTTTATAGGTAAGTTGTTTACCCCTTTCTATTCAATATCCTCCTCCTCTTCATCTAACTATGTCTCCACTTTGAGCAGGGTCATCCTAGTCCTAGGGTCATCATTCTGTTTTCAGACTGATTAATTTTCAACAATAAAAGTACCAATAGCTTTTCACGGGGCTATGGCATAAGGTGTTTAAAGTTCCATACTTATAATTATATTATAGTTCCACTTTCAAATGATATTCGCGCAAAGCTGGACGCGGTCTCCGCAGGCAGTCACCCGCACGCACTACTACTACTGCTACTGCTACTGCTACTGCTACTGCTACTGCTACTGCTACTGCTACTGCTACTGCTACTGCTACTGCTACTGCTATTGCTATTACTAGCAGCACTAGCAGCACTAGCAGCACTAGCAGCACTATTATCATCATTATTATTAGCACTATTATCATCATTATTATTAGCACTATTATCATCATTATTATTAGCACTATTATCATCATTATTATCAGCACTATTATCATCATTATTATCAGCACTATTATCATCATTATTATCAGCACTATTATCAGCACTATTATCAGCACTATTATCAGCACTATTATCAGCACTATTATCAGCACTATTATCAGCACTATTATCAGCACTATTATCAGCACTATTATCAGCCCTATTATCAGCCCTATTATCAGCGCTATTATCAGCACTATTATCAGCACTATTATCAGCATTAATATTACTGCTATTAATATTACTGCTATTAATAATATAACTAGGGTCCGGTCTGTCAAAAAAATGCAGGTCGGTCGACTGATGAGTCTCTGGGAATCTGAAGAAATCCGCACTCTATCTTGTAACAAAAGCTGGAGGTCCATCCATTCTCAACCCTCCCCTCTGGCAACCCGGATACAGATTATAAATCATTATCAGGCGTCACAATCTAACGACCAGACATCGATGGACGGTCTCAAAGCAAGTAGTGAAAGACTTGCAATGAGGGGAGGCTCCAACTTGTGGACCTGCTCCACCCGTCAGGCCGATCGGGCGAGCACTCTAACCAATAGGCCACCGTGTCCCGCTGATGATGTCATTCTCCAAAGACAATGAAGTTGGAACTCAGAATTAAGCGAGCCGAAACACGTCATTGTTGAACGACCATTTAATCAGAACTGTAGACAATACTTAGGCGTCTCCCTATAGGCTCTCTCATCTTCACCGAAACATTTCCAAGTCAACCTCTTCATGTTTCATCCAACTTAAACGTCTCAGGGCTATTCGCAGATCCATTTCATTTCCCACCTTTACCTCAATTATCACCTTGGTCTCTTCTGAGTTCTCACATCGAGTACTGCAATTCTCTCATTGTCTTTGCCTACCTGATGTTCAGTTATCTATTATTTAAGTCTGTAGGCCTACTGAATGAACGCTGCTGCTGCGAAACTGCATGAGTAGGCCTTATTTTTTTCATATCTTTACATTTCTGGCTGGTCAACTTCGCTGGCTACCTCTCTGTGTGTGCATCCAGTAAGAAAAGTTCTAACTATTGTCTTTGAGTTTCAGCTGAATCTGGCTCAAAAATAACTTTCTCAATAAATTTGCCATACAATTAATTTTCTGCCACGCTATTACGTCCACTAAAATTCTCCGACCGCGCTTTATCCTTTTGCTAGGACTACAATCGCTGAATCCTTTTGCCTGCATTGGTCCTTCTCTGTGGAATGAACTTCCCTCTTCTCTTCTCTCATTGCATCACAGTCTCTTTCTCTCACCTTAAAACTTTTATTTACTCTAGGGATCGGCCTACATGTACATTGCATGTAGGCTAACAACATTGGAGAGAAGAAGAAGCACAGGAGACATAATTTAAGTCTACAAGATTATTGCGGGAAAGAAGAGAGTATCTATACCCTGTAATCTATACTCTAGATCAATAGATCTAAACTACTAAACCAAATCGTGCCTTCTCAGTGGTTGGCCCTCGCTCTGGAACAGGCTCCCGAGACGCGGCCTACGCTTTTACGCTTTGACCTGAATCTTGAATTCTGGATCCTCCCATCATCGTTGTCCGTCACCCACCATCATCATCATGCTCCTCTAGCCATCACCCCTCGGACTCTTCATTCGAGGCACAAGTCTCACCTTTTCAAGAAATCTTACCCAGACCCATTTGATCATTCACCTTTCAATCCTCGACCAACTCGACACCCCCTTAACAACTACTCTGTCTCCTCTGACCCTCTGCAAAGCCGGACTCCACCCATCCTCATACTACCCTTTTGACTACCCTTTGATTTGATGCAGCGCTCGTGAATAAACTGGTGCCCTGCGCTTGGCTTTCGAGTAGCGTCTTGGAAGTTTGGAGATTAGGATTACGATTCCTGTCGATGTAGCTAAATTGGCCAGCTTCAGGCAGCAACGATTATCATTGAGTTTTCTATTCATTTCAATAAAGGAATGGAACAATATATCAATTAATAAATTTATTTAGCAATGCAATGTCAAATATAGACACATACATTCATGCATACGCAAATGTGCGCAAACATGTACACATCCATTCGCATTCATTTCCATTCTGATTGGTTCCCCGTTGCGTTCATCTCCTATTTGAGAATTATTTTCGGGTTTCACTGATTGGAATCGAAATTGAAAGTTTTCACAGCTGCTGTGTATTGGAAAGGAGGGTGGGAAGAAGGAGAGATGAGTCTTTGAAGCTAAACTATCCAGCTAACCCTAGGGGCAGTTGTCATTCGATTGAAGACTGAGGTGCCACGACACTGACGATCAAATGAAGCCTTCAAAGAGACCGGAAAATAGAGATCGCCGCTGATAGCGAGGACCCGGAAAATAATGACGACAGACGGCAAGTAGGCCTCGTGTATGTATGTATGTATGTATGTATGTATGTATGTATGTATGCACAATGTATGTATGTGTATATAGGCCCTGCTCAATTGGTAGGAAAACGAACGCCAGATGGACCGAGATAGGCTATTCATTCCTCAATTCCTTTTGTCCTCTGTTCGCCTATAATAATATGCAATATGGAGTTATTATTATATCTAATATCATCGGCCGTTGATTTGAACACGCTTATATCATGCTGACATGCGCCATTTTTGAGAAATGTTAACTCTTAGATCATTTATGACGATAATGATGAGGACGACGACGACGACGAGGTCAAGGTCGAGGACGATGACGGATGACGATGATGATGTGACGTAGCTCCGATTAAAACTAGAAAAGGTGGTGACATAGATTGTCATTCGAAATAGGCCATGCATAGACTTTGTAACTATTACATACGATAACAATAAGACAAACTATTGCTCACAAACGCTTAAAGTCTTTATTCAGGCAGTTGGTTCAAAGAGAGAATTAACTGTCTTCTGTCTTCTAAGTCACTTAGAAACCATCGTTAAGTGATTTTATGCTACGTTCTGTTATGTTTTGAATCCAGGCTGCGGTGAAACCACTCAAACTCCTCGAATCTCCAGCTGCTGCTTACATCTTCGACTAACAATGCAACCACCTGCCTGTCTCGGACCAGACTTTCCCCTACACCCAGGCACCCAATCAAGTCGTCTGTTCAGTTCTGGACTCCCAGATTACCAGCCTCCTTATTTTCCGCCACCCTATTCAGTTCCTCAATCTCCTATACAATACACATCTGCAAACGGTCATCTGTCCCCGCAGGATGCCCCTTATCCCTGCCTTTCACAGTACGGTTACGCTTATGTGCCCGCAGGCGGTGGATATCCACAGGGACACTATGGTCACCAAGCAGCCCGTTACGACTTCCTATCAGGGGAACCTTTTCCAAACTCAGCGACGAACCAGGGACAGAAACAACCCGCTGCGTTCGGGGCGTCAAAACTGGACAACTTCGGAATGAACTTCTGCGACGAAACGACTTTCAGGCTAAGTGGAAACTCGAGTTTGATTTCATCACAAGAAAACACGTGCATCGCAGAGATACAGGTTATAAAACAGCCACGGATTGAATATAACAACGTTTTGATTATTTATTATTAGGCTCATCCATCGTTCAGTTAATCATCCCACTAAAACCATTTATTTATTCATTCATTCATTCATTTGTGCTATCAATCAGTTTCAATCAGTAGGCTAAGTTAGCCAGTCAACCAGTCGATCAGCCGATTAGCCAGGCCAGCCAATGAGTTATTAAATGAATCGATCACAAAGATTGCGGCAATTTCTTTAACTAAATCTCAGTGCTGAGAATAGCGCTACATAAAATATTACGTGATGCGAAGGGAATGTGATTTGATTTCAATTTTTCGTTCATTATTGTCAATTCAACTGCATTTGTTTCCGTGTGTTTTCTGTGGTTCTGTGTATGTCTTTAATCCATCGCTGTAGGCTTTTGTGTCACATTATGTCTGTCTGCCTAGGATGACTTTCTTCGGCCACCGACCTTCCCGAATTCAGTGCTCAGCGAAGGAAACACAAGAAAAGGTTGAGAACATGCCAAGAAGCAATGGTGTTGTTGAAAACTGTCGTATATACTTATTCATTCATTATTCATTACAAAGATTTAAGCGCCCACCAGAGGTGCTCGGGAGCGTTCCTGACCCAACCCCGGCTGAACAGGACGGTCAAAAGGGTATTTTTGCAGAATGCATTGACGGGGCAACAAATGGTTTATTTCATTCTACTGAGCGGTTCTGTTAAGCTTTGGACTCTCTTTCTCTGTTGTTCTTTGTTGAACTGTGTACAATATTTCAAGCTAATTCAGAATAACTTTTAATTGATTGGTCGATGAGTTCAGTTGTCTTTCTGTGATTAGTCAATTTCAAATTTTTTGCATCAATATATAGTGAGTCACCATCGAAAGGCGGACATAGCTGCGTCCCGAGAAACTTCATCGACGACGATCAGGAGTGGCAGTGGACTGGCTCCAGGAGACGTCTTCTGTTCTGTTCCTGGACGACTGTCGCTGCTCAGTTCCACCTCCAAGTACAAGGTTACAGTGGCTGAGGTCCAGCGTCGCCTCTCCTCTCCAGAATGTCTCAACGCATCGATCCTCGGAGGGGTACTCCGACGGTACATGGTGGAACACATATTCCATTACGTTACATTAGGTCACATCAAATTACACGGAGGTCGATCTGCTGTAGAGATCGGGATTTAACGCAACTAAAGATGTGGAACCTATGAATGAGAACATTATTGCCGCAAAAGGCCAATTGACGCTGCATCAATCAATCTGAAATTGATCTTAGAGCAATCTTAAGATAATCTTAAGTCAATTATTCAAAAATCTTGGAATAATATTGAAAAGCGATCCGAATATGTTGTCAAGCAGAATAGTTTTAAACTGATGACAGAATATAAAGACAGGAGATTAAGAAGTAAGGAAGGTTGGCTTTGTAAGATTACTTGTTACAGGCTACATTTTTTTAGGGCCAACCTTATATGCTACAGAATGAGAAGCGGCCGAACACGGCAACACCTTGAAGTGATGGTTTGTGACGGGAAAGAGACGAATCGGCGCTACGAAAAGACAAAATGTGGGATAACAATTAAAATTAGCAATTATAGATATAGCCTACAATTCCTATAATGTTCCAGATATTCGTCTACTGCAGAGATTTGTCCTAAAAACAACAAAGATTTCCTAGAAGCGAGATTGAACCACAGCCTGCTGGTTGTTTTAGGGCAAAATCCAAAAACGGAGGACGGGCCCTACGAGAGAAGCTGGAGAAGATAGGACTTACACTTCCACCTGGAAGAAGGAAAGCTTCCTCCATCACTCTGCTCACGTCTTTAGTCGAAGGTTAATTATTGCTTAACGAAAATTCTGCTCATGAGTTCAACCCAAAATTTTACCGCTCAAATAATATTTGTTTATTATTTGAGCGATCAAATTTAGGATTGAACTCAATTTGTTCACTACATATTGTGTAGCGAACAAATTTACTTATATAGTGCCTCAACTTCCCTCAAGATATTCCCTGCGTTACCAGAAATACAAGAAGTTGCGAGAGTTTTCTTGCCGAACTATAGAAGTATAATACTTGTAATTCATTGAAGTTAATAGTAACCCACACATTTTAAATTTGATTTACCAATTGCTGTATCCGAAATCCAAGTGCAGCTCGAATCAAATGACGAGATACAAAAGACAGCGAGTATGTACTTGTGCGTGTAATATGTTTCTAAGCGTAGGCCTACATTTATGTTTGGTGCCTATAATCATGTGTTGATGTATGCAGGTGAAGCGGTGAGACTGGCGAGAGATTTCGGCTACTTGTGTGAAACGGAGTTTCCAGCTAGACAAACTGCCGACTACAACAGTCGACTGTATAAAACGAGTGACACAGGACAACGGAAACAAATGCTTATGACCGCCAAGTAAATTCTTTATAGTGAAAATTAAGATCATTAGCTGTTCGAACGGACCACTGACGACTTCTGTGCTGAGACATTATAGCCGCGTTCTAGATTTGGTTCTAAGTTCTAGAATTTATTTTTGTTCTGCTTCGACATTGTTATGTGTGCTGTGGAAACCATTTCTACAACATGTTATGGCAAGAATCTGCCGCAGAAGTTTTTCAATAGGAGCTATAGAAGCAATAAATTAGTAGTCATGGCAGTGCCTTATAATTAACGCTGACATCTGATATCTTTACATCACATTTCATAATTATAGTCAACATAACATAATATTGGAGACGGCTACAGTGGCGTAGCGAGGCAAAGCGCCTCCTGGGGCGAAGGTACAAAATACCGTCCCTGCCTATTTTTCCATCGCTTCGTTCTTGTTTATATAGGCCTACCCCGAGATATGCACAAGGAGATAGGCATAGGGCGCCTGTTTTGAGTGCTTTCATTATGCTCTTATATACATTATGATTATTCTATTCAGTATTCAAATAATTGTAGGGCCTACAGTTAGTAACAGCATCAGCATGCACTTTCAAAATTAAAGCTGCATGTCGTTTGACTAATTAAAATGCATTATCATCAGATATAAAGATATGAAAATAGAATAAGATTGTATTAATTAGGAAATTAGCCAGTTATAAAACAAACAAATAAAGCAAGCCTCACAATAAAGTTACTAAACGTCTTGCAGGCTGGATCGAAAAATTATAAAAGTCCCCATAAAATTTAAATAAAACAATACAAATCATAGGGCCTATTCTTTCTCTATACGTATTGAAAAGAAGTCTCAGGCCTAAACAGTAATTTAATCATAGTGAGACCATAGTAAGTATGGTACTTAGAATGGATTAGTAACTGATAACTTTGACTAATTGGAGTGCTCATGATTAGAGGCGCTATATAAATTTTCGTAATGAATGAATGAACTTGTCATACGGATTACGGATACGGTACGGTCTCATACTTTCATTATACCTGTCAACTGTTACAATTTAAAAATTTACTTTTCTTGCTTTCCCTGCAGCAAAATGACTAATAACGTTGTCAAAGTTATTTGCGTTGTCAAAGAGCGTTAAAACAATTGAAACAACTGAAACAATTGCTAAATTGGAATGTAGTGATTCTCTAATTGTGTGTCTTAAGTACGTTTTAATTAGTTTTGGTTTTGAAAATCCAAATTCTGTTTAGGCAATAACTCTTTCATCAACCCAGATTCTAATTAAGAAAGATTTTTTGTTAAATCCAACTTCTATTTAAGTTAGATTTCGATTGTGAATCCAACTTTGCATAAATTTTTTCATCGCTCAAACTAAGCAAAAACGTCTTTCATTACTCAAATTTCTGTTTCATAAAACTTTATTTGCATCAATACATGATGCATTTTGCAAGTTTTTTCATTAATCAAATTTTTATTTAAGCAGAGATTGTCCTTAGTTAATCCAACTTTTTACTTAGGAAAGAATGATTTTTCATCAATCTAAGAATTTGCGCATTATCATAATTGCAAATTTTATTTCATTTTATAGATGCGAAAGTCAAGGCAAGATATACAGGGGCGGCATTGCCATTTTGCAGCGTACACTAGGAACCATTCGATGGTCCTCCTGTATATCGTATATGTTAGTTTTAAGTCGAGAAGAAGCAAGAAAGCATATGGTGCCTGCACTGCCTGGTTTAGATAAGAACAGCAAGAATCTTGAAGAGTGCAATTTATACAACAAGAATTTTTTATTTATTGTTTGCCAAAGATGCCGCCTCTAGGAAAAGTGCCGCCTGGGGCCATTTTGCGCATTATTATTATTGCAAAATATATTTCATTTGATAGGTGCGAAAGTCAGGGCAAGATAGACAAGGGCGGCATTGCCATTTTGCAGCGTGTCGATTGACCATTCGATGGTCCTTCGGTATATCGTATATGTTAGTTTTAAGTCGAGCAATAGCAAAAAGCTTTAGGTTTAGAAAAGAGCAGCAAGAATCTTGAAGAGTGTAAGTTATAAAAAAATAATTTTTTCCAGAAAATGCCCCCCCCCCTCAAAGGACAAGTGCAGGCTGGGGCGGTTCGCCCCCTCGCCCCCCCTCGCTACGCCACTGGACGGCTACGTACGATATAAGTAAAAGTTTTTTTTGCAGAGGGTTCTTTTACTAAATCTGTGCTACCTGCAGTCTATATTATTATTATTATTATTATTATTATTATTATTATTATTATTTTTATTATTTTTATTATTATTAACGGCGACCTAGCAACCACACACTTGTTTGCCCCAGTCGCTTTTGAAACTTTATGTCCAATTAACAGCGATGGCCTGAATTTTCTGTCGGAGCTGGGGAAAAGGCTCAACTGCGTCACGGGGAGACACAGGAAACTTCATACCTTTACCAGCGTCTATCGATTACCACACAACGTTATAACGCCATAGCGTTCAAAGGAACTTTCGTCGTTTAAGAGACCGATCACTAAGGCTATTCCAGACAATAATAATAATAGTGATGGCGACGGCGACGGCGACGGCAATGGCAACGATATAATTATTGGGCCAATTGTTATTATTATTAGTGTTATTATTATTATTGTTATTATCATTATTGTCATTGTCATTATTGTTATTATCGTTATTTTTATTATTAGTATTACTACTGTAAGCCTAAAGTAAATAATAATAATTACCTACATGTTAGGGTTATCAATTTTATAAATGCGATCATTGCAGAGCGGTGCTGAAGGAGCTCCTTGATCTCCTTAACAAAGACCGGTCTCCATTTGGAAATACACAGCTTCCCATAATCCTCGATCCTCAGCTCCAGCGCCATCTATCGCACTTTTCGGCCATCACGCACGGCTTCGGATCGCCTGCGATTGTGGCCGGACTGACCGCTGCGTTGAGCTATCTCAACGAATCAATCGTCCTTCTTGATAAGAGAGCAGGAGGGGCTCCAGGGCCCACACCGCTCGACTGCCCACTCCGGCCGCTCAACCACGCCACGAGGGAAAAGGACACAGGCCAGTGACGTGACCATAGAAAATCCTCGATGATGTAACAATTAACGCAAGATGATGTCATCATAACTGATTCTCGCATGACATGAACCAATCTGCGACAGAAGAATGACGTATTGTGTCATGTAAACAATGAGAACTATTCAAAACAATATCTGTCAACGTCAGCGGGCTTTACTTGAAATACATTCTTGATATTTTATACCTAATAAAAAAATAATGTTTGTCATATATGATATAGCGTTGATAAAGTGATACCTGGTCTAATCCATAGGATAATCCATGCACGCAATGGTTTCTTGACATGTGTTTAAACTGTATATTGGTTCATTCAAGTGACGATACTGGCGTATGAATTCTGCAACAGTTAAAGCGTTCACTTTAAATTAAAATGATAATATTTTATCGTAGGCCTAATTGCTTACTGAGATTAGGCCTACGTCAAGGCGTTATAACAGCGTTATCTTGATTGTTTTGTAAATAACATTACGTCACCGTTTAAGCGATTATGCAGTAGCTATAAAAATAATCGACAATGACATCAGAATTTACGAAGACGTAATGATGTAATTATAACGTCGAAAGTGAAGAATCTCTGGCTATCGAAACTTCGTCGTTCAACGGAGAAAGATACATATATATATATATATACACACGCTCAGAAATGACCCCGTAAGAAACCATTGCATGCATGGATTATCGTATAGACCAGTCACCAGGTATGACTTTATCAACGCTATATCATTGATGGGATATTTACAGAGGTGGAGTGGGGTAATCCAGCGGCCCAGGAAAAGAAATGAAAAGCGGCCCTGTCTTACTTTTATTTCTTGCTGTCCGTTAACTCCGTTTCTAAATGCAAGGTGGGAATGAAGTTTGCTGGCAATAGGCTTACTGAATATATACTAACTGTAGGCCCTAACTGTTATCATCTTGTTGTCATCCATCCAAGCCTGCAGCCTCCAAAGTCACGGGTCACTTTACAAATTACAACATTACTAACAAAAATTACACGCCAAGAAATGACTCCGTAAGAAACCATTGCGTGCATGGATTATCCTATGGATTAGACCAGGTATCACTTTATCAACGCTATATCATATATGACAAACATTATTTTTTTATTAGGTATAAAATATCAAGAATGTATTTCAAGTTGCATATCAATTTGTTAGGTAGTCAATATAAGGATGGTTATAGTATAGGCCTGCGCAACTTCTTTGAGCTGGGTGTCATTTCGGCCCCATAATAACACCCAATTTCTATTGCATGATGCCATCGCTTCTGAAAAATATCCAATACGCATTTTAAATGGTAGATTAGTTTTACTCGCACTGTTGTCATTTGGTTGTATTGGGTGAAATTAAATAATGATTGCAAAGTATTCTGTCGATCAAGGACGTTTGAAATAGTAGGCCTAATGGATGTTTATTTTTATCATCGATAACTGAGGTTTCTGAACTGTCATTTTCGGGAGTAAGATCTTCTAGCGTTGTTTTCATAGATAGACCCTACTGTGTTGTCAGTTAACTCAGTTTCTAAATGCAAGGTGGGAATGAAGTTTGCTGGCAACACTGAATGCTAACTGTTGTCATCATCTTAATTTTCTTCGGGTTGTGTACTTACTGAAGGTGTTTCTTTAGAAAAACGTAAAAACGGTGTCTTTGGTTTAATTTTTGAATTGGAGTAGATTTATTCATTTACTTCCATCTTTAACCAGAGTTTTTAGTTTCTTATCATCCACTCCTAGGCTTCGTTGCGGGCCGATTTTGCTTCCATCACATTGGGGGGTAGGGGTAGTAGCCCCTCATCGGTGGGTGGGTTGATCGGTAGGCTGGCTGAACGGTGGGTGGGTGGGTGTATCTGTTGGTGGTTTACTCAAGTGTGTTCGTATGTGTGCTTACGTTTGCATGTTAGTACGGATTGGTTCCACCTATATTTATATGCAAGACAATCGGGAGTCAACTCAAATTTCCCACGCAGTTTTCCAATAAACAAGCTTATGCAGGATGGACACGCTTCAATGATTCCAGGCAGATGGGCCCTTCGTAGAATAGGCCGTTCAAACAGCCTGTGGAGTCTCGAAGCTTTGAGTTACTGTACGTCACTGCCTCTGCAAACTCTACCCCAGACAGTGTTTAATAGTTTCAGCTGATTTTAAAAAGGCATGAAAGATTACAGCTGGACTCCATGGATAACTTGAACGGATTCGAGAATTTGATCTGCTCTACGCGTGAGAGACTAAGAGAAATTTCCCGCGTGATTCTCGCCCACCTCCATCCGGGAATTGTGAGTATCACGTGTCTGCATAGATCTGATATTTCACTGCATACATATTTTCATTCGATTAAATGTAGCGTGTATGCCCATGTAAATTATAGAAAATTACGTTGCAGTGTCGGCACACACAAAAGCCACACCTTTCCAATAAAGTTCATCGGCGCTATGTCAAATGAAAGAATTATAGAGAACTATGCAAACTGTTTCATATTCAACATTTGGCATTCGGGGTTTCAAAAATAAAATTATAATGATGGGAATCCGCTGTAATTCGAATAATAATATGTCGTCTAAATAATAAATAAATTATTCGCCCTTTTCACATTTTCGGTTTCGTGTTGCTTCCTTTTAGCACAGTGTATTATTATTCTTGTTCTTTTTAATTCTAGCTATCCATTTGACACAGTTAATAAATTGGCCTATAATTTTTCCCAGGCTAATGTAGCATATGGACATTAGAGATTCACAATTCTGCACAGATATCTTTATACGATGAAAATTAATATATGCCTAGACATAGAAACATTAATCCATGGTGATTAGAGGTTTCAAAAATAAAAGAATTTTTTAAAGATTTGAGGTAATTCGAATAAAATATGATGATATTTGACCAAAATCGGTCACATACAGCTCCTTTTTACCATAATAAACTGAAATCAATCTCAAGCACCTAAAATTTATCGATTTTCAAGAAAACCATTATCTGTTGGGTTGATCTATCGGTGGATCGGCGAGTGAGTGGATCCGTGGGTGAGTTCATAGATTGGTGGGTTGATCATTTGGTAGATTGGTGGGTGGATTGATCCGCAGGTGGGTTGATTAGTGGGTTGATCGATGGATGGGTTGATTGGTGGGTGGTTGATCGGTGGGTGGATTGATCGGAGGCCGGGTTGATCGGGGGTGTGAGTTGATCGGAAGGTGGGTTGATTGGTGGGCGGGTTGATCGGAGGGTGGGTTGATCGATGGGTGAATCTGTCGGTGGGTTGATCTGTGGGTGGGTTAATCGGAGGGTGGGTTGATCGGAGGATGGGTTGATTGGTGGGTGGATTGATCGATGGGTGAATCTGTTGGTGGGTTGATTGGTGGGTGGTTGATCGGTGGGTGGATTGATCGGAGGCCGGGTTGATCGGGGGTGTGAGTTGATCGGAGGGCGGGTTGATTGGAGGGTGGGTTGATCGGAGGATGGGTTGATTGGTGGGTGGATTGATCGATGGGTGAATCTGTTGGTGGGTTGATCGGAGGGTTGGTTGAACGGAGGGTGGGTTGATCGGTGGGTGGGTTCATCGGAGGGAGGGTTTATTGGTGAGTGGGTTGATTGGTGGGTTTGTTGATTGGTGTGTTGGTTAATCGGAAGGTAGGTTGATCGGAGGGCGGGTTGTTCGGTAGGTTGGTTGATCGGTAGATATATGTTGATCGATTATTGGATTGATCGGTGGGTGTAATTCTTTCATCGAATGAATATCTCTGAGTAGGTCTATGGTTCTTATAGGCCCCAACGCAAACTTGAAAGAACTTATTCGATTTTTAGGACATTTTACTCGCAAAATCCCAACTAGATAACCTTCACCAAAAAGGAGCGAATGGTGGAAGGGTAAATGTGAGGGCAAATGGATGGAAGGAAGGGAGAGTGAAGGCAAAATGGAGGAAAGGGAGGGTGAGGGCAAAATGGAGGAAAGGGAGGGTGAGGGCAAAATGTAGGAAAGGGCGGAATGGTGAGGATGAGAGCAAAATGGAGGATGAGAGCACATGGAGGAAGGGAGGGTGAAGGCAAAGAGGAGGAAAGGGATAAAGAGAGTAAATGGAGGAAAGGGAGGACGAGGTGTTGCCCTCAACCTCCCATTCCTTAATTTTAGTCCACTCTGGGTGGCGCCATGCATACCGTAATATACGATGTCTATTTAACGCGATATAATTAGTTCACTTCCATTCGCTAGGTGGCGAAATGTATACGATGTCGAGTTACACGATGTCATTAGTTCACGTCCATTCGCTAGGTGGTGCAATGTACATGGTGCATATTTAACGCGATATAATTAGTTCACGTCCATTCATTAGGTGGCGCAATTTTTACGGCGATTATTTAATACGATATGATCAGTTCACTTTCCTCCATTTGCCTCAACCTCCCTTTCCTCCAGTTTTCCAGAGTGCAGACAGTGTTTGTCTAAGGGTGTTTGTTTCTGTTTAACGACACTGTGTGATAACAAAGCTTCATCAGCGTCGCCCTCCTCTTTCGTCCAGGCCTTGGTCTGACACCGCCAGAGTATGAGCATTGACGGAGTTTAAGACTTACCAACTTGTTTCGTTTTCGTTCTTCTAACGGAGGATAGGGAGGAAGGTAGCATATGAAGGATAGGGAGCGTGAGGGGGAAATGGAGAAAGGGGAGGAAATCAGCATATGCAGAGAAGAATGAAGAGCAGTGGCGGCTCCACAGGGTGGCAAGGGGGGCCATGCCTCCTCCCAACTGAGCTTCTGGTCTCCCCCCACTGGCCCTCCAGATTTTCCCCCAATGTGCTATGAAATATGGTGTCATTTAGATTTGATATTTGCTTGCTAAGGTTTGACGCATAATGAAATTCAGAATTATTAAGGGGGCATTCTCAAAGGCATGAAGTACTAACTTGCATAACGAAATCTGAAATTATTTTTCCTTAACATTTTCACAGGATCATTTACTTACTCGCTTAGAATTTTTAGTGATAGGTATAGTCAGCGATCAGGTAATAGAAGAAGTCAAGGAATCTATATAGTTGTCAATCCTTGTTGATGGGACAAAGGATGTTAGTTGTAGGAAGAGCTTTTCTCTTTAATACGATTTTTTAGCCAGCAAGAAAGTGAATAAATATTATCTAGATTTCAAATTAGCAATCGGATTAGATGCAAAGTAATTGTCATGTCTTATTTTAGAGGCTCTAAGTCATTTGGGGCAAACATAAGTTCAGGTTTAGTTGGTCATGGTCGTGATGGTGCAAATGTAGTGAGCAGTGTTAATAAGAGTGTCCAACAGTTGGAAGGCACTGGCCATTTATTTCCATTGCCACGCACTTTTATAGCATGTAATTTCAGTTAATGAATCTATTCCAGAACCTAGAGATTTGTGCATTATTTATAATTGAAAGGTTATACGTTTTTGCTGCAAGTTCTCTTGTGCATAAGAAATGGGTTGAAGCACATACTGGGTTACATCCTATGGATTCGGCGAGGCAATTCCAGCAGATCAGAGGGCTTGCCATATTGTTACCATAATATCAGTTATCAATTATATGCAATGGTATAATATGCTATAGAATGTTGATGGGGCAAAATGTTGCAAGAGCAGTTGAAGGCTTGAATCTAGATGCTTGTTATTATTACCAGACATTATGTATATACATATTGTACATATTTTCTAAATTTAACTCCAGTCTTCAAGTATTGAATTATATGCAGCTACCGACATTGTCAGACATAAAACGGCCTCTTTCAAAGAAAATAGAGATGAAAGCGGGGTCTTTGTAAAGGCAGAAGAGTAAAGTAAGAATTGTTAAATTGACCCAGTATTATCTAAGCAAGGTGTCCGACTGTCCGCTTAATGCCTGTCCGTTTTTTTTAGCTTGGCAATTGATGAAACTGTGGGACAACGTACTCAAGTGAACATGCAGGCCACATTTAAGCAACACATTTCTCAATAATTATTATTAGATAGACGATTCTCTAACCATTCACTTATTGCTATGACAGGCGTTTATGCCAAAACACATATGTCTTTCTTGTAATAATAATAATGATAACGTTGTGTCTTTGGCACTTTGTATTACAGCAATGTTAATGACCTCGACCACGAAATTCCTCAAATTTGGCGCCTGCTATAATGCATTCAAGTTTATGTGCAACTAATGTGACCAAAACGATAGTTCTGGCTTCTTTCTGGAAGCATACAAACTTGCTTTTCATGAAATGCACAGAATGTCAAACATAGCCATTGTTTTACCAGTAACATCAACAGCCTGTCAGAAAAGCCTTTCTCTTCTGAAATTAATTAGCACATATCTAAAAAGCACTATGTCTTATATTCGTCTAAGTAGTCTGATAATGTTGTCGATTGAATCTGTTCGTGCAGAGTCCAATACCTTAGGTGCCTTTGTGGATCAATTTGAATTTTGACATGACAATCATAAACTTGCTGTTATTGCTTTTACGATTGCTGTTACTGCTGTTACGGTTGCTGTTAGGTTTGCTATCTCAATATTTTGAGTTACGCCATTGCGTTACGGTTGCTAAATGAACTAATTTTGTACGTTAAGGAAATAAAGCTTATATGGCGACACCTAGCGAATCGAAATGAACCAATTCCTCACCCTCCATTTCCACCATATGCCATCATTATTCTTCCTTTCTTATATTTTGCTCCCTTCCTCCTCTTCCTCCATTTTGCCGTTATCCTCCCTTTCCTCCATATGCTCTCTTCCTCCCTTTCCTCAATTATGCCGGTGAATAAGCTGGTCTCCCTGACGTGGCTTTTGTGGGCGCTGATACATTTTCGAGGATCTACAGTACATTACATTTAGCCTAAGAAAGATTGCGCATGGAGAGAGGCACTTTTGGCTGTTGCATAGGAAAATTTTACTAAAACTCGGCGCCTGTGTCTGTAGAAAATGTTTTCATTCGATCATTTCGATTAAAGAAAAATGGAAAAAACAACATTTTATTCTTCAATAATAAGATTAAAATTTTAGAATTTTGCAGTGATTCGAGTAAAATATGACGATAGTCTATCTGAACTAAATTGGGATCACACACATAAATACATAGTAAGATACAGGCATGCAAACATACATGCAGCAATAGGGGCCTACATTCCACGAATAAATACATGCGAGAGTATTATGCCAGACAATCTGATTCCAGTCAAATTTCCCGCGCAGACAATTGCGTAATATAATTGAGCAGCTGATGTAGGGATGGACACGCTTCATTGATTCCAAGCAGGTGGCCATTCGTAGTAGGCTATTTATAGGCTGTTTCAGCAACGTGTGGAGTCTCAATGTTTTGAGTAATGCCACTGCCTCAGCGGAATCTAGCACAGACAGTATTTAATAGTTTAAGTTGATTTTGTTAAAGACGTGAAAGATGTCAGATGAACTTGAAGCATGACTTGATTGGATTGTAAGACTCTGATTCGTTCTCCTGCGCACGAGTGAAGAAAGAAGGAAGAAAACTGCCGCGCGGTACTAGCCTACCATCATCCGGGAACTGTTAGTATCACGTGTCTGCATAGTCCGCTAAAAGTAATAGCGCTAAAACAAAATTGATTGTTTATGTAAGTTATGTACTTGAAGAAGTATTCGCCAGATGTCGAGGAATTTATATAGCGCTATCTGTTTGGCAGTTTTGCCTCAGCTCTGCATAGATATCTTCATTCGATGAAAGAATAATAATAGCGATATTGACATTTGAAGCTTTCACAATAAAGATTGAAATGACGTAATTTGGCGGTAATTTAAACTATGACGATTTTGTTACCGTTTAGCTTCTCTTTCCCATAGTATGATATTTTGAAATCTATTTCAGCGCACTTAGTCTGAGTCTAGGACCTCTAGGTATGGGCCTTGGCCTTTCTCAGTCTTTGTCGCGGTCATGGTCAGGATATAGGTCAGGCTCTGGATCAAGGTCTTTGCCTCAGTCAGGGTGTCGTTCAGGGTCGGGTTGGGTCGTGGTCTCGATCTTGCTCAGGGTCTTTGTCTGGGTCACGGTCATTGTCAGGGTGAGGATCTTGGTGTGGGAAAGAGTCTCGGTCTGAATGTCGGTGTGGATTTAGGTATGGGCCTCGGGCAGGGTCTCAGTCTGGGTCAGAGTTTCGGACTGGGTCTTATTGTAGTTCTGGGAACAAGGCCTCGGTCTGGGTTTTGGTCTGCATTAGGCAGTGATGGTCGTGTGCTTGCTGGGGTTTTGTTCAGGCTTTCGGTGTTGGTCTGGGTCTCGATCGTGGGTCTGCATCGGGAGATCTTGGCCCCCGTCCCGCTCTCGGACTGGGCTTGGGTCTTGTTCTTAAATTAAGATTAAAATGATAGAATTTTGCAGTAATTCGATTGAAGTATGACGATGCTTGACCTGAATTGGGTTAACATAAAATTATAGGCCTAGCTTCTCTTTGTCATAGTTAACTATTTCGTCCAAAGCGAATAATTTCTTCACAGCTTGTTTATGGGCCAATGGGCATCAACGGACTGCAGAAATATCTTAATTTCATGAAGAAATTACAGAGATATTGACATTTTAGGCCTTCAAATTTTTTGAAAGTGGAAATATGATTTTTTTAAACCTTAATTGGGTCACTATAGGTTATGTTTATCATATTAAACTATTTTAAAGTGATTCCCTAAAACTTAAAAATGTATCGATTTCTCAAGAAAACCGTAATATCTCGGTTATTTTTTCATCGATTGAAGATATCTGTGCAGATCTTTGATGCTTGTAGACATATAAACATGCTGTTAAAAAATTATACGGTTTGGAGAACGTTCACGCGAAAAAATCGATGGACTAACCTCCATCGGTTTTTTCGGACGAAAAAGTCGACCTTCTCCAAACTGAATTTGTTTACAGCTTATTTATGGGCATATAGGCATCAACAGTCAGTCTGCAAAATATCTTCATTTAATAAAAATAACAGAGATATTGACATTTTTATCCTTCCGAAATATATTTTTTGGGGGAAAAATAATGATTTTTAACCTAAATTGGGATCATATAGCTTCTCTTTATCATAATAAACCATTTTAAAGTGATTCCCAAAAACTTTAAAATTTCTCGATTTCTCAGGAAAACTGCAATATCTCTGGTATTCTTTCATTGGTTGAAGATATCTGTGCAGATCTGTGATGCTTGTAGGTCCACACATAGGCTGGAACAAAATTATTCGGTTTGGGGAAGGTCGATTTTTTGGGGCGAAAAAACCGATCGGTTTTTTCGGACAAAAAAGTCAACCTTCTCCAAACTGAATAATTTTTTCACAGCTTGTATATGAGCCTATGGGCAAAAGCGGACTGCATAAATATCTTCACTTGATGAAGAAATAACAAAGATATTGACATTTTAAGCCACAAAAAATAAAAATTAAATTATGTAAATATGATGATTTTTGACCTCAATTGGGTTCATATAGCTTCTCTTTATCATAATAAACTATTTTAAAGTGATTCACAAAACTTTAAAATTTCTTGATTTTTCGATAAAACCATGACTCTATTTAGGATATATATCTGATGCAGGGGTGGATTATTCACTCAACAGTCTTAGCCTCGATGAGGCTGTTTGCTTGACCTCCCAGATTTTGACCTGGGACTAGAGCAAAACAAGAAGCTTGGTCATGGGTGACTTGACTTGGTAAAGTGGTGCCTTGGTGAGGTACCAAAAAGGTGCTGTATAAATGACCAAATGCATACATACATGCATGCCAAGGCATCCCTAAAGCCAGAGGGTTGTTTTAATATGCATGTATGTCGAATTGTACAATTGTGAGTTGAGAAGAACCAAGACATTTTATACTGATCTGCATCTTGCATATATTCAGTTCCACATAACATAGCATAACTGCATTTTAAACAAATTTCAACTGACCTATGTAACAGCATTACACACACAACTGCAAAATCAACAGCAACTCTGCCCAACCATAAGCGTAATGTAAGTCACATCTACAATTCTCATCGTTCAATATTGGATGAAGAGTTCGTCTAATGAAGAGTTTGTCTTTGATTTCAGATGAAAGTCGTTTCCACAGAATCGGTGGAGGGAATGTGGTGCCTGCCTGTCCAGTATGCTGGTTCCAAACTCTCTTGCGGTCGGTCAAGACTCGGACGACACTTCCAAGAACTGTCACTGCAAGCAGCTACAACAAGAATAACAATGCTTGCTATCAAACTGAATCACATCCTAAATCACAATCAACAGTTTGCTCATTATAGCAAAGCTGGCTAGGGGCGATGTGCCCTAAGCCAGCTTCGCTATAATGAGCAAACTGTTTATTGTGATTTAGGAAGTGATTCAGTTTGATAGCAGGCATTGTTTTATATGAACACACTTTAGGTCAAATATCATCATAATATGATCATTCATTTCAAAAATTTATATAGCTCCCCTTCAAAAAATTTACTCACTAAGAGGCACAATATAGCGTCTCTTTATCATAATAAACTATTTTAAAGCTCTATCTTATCACCCCCAGTTTGCTCATTATAGCCGAGCCGGCTAAGGGCACAGATGGAGTATAAGAGCTTATACTTCATCTGTGCCATTAGGGGTGGTAAGATAGAGCTCTCTATCTTACCACCCCCAGTTTGCTCATTATAGCCGAGCTGGCTATTTTGCTCATTATAGCCGAGCTGGCTAGTTTGCTCATTATAGCCGAGCAGGCTAGTTTGCTCATTATAGCCGAGCAGGCTAGTTTGCTCATTATAGCCGAGCTGGCTTGTTTGCTCATTATAGCCGAGCTGGCTGGTTTGCTCATTATAGCCGAGCTGGCTGGTTTGCTCATTATAGCCGAGCTGGCTTGTTTGCTCATTATAGCCGAGCTGGCTGGTTTGCTCATTATAGCCGAGCAGGCTGGTTTGCTCTTTGTAGCCGAGCAGGCTAGTTTGCTCATTATAGCTGAGCTGGCTATGGGTACAGATGGAGCATAAACTCCAACTGTATTTCTGCTCTGTTGAGGATTTTAATGTCCAATGCAATAAAAACAAAGTTTTAAATTAGTGTTTTGCTTTGCTTTCAGTGTCTAAAGAAGCTCCAGCTCTGACAGCGGTGAAAGTTCGTGAAAAAAGTCTTCACAACATCGTGGACCGATTTATGAAGAAAATGCTCTTCTTAAGACTATGAATTTGGACTGATTTATGCTAATAAGAACAAACAATTACTTTTCTCTAAAGAGACGTTTCCTGAGATTATATGCAAGGAATACTTTCAAATAATAAACGACTGGCTTCTTAAAATACCTGTCTTCTTCTGTGTTTGGATCTTCTAATCGGTTTCCAAGTTGTAGGATTTTGTAGTAGTCTGTCAAAAGAAATGACATTAAGTGCTCAATATAAGTATGACTTCATTCACTTTGTCATAATAAACCATTTTAAAGCAATTCTGGCACACTTTAAAATTTCCCTAGCTTTCAAGAAAACCGTAATGTCTATATCTCGGTTATTCTTTCATCGAATGAAGATATCTGAGTAGATCTGTGATGCTCATAGGCCCATACACAAGCTGTGAATAAATTATTCACTCTGGAAGAGGTCTTCTTTTTCGCTCGAAAAAACCGATGGACTAAACCTTCATCGGTTTTTTAGAGTGAAAAAGTCAACCTTCTCCAAACTGAAAATTTCTTTACAGCTTGTGTGTGGGCCTATAGGCATCAACAGACTGCAAAAATATCTTCATTTAATAAAAAAATAACAGAGATATTTTTATCTTTCCAAAACATATTTTTTGGGGAAATATAATGATTTTTAACCTAAATTGGGATCATATAGCTTCTCTTTATCATAATAAACCATTTTAAAGTGATTCCCAAAAACTTTAAAATTTCTCGATTTCTCAGGAAAACCGCAATATCTCTGGTATTCTTTCATTGGTTGAAGATATCTGTGCAGATCTGTGATGCTTGTAGGTCCACACATAGGCTGGAACAAAATTATTCGGTTTGGGGAAGGTCGATTTTTTGGGGCGAAAAAACCGATGATGGTTAGTCCATCGGTTTTTTCGGACAAAAAAGTCAACCTTCTCCAAACTGAATAATTTTTTCACAGCTTGTATATGAGCCTATGGGCAAAAGCGGACTGCATAAATATCTTCACTTGATGAAGAAATAACAAAGATATTGACATTTTAAGCCACAAAAAATAAAAATTAAATTATGTAAATATGATGATTTTTGACCTCAATTGGGTTCATATAGCTTCTCTTTATCATAATAAACTATTTTAAAGTGATTCACAAAACTTTAAAATTTCTTGATTTTTCGATAAAACCACGACTCTATTTAGGATATATATCTGATGCAGGGGTGGATTATTCACTCATCAGTCTTAGCCTCGATGAGGCTGTTTGCATCACAGATCTACTCAGATATCTTCCTTCGATGAAAGAATAACAGAGATATAGACAATACGGACTGCAAAATTATCTTCATTTAATAAAAAAAATAACAGCAATATTGCCAATTTTATCTTTCAAAAAAAATTTGGGGGGAAAATATAATGCTTTTTAAGCTAAATTGGGTTCATATAGCCTCCCTTTATCATAATAAACCATTTTAAAGTGATTCTCAAAAACTTTAAAATTTCTCGATTTCTCAGGAAAACTGCAATATCTCTGGTATTCTTTCATTGGTTGAAGATATCTGTGTAGATCTGTGATGCTTGTAGGTCCACACATAGGCTGGAACAAAATTATTCGGTTTGGGGAAGGTCAATTTTTTGGGGCGAAAAAACCGATGATGGTTAGTCCATCGGTTTTTTCGGACAAAAAAGTCGACCTTCTCCAAACTGAATAATTTTTTCACAACTTGTATATGAGCCTATGGGTAAAAGCGGACTGCATAAATATCTTCACTTGATGAAGAAATAACAAAGATATTGACATTTTAAGCCACAAAAAATAAAAATTAAATTATGTAAATATGATGATTTTTGACCTCAATTGGGTTCATATAGCTTCTCTTTATCATAATAAACTATTTTGAAGTGATTATAAAACAGTTTAAAACTTCTCAATTTTTCAAGAAAACTGTATGAAATCTAAGAAAACTCCAATTATGTACTTCTTACTTACTAACTTAATTAAACTGGATCAATCTTTAAATCATATCTCTCAAATTACTTACTTACTAGTTCACTCAAATTGTGTCAATCTTTAAATCACACTCAAACTGAATCAATCATTAAACTACACTCAAATTACTTACTTACTTAGTATCTTAATTAAACTGATTCAATCTTTAAACTACACTCAAATTACTTACTTACTTAGTATCTTAAGCAAACTGAATCAATCTTTAAACTACATTCAAATTACTTACTTACTTAGTATCATAATTTAACTGAATCAATCATTAAAGTACATGCAACTAACTAACTTACCTACTAGCTTATTCAAACTGAATGAATCTTTAAACCATAAGACTCAAATTACTTACTTACTTACCAACTTAATCAAGCTGAATAATAAAATTACACTCAAATAACTAACTTACTAACTATCTTATTCAACTGATACAAGCTTTAAATCATGTAACTCCAATTACTTACTCACTTACCAACTTAATCACACTGAATTAATAATTAAATGACACTCAAATAACAAAGTTACTAAATTAATCAAACTAAATAATCTTTAAATCATAAGACTAAAATTACTTACTTACCCATCAACTTAATCAAACTGAATTAATAATCAAATTACACTCAAATAACTAACTTATTTACCAACTTAATCAAACCAAATCAATCTTCAAATCATAAGACTCAAATTTCTTATTTACTTACCAACTTAAAAAAGTGAATTAATAATTAAATTACACTCAAATAACTAACTTACTTACTAGCTTACTCAAACTAAATCAATCTGTAAATCACACTCAATTAGCTTACCAACTAACTTAATAATTTTGAACTGAATCAATCTTTAAATCACAATCAAACTACTTAACTTACTAACTACAATCAACCAAAACCAAACTTTAAATCATACTCAAATTGAATAAATCTCTAAATTACACTCAAATTACTTGCTTAATAACTTACTCAACTTCAATCAATCTTTAAATCACACTCAACTAACTTACTTACTAAACACTTTTAAAATGAACCGATCTCTAAATCACACTGAAATCACTTACATAATTACTACTCTCAAAATGAATCAAACTTAAAATCACATTCAAAATACTTACTTACTAACTACTCTCAAACTGAGTCAATCTTTAAACCATACTCAAATTACTTACTTGCTAACTTACTCAAACTCAATCCTTATATTATACTCAAATTGAATTGATCCTTGAATGACACAGCAGTTAAATTAAGCCCCAAATGACACTAAAATTCGAACACGAATGAAATTTAACCCAAAGTTGATATCATATCAAGAACAGACCAAAGCCAGAAATACAACACTCGATATTTTGAATTGTGACCATCAAACATGGCTTCAATAATTATAATTGAAGCAAATAAAATAATATGAAAAATTCTGACATCTACAACCATCCCAAAACTTTGGCCATAATGCTAAACAGTATCGACAATGCAGGAACCAAATTATACACTTCCTCACAGGGCCATTCTGAGGGGGCCAGCGGGGCCATGGCACAGGGTGCAAATATGGAAAGGGCGCAAATTTCAGGATGGAATAACTTATTATTCCATAAACTGCACTATTTTCAAAATGTGGGGGCGCCAAATTGATGCTAGGCACAAGGCGCAATTATAGCTCGGTACGGCCCTGCTTCCTCATCTCAATGCTCGTGGGTGCTCAATATGTATCGAGAGGTATTATTATCAAGTTAAAGCTCATCTGCTTCTCGCCTCAAAGCAGTTGGCATGCTTAAAAATCACCCTGAAGTAAGTCAAGGAGACATTTCAGCCTCACTTTTGCAGTGGAGGAGTAGGGGTGGAGCCATGTATTCTATACTCCGTCCACTGAAATACTTGCTGTGTGAGAACCCTGAGCAAGGCTGCAAGGCCTCCGCTGACATAGATTCAGAACCAACGACTTCATATATGTTAAATAAATACATAACAATGCAATTAATTAAAATAATAACAATAAAACGATAAAAGAAAAACAACAACAATAACAAGAGAAATAATACTACTACTAATAATAATAATAATAATGATAACAGTAATAATAGCAGCAGTGATATTAAAAGTGTCACTGAGTAGATATCTTGATGGGGTGCTATATAAATGTTTGACTACATTACACAACCACTAGTATTAATAATACAAGTAATGGTAATAATTACCTCATTCCAAACAAAAAGCTGTTCGCTGCTGCCCTGCGACCGGCTCTCGAATCCTCGATAGACGTAATTCATCAGCGTATACTGTCTCGCCAGGTAGAGGCCTTTTGAGGCCAGTCTCAATCTCATTGGCCTTGCACGACATCAAAACCTTCATCACGGACTGCAACGCTCTGTCCTGAAGAAAATAAAACAAATAGGAGTGTCAAATGTTTATAAGAACAGGACTTTTAAGAAAATAGATCTAAAAAACTGCCTTAACAATGTCATTGCAACACTCTTTTGGAACAGTCAATCAGTAGTCATCAGTGACCTTAGTTGCGCTACTCAAATACTCTGCGGAATATCATCACCGACAAGCAGCGACTTTCTGGCCCCTGGGTACTTGACTCAGGGCATGAGACCACTAGTATGGTGTCACTGGTAACTCATCTTTCCTTCTGTTCACCACTTGTTGTAATGTAAGACAATCTAAACAGTTCACGGTGTGTTGTACGTGAAGTTATTCACATAATTTTGGCCTATGGCAGTATCCCGATATTTGAACGGAATGCCATTTGGAAGTTGGAAGACATATTTAGTTAATGGCAGAAACTGAAGAAGAACATTAATCTCAGGACTGCGCCTTCACCGCTGATGCCTTTGCAAAACACTGTACCACCAAAATTCAATCTGTTAGAGCTGACACCTCGGGCTTGCCTACACCTAACTTCGTCTCTTCTGACTGCACTCTAACAACCTTAAGTGAGGTAACTTCTGCTGAGCTACGGGCTTTCATCATGTCTTTTGTTGCGCAGTCATGTGAGCTCGACCCTCTACCAACGTTCTTGCTGAATGAGTTTATGGTGGGGGCTTACATATGTCAGGGACCAGACCAGAATTCAGCATCTCATCAACAAGATGATACGGTGCAGATATTTTCCCTCCTCATCACTGACTGCGGAGAATCTGGCTAGAGAAACAGATGGGCGATTGTTTAGAGTTTTTAAATAACCCCGGTCATGACCTGAGGAAACACTTGCCCGCACCTCGTTCTAGCAAGTAGAACTGCGGCCATGGGCCCATGAATTCACTTTACCACGCAAGGACGACCGCAACTTCATGCCTCGCCTCCACTATAGAGATATGCTTTGAACTAAGGGGAGCAATAGAAGAACTATAGAAGAACTATAGGTGTCTGACTCTGGCGCCCAGATTGTAATAAATTTAACTGTGTAAATTAAGTTGCGGTTTGTCAGCTTGATTGCAATTAAACGAATATTGAATTGAATTGAGGATCTTCTTCCGCTACTCACACGCCTCTGAGGGTCCGATAGCCATCCAGTTAGTCGCCTGATCCTCTTGGTAGCTCTCGTCCGAAAACCGGTCAACATCCACCTTCCTGAAAGCGGTGATCCTCATGTTATTTGACTTTTATAAAAATGCGTGCAATTATTCTAAAGATTTGTATGAAAGAAACTTTCATAAACAAACATGCGTGGTAAACAACGTTAGTTTCCTGCCCTACGATGCGAATTCATAGACTACGTATTTCTATTGGAGCATCATACAGTGTTGCGCTTTTCTACAGCTTAGCGACGCTACGCAAAATGTAAATGTAAACGTTTCTATATAACGACCGTTGATGGTCTCGACCCAGCTCATTTTTCAATGAGAGTCTGACCGGGTGATATCCATCACCACCGCTCGTCCGTTTGAACGGCCATGGAACAGTCTTCCTGTTGGAACTCGTGCTGCAATCTTATCTAGTAGTAGCACAACTGTTTCTGCTCGTTCTCTTAAAACTTTTCTGTTCTCTAGTTCTTCGCACTGGAAGCGCCTCTGATTAGGTTGTACTGCGTAACTGCGAGATGCGCTTTCTGAATATCTAAATAGCATAGAATAACACGCTGGCGCGAGAGCAGCAGGAATCGTGATCGATTCTAGCTACCCCATAGGCTAATTAACTTAAAGTTGACTAGTCCTTCAATTCGCTAGGCATTGTGTTAGTTAAAATAGAAGTAGGAGGTGATGAGCGTTCTCTAAATGGATAGTCCTGTTACTGTTAGTCGGGTTGGCAGCGGGTAAATAGTGAATGTTAAGATGGGCGTCATTTAGGCCAACAATTGGAAGCTGGGGGGGATCAGATCAGTTGGGGCAAATTGGGGAAGAATTCTTGAACAACGAGTCTTCAGTTTGGAGTGAAAGGAGGAGTGAAAGATCCTGAGGCAGATGATGAAGGGTGATTGGCAACAATGGCTGAAGATAGTCACACGGCAGTATCGGTGTCAAATATTTGAAATTGTCTAATTACAGTGGTTCGATACATACACATAATAAACAAAGACAGAAAAACAAAACCCTAGAAACATACAAGGCGAAAGAATATAAAGCAGTTGGCAGAAAACGCTTAAGAGGATTTATTTTCATCAATTTTATGGACAATAAAATAACGCGGCCACCTAGCGAATGCAAACGAAAAGAAACTGCTACAAACGCATTCGCCATGTGACAACAGTTTAAAAAGCATGTACCTTATGTTGCACAAAGCAAGCACGGTTATTTACATAATGCACAATAATTCAGTAATGGTCTTAGAAACATACGACGATAACAGTTTAAACGAGAGTTCGGCGTATAACAATTATAATAGTTTTTTACTGATAATTATTTTCTGCTATCTTTTTGACTATTTTTACTGCTATGTTAACACTAATGTAGTGTTAAGTTGATTTTATGGATGAAATAAATATGACTTGATTTTTATATCGATCGAGGGTTATGCGATTGATTTGGTTTCATCTGACTTGAAATCAGTGGCTAAATCTTGCGAACATTCTAAACATAATTATGTTCTGATTAGACTGGATATGAATCGCATTGGGTCATACTCGACCTGATGGTATGGTTCGTGACTGGATCTTGTTTGCTTGATCTGATTTCTCGGTGCTAAGGATGGTGAGTGGCCATTCCATCCGTTACACGGGTAGGTTGAACTGTAAAACACAAGCATGAAGAACAGAATGGACACAGGTTCGATGCTAGCTATATTCATGTGTTTGACTCCATCTTCCACTCCCAAGGGATGATGGTAAAACGTGGAGATGTAGGATTTGATTTCATCACCTAACTCTTGTTAAAATTTTATCGTTAAGTGCTCCTACTATTCCTTGTGATCATACTCGTGTGGATTTGCACGTTTGGCCCTGTTCAGGAGTTGTATGTTTGAACTCAAACGAATGTCATTATCGGCCCCTCCTCTGACTTCGTCATCGCCTTGACATCCGACTATCTCCAGCATGTCTATCACTAAACGACGGTGAAATGTAGGCCTACTGAACTGGTCACTGTTTATTTACCGAAATTTCATACCGCCCTTCATCCAACACTTTTTGCTTACTATGATATGGCCTCAGCGTGCGGCCTTTTGATGTGTTTTAAATTTTTATAATGACGCATCCATGACAAGGATGATATGCATTTGATGTCTGCACCAGAGCCTAAATAGTGTCTTTTCTGGCACAAGGCCATATAAATTCCCAAAGAAAAGGAGCAACATAAATGTTCTGAAAAAGGAGCCAGATATATGTCATGAAGAAAAAATAAGCATTTAGTTTAAAGGAGAATTTAATGCCTTTGAAGTATGTCTGTACCCATTGATACAGTTGCTGTGGTGTCAAATATGGTTGGCGATGACAACCTGCAAACTTATCACATGTTGTCAGGCATTTCGGAAGCGATGCCCTACGTTTAACATATTCTGTGCTTCAATGATGGCGCAGTAGAAGAAGTTGAAAAACTTCTGCCAGTGCTGGGCACGAGACCAAAAACTCAAGACCGAGAGGTCCGAGACCAAGACTCTTCTTTTATAAACAATTCAATTTAATAAAACGCTAACGGAATAACACGCTTAAAACATTAATTTTATTGCTGAATAATGCTTGGCATTGGCCTGAGAATATCACACTACAAAATACTTACGGTATACAATAGGTAAATATTTTAAAACATCTGGACAAGTAGATTAACGTTCCATTTGAATGGTGTACTTGTACCACGGACCTCGGAATTGTAGGTTAACAGTGTCTACACGTTGCCAACCATACAATTATTAGATTATTCCAAAAACTTGAAATTTGTGAAAGCAAATTTTGAAATGGCTGGCTCCATAACAAATGCATTCTTTTCTACCCACAGTAACATGTCTGCATATAATGATCTATTAGTTTTGTCAGCACGCCATAAATCGATAACAATCGCGTAAAGCCTACACATCCGGTGTCTAATAATCTTAAAATAACCGACAAATATATAAAAAATTGCTCTGATACGGCAAATGACCAAGAACGCTAATTTAAGATTGAGACCAATCCCAAGACTGTTCCTTTAAGACCAAGACCGATGATCCGGGACCGATGATCCGAAACCAACACCGACGCATTCGAGACCAAGACCGCAGTTTTCCGGTCTCGAAGACCGCGCGGTCTCGAGATCACATCCCTGACTTCTGCAACCGTCTGCATCACCAGCAGGACTTCAACATTAGAACAGAACGACACATTTATGCCAATAGCAACGGTAAATCGCTATGTGATGGCATCGATGGCCCATTAATGCGGGTGGTTGCGTGGAGATCTACAGGATGTCAGCACTGACCAAAGGCATTAAATTCTTCTATGCTCCAGAAACTTATGTTCTTGTAGCAACAGCTGGTTAGGAAAACAGACTTTCTTGTGCCAAGAAGTTAGCAGGCACAACTGGATGATGGACGGAAACAATGATCTAATACAGTAGCAGCATTGACGAGTCTTGTTGGTTCCGTTGCAGCAAATGTATTGGATATGGGTCAGCTGTGTTCATCAGGGAAATACATTGCAGCTGTTTATGATGACGCATGGTAAATTGGTAATATTATTAAGAATCAGGATGTGCTTGAAAAATGATAAAGAGAACTAATTCTAACCCGAAATGTGATGCAAATACGTCTACACAGATGCTGGTTAAAATTATTTGGTTTGGAGCAAGTCGACTTTCTCGATAAAAAAAACACTTAAGCCAGCATCGCGGATTTGTCAAAGATGTTGAAACTTTACTTTGTGCTGGTATAGAAATGTATATTATGATAAAAATAATTAATTCAAACCAAAACGATGATGCCAATAGATTTAAAATTTCCTAGCTTTGTCTGCTTAATGGAACCTCCTTTTAATCTAAGCCATCTAAGCCGAGATGCATAACAAAGGTGGAATATTAAAGCACACCGAATGGAAAAACTTGGATGCATCATTGTGGATTGCCCGTACTTTCAACGGATTTTTCCTAATATGCTTCACACAAATGTGTTATTACATAGTGGCTACACTGGATAAACTGAAAATCATCGTATTTATTCATGGCAACAGAAACATATATCCAGATATTTATTTTTAACTGGCAGGTTAACGATTAATGATTTAATCAAAAGTCAAGAATCTTTTCAATGTTTAAAAAAACCCACATATATATGGCAATCCAGAGCAAACTATACTGACAGTTTGTCTTGGCAATTTCTCGTCACAAGTAATTATCAATAAGTTATAAGTGAAAACAACCCCCAATAACAACGGCTAAAAGTTTTTAACCACGAGGAACAATCTTCTTAACAGTTTAATGACCAGCCTCATTGATTATGAATTACGCTTTACTACCTACTGGTCGTTAAAGGGTTAAACAACTACCTAGAGACTGTCTAAAATGCTCCAGTTAACCAGTTAGACTTTAAGAAAAGCTGCAGAGTATTGACAACCTGACAAGTAACCCTAGCCTTCCATTATGTATGCAGTAATGTATGCAGGACATTTTAAGTATCATAGTTTCAAATTGTTGTGCAGTTTGACACTTCTGAAGTATCAGATTTCATTCCTTCTTAAACTCATTTAATGTCTCTATTATTATTATTATTAGAAGGGCCATGTCAATGTGTTTCCTGTAATGGTGCTGTATCAGGTCTTAGAGATATTAAACATGGGATTCCACAGGGCTCAAACCTTGGTCCACAACTGTTTTATTGTACATAAATGACTTACCAATGTAGCTCCAGCCATGTCCTTCCTATTGTTTGCGGATGATACTAAGGTATTCTATTCACACCCATCCTACAAAACCTTGTTCCAAATTGTGAATGACCAACTAAAACTAATAACTGATTGGTTTTCAGCAAATAAATTGCCACTTAACTTATTATCAGTATAGTCTGATACATGTACATGTATCTACATGTATCCATAAAAGGTAACAACAAATCCACTCTAAACTTTGTTTCATCAGTCTAGGCCTAATTGGACAATAACAGCAAGGTTAATTGCAGCATAATCAGGGTTTTACTGAGGGGGGCCAGCAAGGCCTTGGCCCAGGGTGAAAATGTGGAAAGGTTGCAAATTTCATGATGGAATAACTTAATATTCCATCAAATGCACTATTTTCAAAATGTGGGGCACCAGATTGATGCTAGGCACAGGGCGCAAGTATAGCTGAGCGTAATCATCTTTGACCTGTGATAAAAGGTCAAAGGAATGCAGCTCATTTCTGCAGCACTTCCCTGCTAGTTCAGTTAATATCTCGAAGTCGCCCATTGTCAATAGGGTCCTAATGAACACTTAAGCACTGACTGTATTTTATAGGAGTCATGTTATAAGACAGCTTTTCAGCCAAACTGATGCACGGACAAGTCTCTTATATAAAAAGCTGCCATTGGCACAAGAAATTGTGCACCTCCATTGCAAACGAAACTGCTCATTCTCAGTTGGAGCTACGTAAAATTAATGTCAAAAACATTGATCATACAACAGACAAACCTAGTTCGACGCAGTCCACTCCAGGTCCAGAAAGAAAGCTTTGCAGGGTTCAAGTTCGACTCATAAGAGCAATCCCCAGTATGACATTGGTCAACACTTAGCTATCCATTATATACGGATCTTGTATCGAATATATATCTAACAAACGCTATCGACAAATCTAATTGAAGAATTACTGAGAAGCTGTCTGCCGTCGCAATGCAACAACATCCACCTGCTGTGTTGTGGCAACTTGATGAGACTCCGCTGTTATTGTCTAAATCATGGCCTGCAAGCACTCGGATTTCAGCCGTTCTGTTGACATCTGCCTATTACTGACACTTCCTCCAGCACTTTATGACACACCGATTCTGCCGACACTGGAGGGGTAGCGAAAATATTCAATCGAATCAAAATTGTACTCGAACTGTACAATTCAGGCTATGTATATTCGTTGCAACTCATTTAGAGACTTTTTGCTTCATAGAGTTCCTCACAGAATACACTACCCAGGAGCAAGGCAGACCTGTTGTCGGGTCAGCAGACCAGGTCATCGGTCAGGATGGTGAGTGTTTAGTATGATGACTCATTGATCTGTGGATGATATGACTGGTAAGCAGACAGCATGACGACATGTTGGTTGACAAGGTGAACAACAGAGTGCAGCAGAGAGTATGATGATCCACTGTTGTACGGCTATTGTAATTATTATTAGAGAAGCCATCACAGCAACTTTAAACCCTAAAACAGCGCCAGATAAATGCCTCACGCCCTGTACTAACGACAGCGTACAGTAGCAATAAAATCAATAGAAATGTCCTTCGCTTCCTGGACTATCTGAATGCTCTGTGAATCAGAGAATGAACCCGGACGTTGAGGTTAGAAGGCAAAATGCCCAGAAGTAGACACTCAGCCACTGTTAATTTCTGCCATTAAATCATGGTCACTTTACGACTTTATACACGGAAATCATCGACTATAAAATGGATACTTTGGATATCTTGGCGAGAAGCATTCGAGGTACTTTTAGTCAGCCGCCTGATCGTCTCGGTAGATCTCGTATCTCGTTCGAAAACTGGTCAACATCAACCTTCTTGAAAGCGGTGTTCCTGGTGTTGTTTGACATTTCAAAAACTGCGTACAATTATTCTAAAGATTTGTAAAAATTCAAAGAAACATTCATAAACAAATTTAATTCGGGCGACAACAAGAGGCGTGGTAAACAACGCTTGTTTTCTGCCTTACATTCATAGACTACTTATTGCTATTAGAGCGATGGATAGTGTTGCGCTTCTTCAAGGTGGGTTAGCGACGCCATGCATAATGTAATGTTATCTATATAGCGACAGCATAGATGTCCTAGAAACTGCTAAGTTTTCAATGAGACCCTGATCGGGTGAGATCCTTCACCACCGCTCTTCAGTTTAAATTGACACCACGCCATTGAAGGTCCCTGTGCAATGACCCTACTAACCAGAAATTTAAATCTCTGTAATAATCCATCATTATGTAGTACCATGAACCATTAGCATCGTTCTTTCTTTCATTCGGGCTTGGGAGACTAGTTAAGGCTGGCACCAAGCATGGATATGCAATTACCGGGTTTCCAGAGGCTGTTACTTTTGCCCTTGCCTACACTTAGCCGCCGGCTGTCGGTTTCGTCGGAGGACTGTAGAGTAACAGATTACACACCGGCTTAAAGCCAGATCGATTCTCACTACCCCATAAGGTTGACTAGTCGTTCCATTGGCTAAACTTTGCGTTGTTAACATAGATGTAAAACGTGATGAGCGCTGTCCAATGGGCATACGCCTAGTCCTAAGTTGGCCGCGGGTAAACAAAGTGATTGTTAAGGTGGGCGCCATTCAGGTCAATAATATTGGATGCTGAGTCGTGGGAAGAATTCTTCAATATATGAGTTCTCAGTTTTGAGTGAAAAGCCCGAGGAGTGAAAGATTCACCGGATAACATAACAGGAATCAGAATTCCTGAGGCAGATGATGCCATGGTGGTTGATTGGCAACGATTGTTGAAGATGGTCACACTCCAGCATCGGTGTCATATACTTAAAACTCTCTGATCAAAGTGGTTCGATACAGACAAATAAAACACATGACAGACAAATAAATAAAAACATAGAAACAGACAAAGCGACAGAATATAAAGCAGTTGGCAGAAATCGCATAAGACGAATTTCGTGAAATGAACGTTAAAATAACGCGGCCGCAATGCGAATGAAAACGAACAGGAACTGCTGCATTCACATTCGCTAGGAGGCAGCACAGTTTGAAACTACCACCTTCTATTGCATAAAGCACACATGATGAATAGCGAGCAGCACTAACAGCGGGACCCTTCCCTCCTACAACAAAATGACTCAATTCGACTAATCGTTATCTCCACAGATCTAAAACCAAACGCAGGACACCAGCTTATTGCCTAAGGTGGTACATTTTCCACAGGTATGATGAAGCCTAAGTTAAACTTATTACATGTACATAGGCCTACAGTCGACCCATGATGATGTCATCATAACTGATTCTCGCATGACATGAACGAATCTGCGACAGAAGAATGACGTTTTGTGCCATGTAAACAATGAGAACTATCCCAAACAATATCTGTCAACGTCAGCGGGCTATACTCATAACATGTGTTTAAACTGTATATTGGTTCACTCAAGTGACGATACTGGCGTAAGAATTCTGCAATAGCTAAAGAGTTCATTTCAAATTAAAATAATTTTAAATAAAAAATTTTAATAAAATAATTAAAAATATTTTATCGTAAATTCTTATTGAAATTAGGCCTACGCAAAGGCGGCATAACAACGTTGTCTTGATTGTTTTGTAAATATATTATGACAAAACGTCACCGTTTAAGCGATTATGCTGTAACTATAAAAATAATCGGCAATGACATCAGAATTTACAAAGACGTCATAAATGTAATTATTACGTCGAAAGTGAAGAATCTCTGGCTATAGAACCTTCATCGTTCAAACCGGAGAAAGACCTGGTTCAGAACTTCACATGTACGCCTACGCCCAGATATCACTTCATCAACGCTATATCATAGGCCTATATTGGATATTTAGGCCTGTTAGACAAGGTGCAGCTCTTGATACGCCTGAAGCCATTTTCCTTATCGGTAGGCCTATAACCAAACCGAAAGACCAGTAGAGCCTATGCTGTCTGGAGTAAAGAAGATGGCGGCGTCAATGACTCTAGCAGCCATAGGAAGTCATTAAACGCGAGAAACTAATACGTAGAAACGAAAGCCATAAAATATGCATAAGAGTCAATAGTCACGTGAATAGTTGCAGTAAAAGAACTGGCGATTTGCATGGTAGTTGGATCAGCGGATAGGAGGCTGCATGAATGGGCGGATACCAGGAGTGAAGGAAGGTTGGTGGTTCAAATGAACCGGAAGTCTGAGGATCTTGGCCAGTCTGATTCTGTTCGTGGTCGTCGTGAGGACCTCTTTCTTGAAGATGGACCACTGAATGTCTAGTCTCAGTCTCTCTTGCAATTCATCGTCGGACGGAAAAGGACAACACTACAACAGGACAAAACTACAACAGCACAAAACTACAACAGGACAAAACTACAAGAGGACAAAACTACAACAAGACAAAACTACAACAGGACAAAACTACAACAGGACAAAGTAACAACAGGACAAAACTACAACAGGACAGCACTACAACAGGACAACAGGACAACATTACAACAGGACAACAGAATCAAATGCAATCAGTCGACACACAAAACACAATCCTGATTTTTCCTCTCCTTATAGTTACATCGTTGTTTCAGCTCCTTACAACACCATCAACCTAAGCCATCTGACCGACTGCCCGCCTAACCCCATTTGAACCTTGACCTGGGACTGATTTCACTCACCCTAGTAATCGATCACGTTTTGTAAAAGTGCTTGCGATTAAGTTGGTCCCCGATACTTCGCATAAGGACGCTGTAGAAATTTTGAGATTACGATTGCACACAACGATGCATTGGAACGTCTCCCTATATCATCTTCATCGTCATCTCAGTGCTGCCGATGCTGTCGTCATCGTCTTCCTATTTTATTTTCATCAGCTCCACATTCATCTTCATCATCCTCATCTTCATCATCATCATCACCTTCATCATCTCTATCGTCATCGTCATCTTAATTCAGATGGTTACGGAGAAGACTGACCAATCGTCCTCAGAAGCCGAGATTATGAAGATAAAGTGACCAACACCTCATAGGCCTACACATGGCAGCCTCTTGGCTAGCTAATTAAGGACCTGGGCATCTTCTTCTTTGAACTTTTGATTTAGTGATATTTCAAGTTAATTAGACTGACACAGAAAAATTGCCTCTGAGTTATATAAATGTCCGATTACAAATACAATTACAGAATCGCTCTACAGTTGGTTATAGGCCTAATGAGAATCACCAACGTCGTTGTCATCGTCTTCCTCATCGCCTACATTCTTTGCATTAATATCTACGTGACAGAAATAGTCAGTCACTGTGTAGGGACCTTGGTCAAGTCCTTCACGCACAATTGCTCTGCAGTTCAACGGCAATTTCGCCGTCAAGGCGTGTGCACTTCTGAGCAAAAGATGCTGGAAGAAGGGCGATTTAGGATACTAGAATAAATAAATAAAATAATTAATTAGCGGTTGTTAGTTGCGGATGAGGTTGAGTGGTGGAGCGTGGGTACCTCTCGGAAGCGTAGCCGCTGTAAGAGTTCGTTGGGAGCGTTGTCAAGGTAGAAGGCTTTCTCAAGGAGGATGCACTCCGCTCCACTACTCACGACGATGAGGCTCGGCTGATCACCAAGTACCAAATCGGCCACACCCTGCATATGAAAATCATCATCATTACTATCGTCGTAGTCATTATCACTATCCATCCATCATCATCTTAATCATGACACCACAGCCACTGCCAATGACACCATCATCGCTCTCAAAATCTTCGTCATCTTCAGCAGAGGCAGCAGTAAGTTACAGTATCACCACAATCATCATCATCATCGTTATCGTCATCATCATCATCATCAATGTCACGCGCGACACTCTGGACGATGGCACTATATAAAAGTCATCGACCGGCAGCACAGGCGTGGGAGGACTACGGATGAAGTGTCTACCTGAAACCTGAGAAAGGAGACCTCAATGGGTTTCGCCGGAGGCAGACGGCCTCAATACAGACGGCGGGGCTCATGCAAAGATCAATGTGGTGTCAAACAACGAAATCCGACACCGCGAGGTATATGTAAGAGTCGACTGCCCCTTCCATCTCTAAGACCCACAGACAAGAAATTCATGAATCAGTTGATGATTTGGTCTGGACCGGCTGGTTGACACGGATCATGAATAGGAGACAATTCCGATACGAATGGCGCAACCCACTAGGCGGTATAACGATAACAATGAAATTCGATCCCTGGGACCTGTTGCCCGTCTATGACACTGGCAAGGCTGAGCCATAACAGCCGCTAGTCAACCATTAACTGTACGCTCCTAGTGATTGACGTTATGCTAGTGTGTCGTGTTGCTGAGCTTGGTGATAGAGGAAAGAACCGGCGGTACTCTCATCATCTAGAAGAAGGAGCTGGCGAGAGAGAAACCCGCGACAATCATCATCATCTTAGATACCCCTGTTTATATCGATCTTCTTAAATAATCTTTTTTAAAGAGTCCACCTTTTTTGACACATGCATGTATTTATAACAGCCCACCTACCAATGCACACTTATGAACAGATAATCAGCTAGTTTGAACTATGTCCAATTACAAATACAATTACAGAGCCGCTGTAATTTTATTTGTTGATGGGGAAATGGCACGGTGGCAGATTGGTTGGAGCGGTAGGCCCGTAATGCTCAGTGTGCGCTGAGTGAGAGGGTTCGACCCTAGTCCGAGGCGTCAGTCACTGTGTAGGGACTATGAGCAAGTCCTTCACGCACAATTGCTCTGCAGTACAATTGCAATTGCGCCGTCGAGACGTGTGCACTTCTGGGAAAAATGTGTGTTTAAGGTGACTATAATATAGTCACTGAAACACACTGTCCTTCATTTGTCCTTATATTTGATATCGTCCTTCTTCCAACTTTTTTCCCCAGAAGTTATAGTCACCCAAAGACACTGTCCTTCATTTATTCTGATATTTGATATCGCCCCTCTTTAAACATTTTTTCCCCAGAAGTTATAATCACCCAAAGACACTGTCCTTCATTTGTTCTTATATTTGATATCGCCCTATCTCCAACATTTTTTCCCCAGAAGTTATAATCACCCAAAGACACTGTCCTTCATTTATTCTGATATTTGATATCGCCCCTCCTCAAACATTTTTTCCCCAGAAGTTATAGTCACCTAAAGACACTGTCCTTCGTTTATTCTGATATTTGATATCGCCCTTCTTCCAACATTTTTCCCCAGAAGTTATAACCACCCAAAGACACTGTCCTTCATTTATTCTGATATTTGATATCGCCCTATCTCCAACATTTTTTCCCCAGAAGTTATAGTCACCCAAAGACACTGTCCTTCATTTATTCTGATATTTGATATCGCCCTTTCTCCAACATTTTTTCCCCAGAAGTTATAGTCACCAAAAGACACTGTCCTTCATTTATTCTGATATTGATATCGCCCTTCTTCCAACATTTTTTCCCCAGAAGTTATAGTCACCTAAAGACACTGTCCTTCATTTATTCTGATATTTGATATCGCCCCTCTTCAAACATTTTTTCCCCAGAAGTTATAGTCACCTAAAGACACTGTCCTTCATTTATTCTGATATTTGATATCGCCCTTTCTCCAACATTTTTTCCCCAGAAGTTATAGTCACCCAAAGACACTGTCCTTCATTTATTCTGATATTGATATCGCCCTTTCTCCAACATTTTTTCCCCAGAAGTTATAGTCACCTAAAGACACTGTCCTTCATTTATTCTGATATTTGATATCGCCCCTCTTCAAACATTTTTTCCCCAGAAGTTATAATCACCTAAAGACACTGTCCTTCATTTATTCTGATATTTGATATCGCCCTTCTTCCAACATTTTTTCCCCAGAAGTTATAGTCACCCAAAGACACTGTCCTTCATTTATTCTGATATTGATATCGCCCTTTCTCCAACATTTTTTCCCCAGAAGTTATAGTCACCTAAAGACACTGTCCTTCATTTATTCTGATATTTGATATCGCCCCTCTTCAAACATTTTTTCCCCAGAAGTTATAATCACCTAAAGACACTGTCCTTCATTTATTCTGATATTTGATATCGCCCTTCTTCCAACATTTTTTCCCCAGAAGTTATAATCACCCAAAGACACTGTCCTTCATTTATTCTGATATTGATATCGCCCTTCTTCCAACATTTTTTCCCCAGAAGTTATAGTCACCTAAAGACACTGTCCTTCATTTATTCTGATATTTGATATCGCCCTTCTTCCAACATTTTTTCGCAGAAGTGCACACGCGTCGACGGCGCAATAGAACGTAGCATAGACATGCTACGTTTACGATTAGGCCCAGTTAAGTGGTGGCTCTGGACTTTTCCAATAGGTGGGTGGGGCAAGGAGGACCCGCGGAACCTGAAAGAGGACTAAAGTTTGGAAGGTCTACAGGGGGGCAGAAGATCAATTGATTGGAAATGGCCTCTTTGGTCCAGTAGTCCAATGTAGAGTTATAATTATATTTAGGTCATAATATTTGTATGATCGCTACATACGAAAACCTGTCCCTTCAACAGAGTCTGAACTTGTACGAACATTGAATCGTCTTCTTCGTCGTCCTGAAAACCATATGAAGAGACAAACACAATATTGAATTGCATTTAAGCATCACAATTTATAGAGCGCCTCTCGTAGAGTGAGCCGTTCAGAAGCACTGCCCGTGTGCAAGTCCTCGCGAGAAGAAGTAGGTTATGAGAAAGCGAAAGAAGACGAGTGATTGCAATATATGTTGTGTCTGACAATTATTCAAGAAACGCTCTAATCGTATATTTCAGATAGAGATTATCTCTTTCATCTCATATCATCTAGAATTTTCACTTCTATAAGGAGTCGTCTGCAGACTGAGACACAAGTCATCGATGAACTATCGGTGTTGCTGCCAATCAGCAAAGCATAATTCCAAAAACGCTGAAAGGTATACCAACGACTGGATACAATAATAATTATTAAATAATTAGAAACCGAATACAATTTACAGAAAGTATCCTGCCGTGTTCAAATTGTGATTACAACGACAATTGCGAAAATACGATGCATATGATAACAATGACGTCGATGACAACGCCGATGATGACGATATAAATGATAATTTGTGTGTGGCACGGTGGCTGATTGGTTAGAGCGGTCGGCCCGTAACACTCAGTGTGCGCTGAGTTCGACCCTCGTCCGAGGCGTCACTGTAGTGTGTAAGAGACCTTGAGCAAGTCCTTCGCGCACAATTGCTCTGCAGTACAACTACAATTGCGCCATCTAGACGTGTGCACTTCTGAGCGAATGATGTCGTAAGAAGAGCGATATCGAATTTCTGAATTTAAATTTCAATAATGGTCAAGATGTTAAGGTGCAAACTAGAAGTTTCCAAACATGGATGCACGAATCCCCAGTTGGTGTGACATGTCATCTAAAAAGGTGCAACAGGGAAGACAACTATAAGTAATAAAAATGTATTGATAATACATTATACAGCGTTGATGATGATGATGATGATGATGATGATGATGATGGTGATGATCATACGATAAATATGGGTAAATGCGTAAGATAAGAAGTATATTTCCATATATCATAGTCTTCAAATGTGAAAATATTTTTATAGAAGATGCGAGCATTAGTCAAAAATTTTCCAGAGGAGCGGGGCATATAGAACAGACTGGGAACTTCTGGTGTAAGTGAGTATAGGCCTACGAGTATAGGCCTACGAGTATAGGCCTACGAGTATAGGCCTACGAGTATAGGCCTACGAGTATAGGCCTACGAGTATAGGCCTACGAGTATAGGCCTACGAGTATAGGCCTACGAGTATAGGCCTACGAGTATAGGCCTACGAGTATAGGCCTACGAGTATAGGCCTACGAGTATAGGCCTACGAGTATAGGCCTACGAGTATAGGCCTACGAGTATAGGCCTACGAGTATAGGCCTACGAGGTGATTCTTCTTTTCATTGACATACATAGCACGCGTTTCTACGGCGGTCCAAATCGTTGGCAATCGTTCCAATTCCTCTCAGATCGAGGTTGTAGTCAACCAGACAGTTGTTCCGATCATCAATTCCTGATACAGAAGATAGACTTGTATTAATCGTATACATGTGCTCATTACTGAAACGTTTTCATCCAAGCTCTTTGGTGTCGTTATCTTACCTGGAATAACCGCCCAGCAGGGGCGTCCAGATAGGGGGTCCGGAGGTAACTGCCTCCAATTTCAGGTAGAGTGGAATATTTTGTGAGTATTTGGGGAAAATTTCTTGACTTCTTAACACTTGGAACCGGGGTTAGCCCCCATCACTCACAGGGGAATTGACGCCCCTGCCGCCCAGCAGTAATTTACAAAAATGCTTGCGAAAGCATAATCGCAACGATCAATTCCGTTTTCTCGCTATTTGCTGTGAGACTCGAACTCTGTTTTTCTAGTTTCATCCTTTCAGTTAGATGTCTGGTTTCATCAAAACTGAAAGTGGACTCAAATTTGAAGTGGACCACCCGGGACACAAGCACGGTTGGTAGGGCATTGGCCCCTTCTGATGCCCTGCAGAGCCACCACTGATGCTGTTCAATTGTGGTTCTACTTTGTCAGGCTCAGGACGCTGCTGGTCATATCTGTTGAAGCGGTGCTGTATAAATGTGCAATTACAATTCAACGCCATTGCTGCATATCCTGTCATGATACAGTAGTTGGCTTCTAGGCTTCTAACCTGCGCAAATCGATGTTTTCAACACGAAATGATTTCTCGATTTTTCTGAAGCAATCTCCACCTGAAAACGCGAGGACTTTCTTTCCCAGAAAGACATAGTGGCGATTTAGAAAACTTTTCAAAACAAAATAAATCGACTCGCTTTACTTATGTTAGACGGCCATGTTTAAGGTACACGTAATATGTTTACAAAAGGCGCTATATAGATTAAACTCAAACCAAAATCATATTTATTTTGAGCCATCATCCACACGTAGAACATTATTGACCAACAGAGTAATTAGATTAGACAATAGTGATAAATGCATACATAATGCACACATACACGTCCATACATACATACATACATACATACATACATACATACATACATACGTACGTACGTACGTACGTATGTACGTAAGCACGCACGATCGCACGCACGCACACACACACCCATACATGCACACACACACTCATACACACATACATATGCGCATGCATACATACATACATACATACATACGATCATATTATTGTTATGCAACATACATAGTGATACACAGCATGTATACATGTACATATTCACAATCAGTGAAAATTTACCTCGGATGGGTGACAGTTCTTCTTCCTTGGCTTTCGTTGTGTCTTCCAATCCGCTGCTCTGGGCGACCATTGAGACATCACCTCGTGTACGTGGCTCTAGCCAGAAGACCTCTGAAGTCCCGTTGCCTAGATATCCGGGCTTCTCAGTTTCTGTCTCTTCACAGGCGATGGCGATCGGATGAATTTTCTGGCTGATTGACATTACATCTGAGAGAGTGTTCACAGACCGCTTTCTGAAACCAGGGATAAAACCCTTCTTGGACGGTGCTCTGAGAAAAATAGGATTGCGACGGAGTGAACCGCGTTGGAACCTAAGTTCAACAATGCTTGCAATTAAGACGTCTGCCTTACACTGCTTGATATGTCATGTCAGTAACGTAATAGCAGTAATCGTAGTTTCTATGTAGTTTATTTTTTTATAATTCATTCCTCTGATTTTCATAGGCCAATATAAAAAAATTAACTAATCATAAATTTATCAGTAAATGTTCAATTCCTCGTCCTTTGGAACATTTACGGAGGCAATAGTAGAATTACGACGAAATTTAAATATTATTAATAACAAAAGTTGGCTATACTTGCAAGCGCAGGTCGCATACTCCATTGCATTGATATGCCCATAACTATATGGAGAACATAAATGTAGTTAGGTTTAGAGTTTTTGTATACGTTGAGTACATGTATACATTTGCTGCATACATGTGCTGAATTGTTGTCTGCTGGATAAGAAATCAGTTAAACTGCATCAAAGTACTTAGGCCATTCATTCATTAATGATTCATTCCTAAGCTTTTCGTTTCCTTAGATTTTTATTGGCTATTAGGTCTTGTTTGCCCTGTCTGATTTCCTGGTCTTATAATGGCCTGTTTGATTTGTAAGTTGGCAAACCTCGTTGTGACGATTTTTGAGGCAGTCAAACGTCGTGCTCACCTCAACCAAATATACCGATAACCTCAATAACAAAAAAATTTATTAAAGTAGGCTTTTCTTGGCATAGACTATGAAAATTTTGACTTTCGATATGCTTCACCTATGTTTGAAATTGACTTACGATCTGTTGATGTTTCGTTCTGGTTTAGTAGTGGCGTTATCGACTACTGAACTGCCAGCATCCATTGTAGGAGAAACGAGATACGGAAGATTTCGACTCGAAAGATCATCCTTCAGAATTCGCCGATGGCCTATATCTGAGTAAAAATTCAGACAGAATTTGAATCGCAAAGTTCCTTTTGATACACTTTTAACATAGCATGTGCTATTAGTCTATTACCACCCAACTCTAGCTATAGGCCTACTGATTGGTAGGACGTTTGAAACCTGTATAAGCCTGAAGAAAATATTCAATAATTTCATTAAATCATGTGCTTTAATCATTTGCAATGGCTTCCTGTTCAGTAAAGGAGTTGCTTCAAATCAGTCATCATAGTTAATAAAATATCATCCAATGCTAGAAATCAGTCTTCGTATACCTTGAATTCATCGTTTTAAAACAATAGGACTATAGGGTTTATATCTTTTGGTCATACTAAGCAATAGAAGTTTTTCTGACGCAAGAGCCTTCATTCATGCCCTCTATGACATAGGTAATTAAAATTTCACCATTTCCAAATTGCTATAAATACACCTCTTTCTGTGCGTATTTGTTTTCTGTGTATTGACCTCATTTTGGTGGGCCATCGCTGGACGCTTGTAGGCTCTACATTAGACACGGACGAGATGAAGTTACTAATTATTGAGTTATAATTGTTACTTTATGGGCTCACACTTCAGCGGTTTACATCGCCGTTTGCTGTGATGCTTAGCTGTGATTCGTCGTAATTTTTTCAGAACTCGCAGACTTCCCTTGAAAAGAACATAATTATTAATAGGCCTATAGGACAATTCAATCCGATGCAGCCAACTGAAATTACTGAACGACCATCAGAGGTGAATATAATTATACTGAAGCAGAAATAAATAAGGTAGGTTGCAGAGGAGTCAATACCGTTCCACACGCTGCAAGGGTGAGCCTAGTATATAGCGTCTCTTCCATTACCCTTTCCTCCATTACCTCACCTTCCTCACTTTCCTTCATCAACTCACCTCCTCCCTTTTTTCTACTACTTCACCTCCTTCCTTTTCTCCATTACCTCACCTCCTCCCTTTCCTCCACTACCTCACCTCCTACCTTCCCTCCATTACCACGTACACCTCCTCCATTACTTCTCCTCCTCCTATTCCTCCATTGCCTCACCGCCTCCTATTCCTCCATTATTTCTCCTCCTTATTCTCCTCCATTACTTCACCTCCCCTCCTTTTCCTTCATTTATTTACCTTTTCCTTTTCCTCCATTTATTTACCTTTTCCTTTTCCTCCATTTATTTACCCTTTCCTTTTCCACCATGTATTCACCTCTTGCTTTGCCTTCGTTATTTCATTTAGCAAGGTCCTGAAAATGGGATGATCATTGAGAGTTGAGAAGCATATCTCACCGATTTAACGATTATTATCCAGTCGGAGTAGAGACTGTTTCTGACAAGAACTTCTCCACTTCTGCAATGAAGAACAGAGGGACGAAATTTATAGATAGCATTAATTAGCTCAGGTGTTTTTCATGAATTAATAATTTAATAATTAGGTTGACAAATACGAAAATCAGACAGATCGATGAATCGATTAATTTACCTGAAGTAATGGAAGATACACCTTCTCTCTTCCGGTGTAATTTTCTCCAAAGGCCAACCGTCAAGAAAACTCAGATTGCTTTGATCATAATCAGTAAAACAACAAAAGCCGATCAAATGCCTCATTAAGACAATCAATTATATTGTCCATCAGTTATCTAGAAATACGTGGGCGTGGATTATATCACATCGGAGAGAGAGAGAGAGAGAGAGACAGACAGAGACAGAGAGACGGAGATAGAGACAGACAGAGACAAAGACAGAGAGAGCGACACACAGAGAGAGACACTCAGTGAGAGATAGAGGCTGTTTAGCTGAGACTGATCGAACATTTTACGGAATGATAATGGAGCTTGATGTCTTACTGACTGTTTAAAAAACCGGCCCATCAATTCATTGACTCACTCATTCGTTCGCTCGCTCGCTCACCATTTCATCCACTCACTCGCTCGCTTACTCAATGGTTGGTTGGTTTAAACACAACGGCTGAAACAGTTACACAGATAAATACAAACTTGCGTAATTTATTGCTGTTACTGGTGCTATTATTAGTAGGCCTTCTAGTAACAGCACTGTATAGTACTAGTTGTGGCGTCGATAGTATGGACATCCTGAGCTATCGGGAAAACATTGGGTCAAAGCGACAGTAGTAACAATCGGGATGATGTTCCAAAGAATTTATTAATTGATTGATTGATTGCAATTACAGATGCAGAGATATACTGCAACATGTATGACACGATATGCGAACCGAAGCAACTGTAGTTGGTCCGGATAATTTAGATGATTCAGAGTCGTGGATGTTGGTAACAAAAGAAGGACAAAAGGGGCAAATATTCCCGCCAAAAAGGAACTCCTGTATTTACTGTCTGATCAGAACAACGACCCATCAATTGATTGACACACTCACTCGCCCGCTCACCCGCTATATCTCGCTCTCTGCCGCCGTCGCTCACTCACTCACTAATTTACTCACTCACCCGCTTGCTCACTCGCTCCCTTACTCACTTACTGGTTGACTGCTTGGTTGCTTTAAGAAACGGATGAAACACGGATGAAAAACGGATAAAGACCAACATTCAAAATCTATCATTGTTGTTATTGTATACTATAAGTAATAGCGGCAATAGTGATAATATGAACATCTTGAAACTTTGGATTAATGTACGATATTATACACAAACCGAAGAAACTGCAGTTGGTCCGGATCAGCTGTGTTTCTTCTTCCTCCAAGCATAAAGATTCGTCGAAAGTCCTGTTCAAGAAAGTATTCGTAATCCTAATCACAACAGCCCGAACTTCTAGAGTCCCATTGCAATTTCAAACTTCTAAAGCACTACTAGAGAGCCAAATGCATATCACCAGCTTATTCACGAGCGCTAATTGAGTCTAGAGTGCAGTAGACAGAGGTACGTGCAGTCTGGCGCGAGGGTGAGCGTTCATTTTGTCGCAGATAATTTCGTCGCAATTCATTTTGTCGCATATTGGTTATGGTCATGTTAAGCATCGTGATGATCGGTTAGGGCCAGGTTATGCGTGGTGAGGGTCGGTTAGGGTTAGGTTACGTGTGGTGAGGGTCGGTTAGGGTTAGGTTGTGCGTTGTGAGGGTCGTTTATGGTCAAGTTATGCGTGGTGAGGGTCAGGGGCGTCAATTGGACTGGATGAAGGAAGAGGCCCAGAACTGAGGGAAGTGGCGACATTGGATACGCGAACCTCCTGAAAAGTCAGAAATCTCAAGAAAAAATTTCCAACAGTTGCAATAGTAGCCAAGAGCCGAGAGAGAGAGAGAGAGAGAGAGAGGGAGGGAGGGAGAGAGAAGCAGAGAGAGAGAGGGAGAGAGAGAGGGAGGGAGAGAGAAGCAGAGAGAGAGAGAGAGGGAGAGAGAAGCAGCCAAAAATGTGCATTAACTTTGAGGTCGGCATGTATGTGAAAAAGGGGTATTGACTATGCTTATCAAGTAAGTGAATCGATTCAATCGAAGAATAGTGAATCGGACGAGTCAGAGGATATATGGATCAAATTGAAGAACCGACAAATGACGAAATACGAACTTCTGCCCCGATGCAAAGTAATTCGAGCATTTCCTTGGCTATAATGGTCGACGTGCGAAATGTACCATTAACAATGGCCAGTTCCTGTAAATCAACCGCATATTATGTTTCAATGCTCATCAATAAGTACAAGAACAGTAATTAACTCAGTAAGACACAATGCAAGTCAATAAGTCATTACGAGTTAAAATCTAGCCTAGAGAGGTCGGCGTACACACGTAAGATAAACAGTTACCAACTAATAACAAAAACAGGAGTTTGTATTCAAGTTTAAGTTATTTGTTAAATCTGACCCAAGTAATCATAACAAATAGAGATTTAAAGATTGTCCGGGGATTTAAAGCCTGGAACTTTTAGAACATCTCGTAAAGTGCTTCGAAAGTCATTAGTAGATCCATAAACTTAATTAGCTTGATTTGGAAACTTCATTGACTAATAATGGCGCCCAATCACAGCAGTGGTCAACTTTTGTCTCGACAAACTGATTGATCAAGAGGAGAGAAGGACTCATGAAAGTGACTAATGATGATAATGATAATGTCGAATGCCAACTTTATCGATTTAATGCAGGCCTATACAATGTACCAGAACCTTCTTACCCCAAAGGAAACACCCCGCTTCAGTGTTGCCATGGGTCGAGTGATCGTCCAATCGCCCTCTGATATTAACACAACGGCTAAAGCACAGATATAGACAAGCACTACAATTTACTGTTTTTACTATAGCCGCGATTGTAGCAGTATTAGTAGTAGTAGTAATACATATTATATATATATGCATATTATATACATATATATAATATATATATATCTGGTAGTAGTGCTGGTGCTAGTGGTGATACTAATATCAGTAATAGCAGGCTTAATGTTAAAACATCCAAGAACAGCTAAGAATACATACATGTAGGCTGTAGCCACAAGTCCCTATGATCGAGCAATTCCTGCGTCTTTTCCTATCTTTGCATGCCAAACGGATCTGTGATATCGTGATGCCAACAGTAACAGGATATCGATCAATCATCTGTATACCCTACGTTTAAACATTAGCATCATAGTGTTCTTACCCATAGGTGTTACATTCATCTATCTAAGAACATCCTGAGAATAACCTTGACACAGTTTCATTATTGAAATTGCGATCGTGACATCAAGACTGACCTGCTCCAGATAATATGAAATAGAAGGCAGAAGCTGGATCTCCTTGCATGACAATAATTCTCCTGGCTTCAAATCTAAAACAATCCAACTCTGTGTTCCGATGATCTGTAGACAGATCAAACAACTGGGAGAACGAAGTACCTCAGAGGAAAAAATAATAATAATAATAACAGAAGTAGTGGACGTAGTAGTAGTGCAAATACGTGTAGGCTAGCTGTGGAAGTGGAAGAAGATGTAGTAGTGGAAAGTGAAGTAGTAGCATCAGCGGCATCAGCTGCAGCAGTAGTAGTAATAGGCCTAGGGGTAATAATCAAGACCGGAGGAGTTAAGTCTAATTCTTTACTAGATACATCACGTACTGCTAAGCATCACAAATAAATGTTCATCGATCTTTTGCAAAGTTAATCTCGACAAAAATTGCACTTATTTTGTGCGTTCTACAGTTAAGATGACGAGCTCTCTGCCCGAGGGCAGGACCATATTGGCCATTTGCCACCCGAGGTGAGGTGAGTCAGTGAAGTGGCTTTCCGTTGGTTTCCTCACAGACAATAAGGTCAAGAACTTGTCGAGGGTGGCTACGCATCGGCTTGAGGTAGATTCGAACCTGCAACCCTCCCGTCACAAGCCACAGAACATACTATTACACCACCGACCACCATAATGAACTAATGGAATTTTAAAAAACGTCGGAAATGATGACATTGACTGCCTTACCTTTGGTAAAGACCAACTTCTAGAATTTTTCTTTGCATGCGTATTGGTAATTCCGTGAAAGATTTTATGTCGCGCAGTCCAACCTGAGCCTAAAAAAACAAATCGCTACGAACTAATAGTAATATTGATTTCTACAACTTGGTTGCAGGTTGTTTGTACAATAATGGTAGCCTACCAGGTGTAAAAGTTCCTTTACATAGGCTGTAGACTAAATACAAAGAATATCAAGCATTGATGTGGTCGACAAAATGTTGACATTGGTAGCCGTCCACACATAAAAGTTCAACAAACCATTGAGGATAGCGTGTTTGGAAACTTAGGTTAATGCCCGCTGACCGTTCTCTTCACTAGCATGACCGTTATCTCTGACACTGACGAAGAACGCTCAGTGAAATCAAACTCGATAGGCAGAAGTAAGGTAAGGATCCATTTGGGTCAAGATCAATTAGGAACAGTCAGGCACGCATCGTTGCCTCCAACACGCAACGATGCGTGGCGCTTGAACACAACGGCTAAAGCACAGATTGAACGAGACGTACATTGTAGAGACAGATAAACATAGAAAACAAAAGTTCAAAGGAGGAATCATGATCCAGCCATCTAGTCAGTTCCACAGTATCACGTCGTTCCGTGGTAACAATAGCCGTCGACAGAAGATTTTAGTCTCTTATGAATCTTTTTTCTATCGAGTGTTTCGAGTGATGTCTTTTGATGCTTTTATTCGACTTTTCTCATCACAATGTTCTGTGATTGTTTGTCTGTAATCTACATTACCGCATCCTTGTCATTGCTGTCGTCGTCATTGTTGTCGTCGTCATTGTTGTCGTCGTCATTGCTGTCGTCGTCATTGTTGTCGCTTATGCCGCTCGTTAAGAACATCGTCATTGCCTTTAATATTGTTATTTTAATAGATTGATTATCTCTGGTGTTAATATAGCGCCGTTTTCATAGGTAGGTTGGGCGGGTAGCAGAGTAAATATTTATTGGCTTCAAGAGTTTCATATAATTTTCTATCCGATTCTTTTAATTTTTACCTATAGTTTTATTTCAAACTGACAAACCACAATGTGGATGCGAACGTGTAGTATGAACGAATGATGATAAGTCATTCGAGGAGTACTATTTCACTGTCGGTAGCCATGCAAGGCGCCAATTACGTCACACACCTACAATTTCCTTGCCTGCTCTCGATTCACTTTCTTTATTATACCATTTTTGGACGAGAGGACGCCCTCTATTCAGCCGAATAATGATGTGAACAACAGGCTCTTCGCCAACATTTGCCGACAGATTGCTATACATTTAGTCCGATTGTAAGGAAGCTTTCGATCGGTATTCTACTCTCGTATATATTCGCCCAGTTTGTTTAAACTGTATACCGGAACTACGTGACTACGACAAAGTGTGTCCATCGGAAGTTTAAGCCTCGTCTGCCCTCAAACAGTCGATGTTACACTGTCAGACGATTCTGAGGAGAGACAGAATAGGATTTATGGAACAGAAGTGGCCGCAGTACTAAGGAAATACTTACGCAAAGGTTGCATCATGAGACGCCGCGTTGATGAGCTCGTCGTTTAAATTTTGTTGTTATGGTTTGAACGCATTGAAAGTTTCACCAAGCGCCTTAAACTGGTTTGATGATGATAACGCATTTTCTCACCCAATTGTTAACCCAGCATCTATGTCCACAATTGAAGCAGGTTCACGTGAACGATAGTAGCTAACAGTTGTTAGCGCCTACTCTGACCCCTCTGAATCTCTGACAACCGAACTCGGAACTCTTTCTCTCCCTCTGTCTCTCTGTCTGTCTCTATCTGGCTCCCTTTGGGCAGCCCTGGACTCGACGTAAAGCTCGGGGATAAGCTAGTGCCCTTCGGTTCGCGCTTTGGAAGTTAAGATTTTATGATTACGATGCGATCGGTCATCTGCAGGAAAACGACTAAAAGCCCTTATTACGAATAAATGAAACTCTACTAACGTTTGCTAGTTCTCGATCTGTTCTCGACTCCGTTGGCTTCAACAGAACCTTTCTTGTGTCTTCGGACAGAACGTGCTTCGCATAATAATACCATTTCAACATCATGCATTAATATTTATAAATAGCACCAGCTTCCAGTGTTTATCAAGCAAAATGGAGATGCATGGGAATTCATAGCCCGTCATATAGGGATAGACATAAATTAATGTAGAGTGTAGGCAAATACGCCAGAACGTGGCTAAAGCTAGGGTATGATAAATTTTCAAAGATTTACATTGGGCCTACTTTTGTCCTGCAGACTACAGTTTATATCGTCTATAAAAACCTCATCCAACAGACAACTCTGCATGACAACCTCAACAGCAACCAAGCATTGTAGCCTATTTCTCCCAACAAGTGATATGATAGGTTGTCGGCACTAACAGCTATAATATTTTATAGCGCAAGGATGAACTGATGATTGCTGTTTCAAACTTGAAGGCATGATCGTTGTTTTATACCCTTTTGTTTGTCTTGAATTTGCTGACATCAAAGAGAAGCTCAGCGTCGCTTTCTATGTCGTCTGATTCAGGGAAGTAGAGCGACCGCAGCAGTGGCTCCATCTTGTTGTACATTTGGCCGCTAAATGAGACACGAACTCCATTTAAAATTCACAATAAGCCAATTAATGTCTCTTGCTTCTTACACGTATGTTGGTTCGCTGATCAGTCGATTGCCCATTCGACTTTGTGCATATAACTATATTATATACAGTGTATGTTTCATGCTGAAGGTATATGCCCTCACGTGACACGTGTCCCTGTCACCAAGGCAGTTTACTTCTGGTGCCGACGTAATAGCGACAGGACACGCTTGATAACCAATGTTTTAGATCTTCCGTAAAATGCGTTGGGAAGTACACGGCATGGGGTTCTGCGACGCACTGGACCTGTGTCCAGGGCCTTGGGATCCGTTCATTGCTGGTTAAAGGGTCAATGAAAAATAGGAGTTTATCTCGTAAGGCCCACCCAAGGATCGACGCAGTGTATTCCGATCAGTGATGGGCACTTTTAGCTACTGTAGCTATTAACTAGTAGATATAACTAGTTTTTAAGAAGTAGTTTTAAAATAGTTATAACCATGCTTTTATCAAGTAGTTTTAAGTTAACTACAATATTTCACATTAACTACATTTTTCCTTTTTACTAGTTCCATCTTACAGGAATTTCTGTTATTTCACAACAAACATAATAATCTCATGAGTAAATTCGCTATGTAATTGTTTCATTAAAATCTGCGCTTACTATTGTGTGAAAGTGGGTTCCTCTCAGAACCATCGAGTGTGTGTAATAAGTTTATTTAACGACGCATCCATGAAAAGGATGATATGCGTCAGAACTATGGAGAAAGCCTAAGGCATTATGCCTGCTTAATGGCATACCTGGAGACTGTTGCGTGATAAGACCTAGAGTAAAGCGGTCTTAGAGGGGTTGGGACTTACGGTTCAGGGTTAAGGAATGAGGAAAACAGCCAGTACGCAGATGAATGACCAAAAAGGGGTTAGTGGGAAGTGGGCCGGGTTACAAGTGGGTCTGAGTGAGGTAACTGTCTAGACAATAATGACAGAGGTGAGAGGGACAGAGACAGGTAGAGACAGACAGAGGAACAGACAGACAGAGACACAACGGTAAGAGACTGGCGTTCTGTCAATGGCTGGATAGACCAGTGATCGTATTAGATCTGAGCAGCGAGTGGCAACGTACTATACGAGGACGAGGTATTGAAGAAGCACGGTTGATGCAGACACCAAAAGGTGAGATATACAGTAGTATAGTATGCCACTTGTAGTATGATATATATATATATACACTACTTTTTGATTCTGAACATTACAATTTTCTAAGAGCTTTATAGTTCTGGACTTTGTAGGCTAGACATTTTTGTAGTTGTAACAAATTGGCTTATGTCACTGCTAAAACTGTGCTCTGGTCAGGGTGTTTTGTAGCATGTGCTAGTAGTTCTTGTCCTTGTTAGTTTACAATTAGATATGTCATTGTGTTTCTGATCATTTTTATTATTTAAGTTGAATGTCAGGAATTAATACTGGCAATAAATTTGCATACTGCTTGGTGACTATCAATGCACCATGACATAACATTAGCAAAGTAGTTGTCAAAGTAGTTGGCGCCTATCACTGATTCCGATTGATGCTCAGCCTATACGTGTCTTCTTATTTCTTACGCATAAGCCCAATATATATATATACATATATATATATATATATATATATATATATATAGGGTTCCATGTAGGCATACTGCAGTTTGGTGCTAGATAATCAATTGAACCGGCACAGAATTATCAGTGCAAGTTAGGGTCTCAGTGTAAACCTTTCTTTTAAGCTATGTACTTGATGCGGTAAGAGAGGGAGCAAAGGGCATATGCCCACGGCCCGGCTGACCTGCATAGTTACAAGGTACTACAATCGCAGCCCAGTTTAACTGTGATTGTACAGAATTGCCGATGTAAAAATTTAGATAACTCTTAAGTATACAAATGTAATATTTAGCAAGAAAGGAGATAGAAAGAAACCAACCTGAATGTCTGTGACTTCACAAGCCGTTGAAAAAGTAGAGAGATTCGAGCTACAAGCCTCAAACTGACCAAAGAATGAAGTCTCTGTCACAATTATTGCAACAGGGCTGTAATGTAATGTAAATCTTGGAAAATTTCTCAGCGACCACAAAAGCCACGTAGGTAGAAATATGCTCCGCAACTGTATATTAGATGAACATTGCATGACCATGTAGGCCTAAGTTTAACGAGAGAAACCAATTCAATCATGGCTAATTAGTTAAATATTATAATCGTGCAACCTGGATATGAACGATCCATGGCTTGCATTGGCACCGCAACATTAAAAATCTGTCACAGGAATTAACACAATGGCTTTGAGTAATTAATCAATTAAGCTGAACTAAACAAGTTCTGTTAATTTGCAATAGGCCCATATGTAACGGAACTTACGGAAGTCTAAATTAACTGCAGCAAATGCCATAAAAATTGGTTGCCATGCAAATCAGTGTTTAAGAAACTAGCGGAACGACGAAATTACGCTGCATGCCATGAGCTCAAATAAAATCCAAAGAAGGTCTATATTGTTCTTCTCCATAAGCAAACTCTCAGTCCTAGAAAATGCACTAGGCTATTAAATTTTTAAGAATAAACGTAGGAATCAACATAACAATTACACCCCTGAAAATAGAATTAGACATGTTACGCCTACTAGGCCTACTCGTTTTGATTACTTAGGCTTACTGGCAAAACAGTAGGCCTGCAAAAACGGCCCAAAGATGTTAAATCGATTTTTTACAGTTTAATTCTTTATTCACATATGCATATGCCTGTTGCTACTGTGAAGCACTTAAATCTGATTCTTAAACTAGGATTGTTTATTCAATCCAGTTTGGAAAGCGTTATTTTGACTTCGTGAAACTCCTTGGTAGCTCTGTCACAACAAACCATGCTCATAAAAAACGAACTCCCCGTATTTGGCATCGTTTCAGTGTTATCTCCTCCTTAGCCATGGTTAGGTTGGGATCGCTTATGAGTACTGCTCGAGTAGTTACCTCGAAGAAGCGCTGCATAAATTTCGGCGATGAATGCATGAAGAGTATAGGCCAACGTTGTAACAAAAAGCGAGCACAAAACATTGAGATAGAGAAATACCTTTTGAGTGAAAGCGTCTTGGTTTCGACTTCGTCTCCCCGCAGCTCCCGAAGTAGACACCGATTTCATTCTTCCCCAACTTTCTTCGCTCGGTCTGTCGATACTGAGCAGTTGATGGCGTATCGAAGACATCTTTCTGACGTGCCTGGAATCTACAGCACTAATGCGTTTCTCCATGTCTAACTTTTAAAAGAATGCGAACTATGACTCGCAAAAGATATTTACGAATTCTTCGGACACAAAGAATCTTTCCTACAAGAGAGAAATAGGGCCAACACTAAAATAACAATTTCTTGAAAGGACAGATGACCTAGAAAAATGTCGACGTTGCTTTTATGACAATCGCAAAACAATATTGACAGACAGGCCTTGGCAGTGGTAGGCCAACTCTATACTGGTTCGTTGACAAAAAACGTCTAATGCCATTGTAAGCGTATGAAGGACTACGCTGTTATCAATTAAATAACGATGTAAAAATATATTTGAACAACATAGTAATAATCGGCCTACAGTTAAACCCAAATACTGCGTTCTACTCACACTTCACTCAATCAATTTTTATCGACCATGTAAGCCGAATCAGAGGTGTCCAGATAGGGGGCCTGGAGGCAAATGCCTCCAATTTCAGGTAGGGGGGGAGGACATTTGCGTTTTAGTGGGAGAATATCTTGCCTTCCTGGCACTTAATTGTGACCTGGGGTTTGCCTCCATCACTCAGGGGGATTGACGCCCTGAGCCGAAGAAAATGGCAGACCATAATAATTCATAATTGGTCCAATTGAATGATGGCATTACAGAGTCTGGTCCAGCGACTGTGTGTGCATCTCACACTTAAAACATTTACGCCCATGCATCCTATACTTGACACTGACGTAGCTTCGTGACACTTTCCTTCTGCCTCCCAGTATCCTTTCTTTACTGTAGGCCTAGTCATAATCGTAAACTAAATTGTCCCAGTATATTCCAACTCGAATTTATATAGCGCTACTCATAGTTAATCGCCTCTGATCTCGAATGGCGCTATATATAAGTGTTCCGTATAAACATAAACAGGCTTGTACTTCAAATGAATCAAATCCATGTCTCACGAAGACCAAAATCTGGTTGAACGAGCATATAAGTGACGGGAAAATAATCATCATGAAGCCCACTGCGCTCGTAGGCTTCATATTATCTGGATTTCACTGTAATCCGACTCAAATACGTTCTTGGGATCTGATTTCCAATTTAAAATCTAATCAACTGAACAGCTGCCTATGCGTGCTAAAACTCGATTGTGCTTAGCCTCAACAACTAGCGTTTGTTATACGCACCCATTGCCACTCTGACTGCCCACTCCTAGCTACGCTTCTGATTGCTATGGCACTGTAGAGATAGCAGAATTCGGTTAAAAGTTAACGTCGGCTGCCAAAAGGTGTGTTCGAGAACGAGGCTCAATAATTTGCAATGCAGCCTAGTCCTAATCGAGTGCAACCCTCAGATTCAACAATGGGCCACCACATGGTAGGCCTAGATCAAAAATCTAAAGATAGATCAGGGCATACAAGTTAAATAATAATTAGAGAAATGCAGACAGACGTGCAACAGACAGGATGGGTGCTAGCGAAGTTTATTTTGGAGGGGGAGCGAGATCGTGCAGGCTATAACTCCAGTGGCAGTGAAACTATACAAGATCATAGCCGATTATACTAGATTTGAATGAGTTTAACCTACAGGCTACGTTCAATCGCTCCAGTTAATAGGAGTTTCTCAAAGCAATAACCACATTCGAAAATGCTACAGAGCTGCGACTTAGAGGTCAGGCCTAGATCGAAGCCCACTATTTGCTTAAATCTGCGCACGTCACCGATGGCAGGTAGGCAGGCATGCTGTGAAGAGTGCCTATACAGCGGTCAGAGGTCATGCCCTCTCTCTGACACTGCCCCAAACTTATTATGTCGACCCCCTCGACGTGCTGACTGATGATCGCGGCTTCAAGAAATACTCAGTATAATATTATCACCCTCACCGAGCCACTTTATTATTACAGGCAACTCTGTATATTCAGAATAGTGCAGGCACTCGAAATTGCCTACTAGATAGTGTTGTCAAGTTACTGAAAATGTAACATGACAAATTATCATAATTAAAGGCTAGAGCGCTAGGGACCCGGTTAAGATACACTAAGCCACTGAAAGATTATCGGGGGGTTTGCACTGAGCCCCCAAGGTAATTTTTTAGAATTAACTAGGGGGTTGAAAAACGAACGCGGGGGAGTTGGACCCTCCCAACCCCCCCGACAATTCAATCACTGGTTGGCTGTAGTGAAGGTGTGATGCATCCGGACATTCCACAGCGAATAATCAACTCTAGGCCAGCTGCTGCCATGGGGAGTTTTGCAAGAGGCAAAGTTTTAATTGTCGGCATTGGGACTAACTTGTTTGAAAATTGTCCACCCGTTTATTCACTAATCTCAGCGCCACGGCACGTTGTGCTTCCCTTAAACAATGGCGCTATATAAAATCTACTATGCCTACGCCAAGCATAAGAATCGGCAGCATATGACCATTGTCAAGGAATACATGAGCAACACACAATTAGCAATTTGGAGCACAAATGTCCTGCTTTTAAAACACCAATCCGTGCCGTACAAGATATAATTATTCTGGCTGACTTCTTGTATGGTACCATAACCTTGGAAGAAAACTTAGCTGGAGCTGGAGCCACTCAACAATGGTGTGTGAGGATATTCCGGAGCAACTCCTTCATCATAGGCGCCGACTGCAAAGGGGCAACAGGGACATTCGATTCAGTACTCGTCAAGGTTCTGGGGCGAGGGCATAACAATTTCGCCCCAGTACATTCTGAGACATTCTAATTATCCCCATTGTAAAAGAATAAAATGCTTTAGGAGAAATTGAGGGCAAAATCGAGGAAAGGGAGGAAAGACCACCACAGATTACACCCAACTCCACATATCCTTCTCCCCAAATCCTTTCTCCCCCTCCGTTGCACAATTGCTGAATGTAAGTCTCCGAATGGATGTCTTCTAACCTCCTCTGCCTCAACCCTTCCTAGACAGAATTTATCCTCATAGGCCTACCTGACCAAATCAAAAAAATGCCCGATCCTGCAATTCACTTACCCAATAATTCTTCATCCCTTCCCTTCACCTCAAGCGCCCCAGTCCGAAGCCTTGGCGTCACCTTCTCTCTTTGTCTAATCACATCTTAAATCTCTCTCGCTCCTGTTTTATGCACATTCGCGACCTTCGCCTCATCCGACCCATGCACGACCTCAAAACTGCTTCCACCATTGCCACCTCCATCGTCCACTCCAAGCTCGAATACTGCAATTCCCTTTTCCTCAACCTTGAAGCCACGCAGACCAAACGTTTACAATTAAATTAATCCAAAACTCATTAGCCAGAGCCGTCACCAGAACACCCAAGCATCATCACATCACTCCAATCCTCAAATCACTTCATTGGCTAAAATCCCAAAGCGCATTCACAGTCATATCAAAGTCTTATAATTAACTAACAACTCCAAACAATATTCCCAGCCCATATATCTTCGCGAACTCTTCACCATCCAGCCAACCCGCTCTACCCGATCGTCCTCTTATCTCACCCTCACTCGATCCCCGATTACATCTCATCTCAAGTTCTAAAACCGCGCCATATCCATTTATCAAACGCCGCACCTCGTCTGAGTCGTCTCTGGAACGACCTTCCTCCTGAATTTCGTGCCTTCTCGTTCCTCCATCATGCATCATCACTGCCCGTCACCCAACATCATCTGTTCCTAGCGCCCCTATCCATCACACCCCGAGCTTTCCATTCTAAGCTTAAATCGCACCTTTCCAAGAATTCCTACCCAGACTCATTACTTGATATTCCACCTGTTAATCCTCGACCAAAGCGACACCCTCCTTAACAGCTAGGCCTACTCTGCCTCCCTGCTGACCTTCTGGAAACCGAACTTTGACCTCCCATGGACAGCCTTTCGACTTGACGCAGCGCTCGTGAATAAGCTGGTGCCCTGCGCTTAGCTTTCAAATGGCGCCTTAGAAATTTGGAGATTACGATTACGAAAGGGAGGTTGACGACAAAATGGACGAAAAGGAGGTTGAGGGCGATAAGGAAGGTCGAGGGTGAAAATGCGGAATGGAAGGTTGAGGGCGAAAAGGAGCAAAGGGAGGTTGGGGAAAACCTCCCCCTCTCTTCCCCGTTTGCTCTCTTCCTCACCTTTCCGCCATTTTGCCCTCAACCTCCCTTTCCCCTCACATTCCATAAGTCTACAACTCGTGCACTGAATAATGCCTACCCTAATGTTCTTTTCGTCTAATGAAATAATTAATACCGGTGTCCTCGAGTTGCCTATGGGGCTCACATCATGCCTTTAAAATTCTGTCGGGAATAAGATTAGGTTTGGATGAAGCAAATTTGTCTCAGATAACGTTAAGAGTTCAATCTACTGACAATTATTGATCCAAATAATGCATATAAAAATCCTTATATCACTTAATGTATTTCCGTGCATTGTCTAGGACGTAAGGAAAAACCAAAAGGGATGCAATTCTTGCTTTATTAGGGTAACCCTATTTATCTCAATTCCATGATTGGTGGTTTGTCAGCTGAAAAGAAGAGAGGCTTCAATTAATAATTACTTACTAATTAATAATATTTACAGTTTCAAAACAACTTGCATGTAAGCAGCTCAGTGAAACACTACAATAAAGCATGCATGGCTTGTGTTTTAACAATCCTTTAAGTAGCTTTTTAAATTGGAATCATGTGGGTGCATTTCGAATACTAATTGTCAATGTAGGCCTATTCAAAAATTTTTTGGCAGACGTGTTACTGAACAATTTTAGAAGGCCTGGTGTTGCTAATTCTAAAAAAGTTTTTATGTAAGCCTGTAACTAAAGTCAGTCTTACCGGCAATTTCACAAACTTTGCGTGGGTCTATATAACTACCATAATATCATATATTTTATAGTCAAAGTAGCTAGTTAGCAGTAGCTAGTGGTTACAGAAAACTGAAATATTTAAAAAAAGTAATACTCGTGTGTTGTACAGTATTATCCTTGTCCTATTGCTCTAGCACCTTGTACTAAAAGTCGGCGTCTAGGCCTTCATGGTCTTAGACACAATGCAGAGGTCTAGCGATGCTCTAAGCAACAGTGGCGTAGCGAGGGGGGCGAAGGGGAAGAACCGCCCCAGGCGGCACTTGTCCTAGGGGCGGCATTTTCGGTAAATAAAATAAATAAATAAATATTGCTGTATAAGTTGCATTCTTCAAGAATCTTGTTGCTCCTGTCTAAACCTGGCACAATGCTTTTGGCTTTTTCTCGACATAAAACTAGCGACGTACCATCGCAATGATCGAATGGCGCCTATGGTGTTTACAGACATCAGAGCAGTCCTCAGGTAATTTGGCGCCCTAAGCATACATCTATATAAGAGCGCGCAAACCCTCGTTGCAAGAACAGTTAGATATGAGAAATATGGCTTCAGGCACACACCACACGGGGCAATTAATTTTTTCTCAAAATATGTAGACGATTCTGGCATAGTAAAATTAATAAAGAAAGAGCGGTAGATTCAATGAGGTGTTTGGAGATTGAATATCGTTGTTGAAATTTACCTAAAACTAGTTTTTAGTAACTAATTTATGAAATTCGTTTTGTATCATCATAACATTTTATTCCTGAAAACAATCGTATTATCCCTAAATTTCGGCGTCCCTAAAATTTGGCGCCCGAGCGGCTTCCTATGGGTAGGGACCCGTGGTTTATGGGATTATGCTATTAAGCACATTTTCGCATAAACTGGAAGTTTTCGCATAAATTCGTAAATAGTGAGTTTTCAAAAATTATTGCATAAAGTTCGGAAATTTCGATCAATGTCAACTATAATTGGCTTGTCCAGGTTATTATTAGCCTATAGTTTTTAGTTTACCGACCAAACGACGTAACTGTTGATGACTAGGACCCGTGGTTTAGACGATGCGATGTTTCTAAATATTTTCGCATAATCCACCAGGCCTACGTAATGTGGCTATGTCGCCTAGGCCAGGATTCGGCCCTGATAGAAATGGCGCAAAAGAGAATTTAAACTAATACAAATAAATTGAAGGCTAATTACAATGACGTAGGCCTACAATGCAATACACCATTTGCTCAAACTGCTCTAAGACACATTTTAGACAAGGGGCTTTGCGTTGGTTACCAGAACTTATCACCAAAGACTTAAGATCATTTTGAATGGTTTTAATTTAACTATCATCGCATTCAGGTGGGACTGGGCACAAAAGTATGAACCATTTATAAAATGTTGCAGACACAAAATTCCTCGAGCACACAACTCCAAAATTTAGACGGACATTGCGTGCCCAGTGCCCACAGCCTATATCCATGTTGTTTAATATTTTAGTTGAGTAGGAATGAAAATATGAAACCGTATCCGTAATCTGTATGATAAGTTACCAGTTACAAGTCTATTCTAATTACTATACTTACTATAGTCCCATCATGATTAAATGATTTTAAATGATTGCGTCGTCGAAGCATGTCCACTTCAGAGCCAAAAAAATTGGAAGAATAGCAATATCAGATTTCAGTTGTAATTAATGTAATAATCATAATGTATATTATTAAAACACTTAATAATTGAAACACACAGGCGTCTTATGCCTAATACAGAGATGGAAAAAGAGACGGGGCGGCATTTTGTACCTTCGCCCCAGGCGGCACTTTGCCTCGCTACGCCACTGCTAAGCAAGGATGCTGCTCTCTCTCTCTCTCTGTCTCTCTCTATGCAAGCCAAGACATCAGGTTCCCCTAGTTGTAGTTAAACAATTATATAGCGCATGCGGAAGTGACCAGCTAGATGCCTTTGCCGTACATGAAATGGTGGAGTGCAATGTACACCAACTAACTTTCGGACATGGCTTGGAGAAGCACCTGAAAAGATGGCTGGAGGTCTGTACAGGAAATAGCAATGTTGCCATACAATGATGAAAATGGTTCAGAGTTGAGCGTCAGATAGTCACTGTCGTCTGGATTTGCAGCACTTCCAAGAACACAAGAGGAACTCCAGGATTTTGGAGCACATGGCAATATCATTATATTCCAGATGCTCAAACTGCCTGAACCTAACACATGAGCCTTAATCCCCTTGTTAACTGCCTCCGAGTTGAACATTGGCACCTAAGTTCGTGTGACCTGAGCACAGAATTAATAGCTCAAGGAATTAACTTAACATTAAGAACTTGTTAAAAGGCAAAATTATGACTAATTAGTATTACTATAAATTATAGGGTTCATCACAGCATTTGTTTACTGTATAATGACCATCAACTATTGATCAGCTTATGCTCATTCAATGAAAGAGCGTTATACTTACCCAAAATAACAAAGAGAACGAAAGACAGACTTCGAGATATAATTTGGATTTGCGGCACTTGCAAGGACACAACCAGGAACTGTGATCAAATGATATGACATAATAATTATGAAGAACTTGAAAGATTTTACTCAGTTTGATACATCATAATTGGAGTGTGATCCAAATGCTTCAATGGAATAATCCAAGGTTATGACATTTGGGGCACAAGTGTCCAAAAATCTATGTAAACACTTATTTGTACAGTTAACTAAAGCACACATAGACATGAAAGCCGTTAGAGTCACGAAGACAAAACACGACTTGACAATTCCTTCGGTCATTGTTCTCCCAGTTAAACTTCATCTTCATTCAGTAACATGTTTGGAATTCCATTTTTTATCGTAAATTTTCTGTTCGATTCAGGACAAACTAATTCTCCTTCTTTAATTTCAATCTGAAAGAGGACAGAAAATATTATAATATAGCAGTTGAGTCCTATAATACAGTGCATTGTGTAATTGGTTCTACCAAGATAATACACTTTCAATAGACATTCACTTAATGCAGTATTGGAAAATCTCTGTAATGGTTTTCCGCTAGAGCTGCATCTCTTACCTAGGAACTCTTCACACTTAACATTCTATGCCTCTCTGAAAGCAATCCTTCTCAGCCATGGATGGACCTGGAATGCTTCTGTGTAGATATCTTTAAGGGGCGATAAATCAAGTCTTCTTTTATTGCAATAATTCGAAGTTATCAAGATTCAAAGAAACACATAATAATACTGTAAATTATGACATACATAAAAGTGTGGCAACATGTGTGTCACGCACGACACTCTGGACGATGGCACTATATAAAAGTCATCGACCGGCAGCACAGGCATGGGAGAACTACGGATGAAGTTTCTACCTGAAACCTGAGAAAGGAGACCTCAATGGGTTTCGCCGGAGGCAGACGGCCTCAATACAGACGGCGGGGCTCATGCAAAGATCAATGGGGTGTCAAACAACGAAACCCGACACCTCTAGGCAGATGTCAGAAGCGACTGTCCTTTCCATCTCTACGACCCACAGACAAGAAATTCATGAATCAGTTGAAGATTTTATCTGGACTGGCTGGTTGACACAGATCATGAATAGGGGACAATTCCGATATGAATGGCGCAACCCACTAGGCGGTATAACGATAATAATGAAATTCGATCCCTAGGACCTGTTGCTCGTCTATGACACTGGCAAGGCCCAGCCATAGCAGCCGCTAGTCAAACAGTAACTGTACGCCTCTAGGAATCTGACGTTACGCTAGGGACGCCAAGACCCGACCAATCAGGGTTTAGTAATAGTTTCTGCAGGTGACCTGTCGTCCAATGGAGATACCAGTTTTGCGTTTGGGATGGCAAAGGAAATCGCTTCTAGAAGGATTGAGCTAGCATAGCAAGCAAAGGAATGGGGTCTTGTTTCGGAACTGGGGAGACGCTAGGTCGTTCTGACGATAAGGGTAATCAACTTAGTTTGTAATCCCGTCTCCAACGTAAACCAGGGAAACATTTCTAAAAGATACTAATAACTCCAGTAAGTGTAGATAGGATGAGTGGTGTGTATTTATATAATTAAATATGCATATTAAAACCATCAAGTGTGTCGTGTTGCTGAGCTTGGTGATAGAGGAAAGAACCAGAAAGAACCAGCGGGTACACTCGTCATCAAGAAGAAGGAGTGGCGAGAGGAGAAACACGCGACATGGGCGCAGTCGATAGAGTCACCAGCAGACGACGAAGAAGCACTTTCGACGCCTGGGAGAAACGTCAGCACAGCAGCGACACATCTACACGGGAGCCACGACGGGCGTCGACGACGAGACATCAACGCCGAAGAAGCAGAAGACAGCCGAAAGAGTCGACACGTCACCAGAGGGCGGTCGAGACGCAACGACGGAAGAAGGCACGGAATCACATCGATACGAGATCGAGCGGAAGTGACGACACGAGGCAGCAAACGGAGCGAGGTAGGACCCTGTAAACGTGTGTCTGATAGTGTGAACTTCCGAGGCGATAGCCGAGACAGGTTAGGCGATAGAATAGAATTCTATAGCGCCTGCCTGTAGCTTTTTCTTCGTCGAGTAAGACGGAAGAATAGGTAGTACTTGCTAGGTGTGCGATTGTTTATATATTTGTGCCATTGTGTATTAGTGGAGGGTACGTCTGGTAAAAATGGACAGACAAGGCCCCCAAAGACGAGCAAGCGCTCGGAAAATGACAAGCGAGCAGCTGGTGACCTGCTTGACCAAGGCAGGTCACGAGGCAGCTGTGATCGCAGCGATGGACCGGACCAGCTTATTCGAGCATGGTCCGAGGGCCCAGCATCGATCAAAAGAGACTGGCGAGAGTGAAGGTTCTCTCAGCCAGAGCTCAGAAGTGGAGCTGAGCGACGTAATAGCAATACGTGTACTGGAGAGACGGAGACTGGAGCGAGAAGAGAGAGAGTATGAGGAAGGGAGAAAGAGAGAGGAAATAGAGTACGAGGAATTGAGAGAAGAGAAGAGGAGAAGGGAGGAGGAGGAACGGAGAGAAAAGAAAAGGAAAGAAGAAGAGAAAGAAAGGAAAGAAGAAGAAGAGAGGATTAGAAGACAACAAATGGAGGACAAAGACTATGAAGAGGAACGTGAATACAGACGAGAGAGGAGGAGGGCGCAGGAGGATAGTATGCAGTGGAGAAGGGAAGGAGGACAGCTAGAGGATAGGGAAACAGGAGCATCACAGAAGTCATTCATGGAGTGAGTAAAAACTTGCAACGACTCTCTAAAAGGAATGCTATCCAGGTTCTCTACAGAATCAGCTGATCTGCCCTGTTACTTTGATACTACTGAACGCCTATTCAACTCTTGTGCCATTGAACCCGACCTACAGCCTAAGATCTTACTGACTTATCTAAGCGAGAAGGCGAAGGCCTTGGTCTCGCGTCTCTCTGAAGAAGACCTCTCTGACTATACATGTTTAAAAGAATGCATTCTACATGAATATCGACTAAGTCCCGTCCAATTGAGAGCTACATTCTTAGCCACGAAGAATTCTAACGATGAAACATACTCCTCGTGGGCATCAAGGCTACATAGCGCCTTGATGTACTATCTGCGAAGCAGACAGGTAGAAGAATCGTTTTAAAAGACGATTAGCTTACTAGTGGCAGATAGGATCAAAGACTTGCTGCCCAGCAGTTGTTTAGACTACGTATTAGCAGAAGAGAAAGGCAAGTGGCTGTCGCATGCCGAATTGGCCGGGTCTATCAACACATATTTAGCCGCCCACCACGGGGGTTATGAAGCACCCAAGGGTTACGGTAGCACCCCAAGCCCGGAGTCCCGCCCAACTCGACCTAACTCGGCGGGCGGGGGGCAGCACTAGTCATGAGGCCAGTGTCAACGCCACGCGCACGTGGAAGACAGGCACTCAGTACAAAGGGAGGACAGGTGTTAAGGCATCAGCAGAAGAGGCCAAACAGAAGGGCCTGTGCTTTATTTGCTCTTCTGGACACCAACAGGGCACGTGACTGCCCGCAGAATAAAACGCCAGCCGGAAGCCGGTACACATCAACGTATGTGCGTCTGGCGACACCGGAAATGAAAGCATCGCCCCATTGCAGAGTAACGCCTGCATCAGTAATGTAGTGAGAAAAGGGGTAGAGAAAATCTCACAAGACACTACAGTTGAGAGTCAAAACACCTACATAGACGCTGACGAATTAAACATTAGGCCATACGTCAAGGTACGAATCGAAAATTTAATGAGCGTAAACGCGCTTGAAGACTCTGGATCACAGATAGCATGCGTGAGAAAGTCAGTGGTAGAACTCTTCAAGGCCCCAATATACAAACAGGTCAAAATTATGGGTGTACAGGGAATTTCCCAGGTCTGTGACGTCATCCGTTTGAAGTTAAAACCGGATGTCGACGAATTACAGGGGTTGGTCAACATAGCATCCAGTGTAAGAGTATGGCTCGCTGTTGTTCCAGACTTAACCAGAAGAATTAATTTTGACTCCTCAAATAAGCAATTTGTTGAAGAATGCTATTAACTACACAGTATTAGCGGTCAATGGTGACCTGACAGACAGACAGATGGACGGTCAAACTGACAACCAGACGGACAAGCAAACTCAGACGATGAGTTTCCTGATCAACTGATCGGGGAAGAGTTCTTTGCTGGGGAAGAGAGAGAGGAGAATCAGGGGGTCAGCAGGTCTGCCACTCTGCTCTCTCTGGACAAAAAAAAATCTATTTTTGAAGGACAAAAGACAGACTTTTTGGACGTGGAAGAGGTGCCTACGGACTTAAGCATGAGAACATCAGATGCCGACACCCTTAGACTAGAACAACAGAAATGCTCTTCACTGAAGAAACCCTTTGATTTAGCCCAACGAGAAAAGGGGGGCTTCTTTGTCGAACATGGACTGCTGTATCATCATGACAGCATTTTTGGCCACAAGGTAAAGCAACTCTGTCTTCCAGTCAAATGGGTAGAAATCGTTCTCAAAATGGCACACGACGCGCCATTCTCAGGTTACATGGCTTTTAAGTCCACTAAGGATCGGATTTGCCTCAGCTTCTGGTTTCGAATATGGACAATCTAAATCGTGATTATTGTGTGTCTTGCCTAATCTGTCAGTTGAGGGCACCTCTGAAGACCAATCAGCGCATTCCAATTCAGGCTATCCCTCGCAATGACGAAATTCCATGGTCAGTTGTAAATGCCGATTGTATAGATCCATTAATCCCGTTGGACGACCCATCGATTCCTAAGCCTGAATACAATTATGCCTTAATGATTGTCGACCGGTTTTCAAGATGGCTAATGGCATATCCGCTATGCTCCATGAGCGTGCGGGCAGTGTGTGATGCATTTTTGCAAATGTTCATGACCTTCTCTGTGCCACAGGTAATTTGCACGGATTGTGGTACGAATTTTATGAGTAAGCTAACTCAAGAGTTTTTAACACGTCTAGGATGTACTCCGAGGTTCCATACGCCCGGACAACCAGAGGCCAGCGGAACGGTCGAGAGGGCCAATGCGAGCTTTAAGGGGATGATTTACAAATTATGCCAAGATGATCCACGTGGTTGGCATAAGTTGCTGCCCTTCGTATTGTGGAGTCTAAGGGAATGTCCATCAGCGACAACTCATGTCAGCCCATTTACATTGGTCTATGGAGCATTGCCCCGGGGACCCCTCAGCATCTTGAAGTTGTCATGGGCGGGGCAGCGAGAATTACCATTCAGCATTGGAAAATCCCCGGAAGAATATCTTCAACAGCTGAAGTTCAATTTAGAGATGACTGCTCTGTATGCAGAGTATTATTCGACCTTAGAACAGAGACGCTACGTAGAGAATTACAACTTACGAAGTCTAGATAGGCGCTACGCAGTAGGAGACAAGGTGATTGTATTAGCTTCGAACGCCAAGCTGTATAATCGCTAGCAGGGTCCAGGCGTAGTAACCCAAGTGACGTCCCCATATTCGTACATGGTCAAAATTGAAGGTAAGAGTAGGCACTTACACGCCCAAAAAATGCGCAAATTCAACAAGAGACTTCAGCAAGCCATTGTAAACAATTGTTCCATTGTTAAGGATCACGACAGTGATTTCGGGTAAATTGAGGTGATCGATCCATCAGAAGGAGTCGCACCTCGACCAAGCACCTTAATTGAAGAAGGGCGAACTGCTCATTTGTCTGACGCTGAGAGGAGTCAACTCCTAGAGCTAATAGACAGATATGCAGATGTGTTTTCTGAGAAGCTGGCTTTATGTACATTAGAACAGAATACAATCAAGATAAGGCCCGGTTTCACTCCAAAACGGCTCCAAGCGTACCGCGTGCCAGAATTGCTGCGCGCCGAGGTCACCCGGCAGATCAAAGAGATGTTAGATCAGAGTATCATAACTGAATCAACAAGCGCTATGGCAAGCCCTGTCATATGCGTCTTGAAGGGACACCAAGGACAAGCGTTCGTCTGTGAACAGGGACTCTTTGAGTTCAAAGAGATGCCTTTTGGGTTGAAGGCCACGTCAAACTCTTTTATTCGCTGTATGGCCAAGGTACTTGAACCCGTCAAGGGATTCACGGAGCCCTTCGTCGACGACGTCTCCGTATATTCAACCTAACAGCTATGAAACTAATCATAAGAGTTATCATTTCTATCAAGACTTTGATGTTAGTTTTACAATGAAATCAAGTACATGTCAAATCTGTACTAGATGATTGAGTCACATCTCAAAGGTCATAATAAGGTGTGAATAAGTTGGAAAATATTGCTTTTCAGTTCAAACCTAAATAAGAATTGAAAAAAGCATAACTACTTAATTTGCAAATCAAACAGTTTGGAGTACTTTTTTTACACAACACACATGTGCACCCGGCTTATCTTAGATTAGGCAAAAGGCATTTGAGCTTTAAACTGATCGTCTGCACTCTCTTAGAAAATAGCATATAGTAATCAGTCTTATCTTAGATGATAAAGCGGAAAAGTTAAGTGACAGGCAATTTCAGTCCCACCTCCTGCAAGACATGGTGTGCTTTCTTCAAGAATTCCTCATTTGCCTCATAATCGGCTGGAATTTCTTTTGGTAGATCGCCCAAATGACCAATCTGCAAAGATTCAAGCAACTTTATTGAGTCAATTATAAATTACGATAAAGGTAAGGTACTTGTAAATCTAACTCAACAATTTCTGCAGAACATTTATCACAGCACATGTGACATCAGACGACGATTGTCTGAAGCGTAAATACATGCACAGTTACACATACATACATTAATTCATGCATACATCAAAGATCGGTAATAAATCTATAAGACACACAGCAAATTAAAACTGATTCGCTATAAACTGTTGCCAATTCAAATTGAAATACAAATTTCAGTAGCCAATTCTAGTTGTAACTGACAGCAATTTAATTAATCATGCATAAGTGACACTTGTCAAAGACAATATCCATTGGGGCAGCCAAGTTGACATTTAACAGGACAAGGAAACACAGAGATGTTTTCAAAAACAGATCTAACCAATACTGTTGGAGATGGCATAATAATCTGCCTCAAGCATGAATGTGCCAACATCAATTTTAAAAACTAGTGCTGGCACTGATTAAAATTTTGATAGATTAATCTACAAAATTGAACCTCGACTAATCGATAAAATTCAATTGTAGTCACTGATAATTTACTACTCTATTTCTACAAGAAAACTTCAATCCTTACAATGCTAAAGTTCAAATTGTCAAACTGAAAAATTTAGCCAGTGCTTTCCATATACAAGAAACCTTCAATCCAACTGTTTATTGCCAGGAAGACAGCTGATTACGTTTTCATCATTGAAGTTGTCATCCGCATTTACCATAAATGTATAAAAATGACCACTTAATTTTCTGCTCAAACTGTTCCCTCAATCATTGTTCACTGTATCATATACTAGAAAAATGGATATTTGTACATCAGGAAATAAGTTGGGAAATAATAATCCATCATTAAAATCTGCAGCCATAAAAAACCTTTCTTCTCAGCTACACAAAAAATTGTAGATTTACATACAAATGGGAATAAAACAGCAGGTCTGTGCATTAAAGGCAAGAACACATCAAGTTAAGTATGGATCCATTTACATTATAAAATACTCTGTTTAAAATGTGTATCACACACAATATCTTAACATAGCATAATGTATTTGAACATTGTTCAAGAAATCCAGTTCCTTTGCACACAATTGCTCTGCAGTACAACTGCACTTGCTTGCACTGTCAATGTGTGTGAGCTTATGAGCAAAAAATGTTGGAAGAAGTGATACCAAATTTCAGATTTAAAATAAAATAAAAAATATAACCAAACACAGTAGCTGTCTCATTCTGCAACTATTTAAATGGATCAAGGAAGTAATAGAAAAGATCATATCCCAATTTGGACACCAGTTGCAACACACATTCATTCAGTTATTTTCCCCAGGTTGGTTTGTCCAAAAAAATCTTTTGGTGAACTTACACTGTCAGCTGCAGAACAAAGCGCGGCCCAGTCCAGTTTTGGCAGCATTCTCTTAATGAAGTCTGGATTAAACTCCACCTCCTGGACTTTCACTTCCGATGCCTGCAACAAGATAGGATAGTCAATTACTGATTAACTAAACTAACGAAACTTGCAAATTACATTTTCACAACAATGAGAACATTGATAAGCTTGTATTTTAGCTTCATTACTCCTCTAGTGCTAATACCCAGCATTTTTAGTAAATAGTTCAATTTATTTACAGCTAAAACCTATATTAACAATTCAAAGAGTGTGTACTAAAAGCAACTCATAGGCAACCTGAATGCAGCTCATTGTTAAAGTACTAAACATTGCAATTTGATCCAAGCCATCTTAGTTTCTGTCTATTGGGTTGAGCTCCAGTCTACTTATAATCTCTCATTCTTTCTGTCACATCATATCCGGGTCAACGATCTTTACGCTCAGCCTCTCAACATAATCTCTTCGTACCTTTTATTCAAACAACCATAGCACAGTCCAGGGCATTCACCATTGCTGGCCTCACAGCATGGAATTGCCCCTCTTCAGTCATTCACTCCCTTCCCAGATTACCCTCTGATGCATTTCATCTACATCTGAAGACTGTTTTTTGCTCATGCCTGGATTGGGAGCACCTCCGAGTAGTCGTCTTGAAGGGGTGTTATATTAAATTCATAGATAGATAGTTTCATCACTACCACAATGCATGCTCAAATATGCTGCATCTTCTGTAACTCGAGAAATTGCAGCAGGCACTTACCCAGAAATAAAGAGCATTCAAACATCAAGTTACTGCTTCACGCCATGAGCGTGCGAAGTCGCAAGCCACTAATCTCGTTCAACATACATCTTCTAAGCCAATCCACTGCAGGTGATCAGCACAGAAACCAACATCTCCATCTAGTTCACCATCACCCACAACAGCATCACAAATTGGTCCTTTACTAACAATATTTCGTGAAATTTCCAACAGTTCAAAGTTCATGCACGAATCTCCATGACAACCGCCACAAGCAACACAATGTAAACCATTGCTTTGACATATTACTCACACATTGATTTCTGGATGTAGACTTGACTTGTATGAGCATCTAACAACCTTTAGAAGTCCTCTATGGGCTGGCTGTATGTCTGTTGGAATTGGCTGAAACTTTTGCTCTATCAAAGTCCACTCCCAGTCAATAGGACTTATGTGAAGGTCATCGGTCAATCAATTCCGTTGCAGTACCTGATTTTCCAAGTTCCGAGTGCTGCTGTATTGTCTCGTTTTCAAGTCCGTAAAGCCGAGTCACGGTTTCATCTACACTAGCACATTTGTCGAGAGTCTTGATCCATGTATGTTGAACTGTCTCTGTCATACCACTCCCATGTGTCAGCCCACCCCGACTTTTTACAGACTTCATCATTGTCTGTTCGATAACTGGGTCAGTCTATAGACTTGCCCAGTAACAGTTTGAACGACGAATGACATGGAATCCTTTTTCCGTGAAATGCTGAAACAGCCAAGGATGAGAAAGAAGATGGTAGTTCTTCCATTATTTGGAGGTACAGTCCAGCGCTTTTTGTGTAGTTGTTATGTTCTGTTGCAGCAAAAAGATTCAATGTACTAGTAATGGCATTAAGATGTAGATACCAATTTCCTGTCCATTCTTCTCTGATGAACATTTCACTGTAGCTATCTGTTTCGTGAATAAAATCCACAGCTCTGCAGTTCGGGACGATGATAAATTTGCCTTCATTCAAAGAAGTGCATGATCTAACTTCATTAGCACACCAAAGTCTAAGTCATCATAATTTGACTGCAGGTCTTCAGCGATGCATTCCAGTAGTATACTCAGGTCTTTGATATCAGAGGAATGTAATTTCTCCACACTATCACACATCTTTTACTATGCGAAGGGCCCCAAGCGTTTGTGGGCCACTTTCGACGCCCTTCTTGGCAGGCGTCAGGCTGACAGACAGACTGATGCTCCATCTTTCACAGCTAATGACTCTCTGGCTTCCTTCACCGTTAAGGTTGCTGGCATCCAACAAGACACCGCTGACTCGACCCCACTGGTTTTCACCCAATTGACTGCATACTTTCTGCCATGGTTCCTATTACCAGTGCTGAGCTACGCCGCATCATCCTTACCAGCTCACTGCTTATTTGGAGTTGAAAAAGTTGCTTCCAGAATGCCAATCAGGCTTTTGGAAGAGTCATTCTACCAAGACACTGTTACTCATTTGGACAGTCTGGTAACTTTCTTAACTGGTTGGCCTCATTTGTCCGGGAGCGCTTCATTTGTGTGGTTCATGGGTCCTCCAGGTCCACATGGGTCCCCGCTCCTTATGGCCTTCATCAGGGCTATGTGCTAGGTCCCCTTCTGTATGTCATCTACACTGCTGAGATTGTTTCTGTCCTTAATGCCACTGCTATACTGGGTCACCTGTACTCTGATGACGTCCAAGCCTACTTACATTGCATTGCCTCTAATGCTGTTCGGGCAATGAACCAAACTCTGGATGTCCTTGGATGGCGTCAAATCACCTGCGACTCAACCCCCAAAAACCCAATTTATCTGGCTGGGCACTTGTCAGCAGCTTATGGAGCTTGATTTAACTGCCATTACTGCTGACTTTCCCCCTCTTTGCATTTTCCTCTGTTGTCTGGGACCTTCGAGTCATGTTAGACCTAGAGCTCACCCTTGCCTCTCATATTCACCGTCTTTGCCGTGATTCATACTACCAGTTGCGTCAGCTTTGAACTGTTTCCCGCTCGCTAACTCCTGACGCCACAGCTACCCTTGTTCACGCCTTCATTACTGCTCGACTGGATTACTGTTGCTCTCTCTATGCAGGCCTTCCAGCTGGGCATTTGCGGTGCCTGGAGCGGGTCCAGCGTTCAGCTGTACATCTTGTTGGACGCATTCCTAAATTTGGCCATGCATCCGGCTATATGCTGAATGAGTTCCACTGGCTCCCCCTCCAACAGCGAATCTCGTACCGTATCATCTCTTTGGTACGGCGGTCCTTGCTAGGTCTCGCCCCTGCCTATCATCGCGATCTCTGTTACTCTACTTTGAGTGTACTGTGTCGCCGCTTTCTATGCTCTACTGAGCGAGGCATGCTCATTGTCCCATACAACTACTAAACAGAATCGTGCTTTCCCATTGGTTGGCCCCTCGCTCTGGAACATGCTCCCATTGGCATTGCGGTTGTCACAAAGGGTCCACTCAGACTCATTTTAAACTCGCCTTAAAACTGCTATTTTTAAACGTGCTGGAGTTGGGAGTGCTCCTTGAAGGGGCGCTATATAAATCTCTGTAATGAATGAATACGTTATTCAATAAACCCATGCGAATCAGTATACTCATCATGAATGGTAACCATTCTCATGATCTTCATTGTCAGAGCAGCATCCAAAAGGACGTGACCTATGCGGTGCTCTTGATATGGCTTTGCCAGACACCATATGTATCACTGCATTTGGTCCATAGCAAGTCTCATGGGCAGATCTGTTAGACCAGAATCACCCATTAGGGCGCCGATGCTGCCGAGAAAGCTCATGAGGGCGCGTAAACCACCCAGGCGACAAACAACATTCATCTCTGTGGAACTACTAATTCAACAGCTTTCAGTCACAAAGGTTGATCAAAAGTGAAGCAAGGAGTTACAATTCCAAGAGATTTCCCCATTGTTGTACAAACTTCAGGGTTGAGTAAATACAGTGCTCATGAGATGAGTTTATGTTAGTATCGGCATCATTGTGACATCTGTTATTGGTGGGTGTGAGCCAATGGTTGACATGCTCTTGGAATCCTGAACATTTCGTCTGCATGCAAGAACCTTCTGGAAACAGCCAACCACAGTAGATCAAGGTTGCAAGAAGGTGGTAAGGTGTACACTAACTGAAGGTGCCTTGCAGCACAAAAAATTAAAGATGACAAAGCAGTCTTCTCTGGAAGGCAATGAAACTGAATGTCTACACCACAATTTTTAACAACATCTTTACCTCAGGCCCTCTATACTCTACATTCGTGTTTGATTGGCTCTGCCTTAGAATAACCATCAAGCTTGGAAATAGCTGTTGCTCAGCAATTAAGCCATGCCATGAAAAGTAGCCAGACCATCAAGTGTGTTCATGTTGAGTTCAACATTATCACCGACCCACTCAGTAAAGCTGCTACGATATGGCTGGATATTCAAACCAGTGTGATCGTCACAAATAAAAGATTGTTTAAATCTAGTTATTTCATCATATGAAATACACATACCGAATCTAGACAGTTCGGTTACAAGCCACTTCAAACTATATAAATGATCCAATTGTACTGCAAGACCAAACAAAAAACGGGTGAAATTAATGACCATGGTTGACATGATTGAAAATACTATGGCATATGGAAATTTTGTTGACTTCATCAGAAACTAGTGTCTCAATGAAAAGGTTCAAAGATGGTGGAACCCATGCCTTACGAATACTTCTATCGATTATTTCATCGACAGTTGGATAACAATCTTTTGAATGACTAGCTTCACGAATTTGCAATCTGAACAGTCTAGCTGCAGCAACAATTATTCGTTCACTTTCCTCAGCAAAATCTTCTTTCCTATCAGCATACCATTTGGCATTGCTGATTGAAGATGCATGTTCTTTAAGCACACAACATCTCTATGACCCGAAACTTCAACAAATAATATATGGTCTCCATATTGCTCAATTAATTTTCTTTTCAGAGAAAAGTCTCAAATATAAATAATCTTCATTGCTGCCACAATCTACCAACATATGATGTCACAAATCAACTATGCTACACAAAACTATCACAACCCTCAGCCAGTCACATTTTAACTTGGCGCAATCTTCATGTTGACTGGGGCTCTGCAATACCAGCATCCAAGTGATTTCTATCAGAGAATCATGGTAAACTGCATCTGAGGCTGGCAAATTGAGCTCTAGTCTACTTGAAGACCTTGACCTGAAGAGCCCGAGGATCTCTTGTCACACAGAGCAAGAATGCCGTCACGAAACTAAAGAGTCCGAGCAAAGTGAATTGGAATTTCGCACGGGGTGTCGATCATCAAGGAAAGTCTGTTTAGTACAAAAAAATCAGTCATCTTGCCACATGAAACCATCGCATTGTGATCTCAACATCTTTGGCGGATTCGTTGCTCGAGGTCTTGTGAATTCTTTCCGACATCGAACACGAGCTCAAATATTTTCAGGATTTGACTGCTTGCAAGTAACTCTGAAGGTTTTCATTCTTGTGCACTGAACTGTAATGGACGAGTGTTTCGAGTACCTCAGAATGAATGTTAGCTACCTCTTCTGTGCTTTCTTCAAAGCTCTTACCACACAATACAAAACAGTCTGCAGTCTGCACTCAATGTAACTAGGCTGTCTGTATCCTATCACAAAAAATAAAATCCATGTAAGCTAAACCTAGACATAAAACCTGAGGTCTGCCAGAACAACTATTGGTCATTAGGATTAAACATTTGTTTATCTAAAGCATAGCCCACAATAAAACTTATCATATATAATACAATAGTTTCTATAGACAATAAATATCCTGTTTTTATGGTATGGAATTGGCAAAAACATTGTCCTCACAAGAATATCGCATATAGCAAGGTCATTTACAATAATAATCATCACACAACAGAATGTTGTAGAGAATGGGTAGAAATTACTCCTTAAACATATTAAAGACATGTCTATATATTTTGGGTGTGGGAGTAACCCTTCTCGGTGTGACCAGCGAAGATGTAAAAAAATAAAATCACATTTTTTCAGAATATCTTATACATATATTGTAAGTTGACCACAGAACAGTATTGTCAAAACCTAATCCAAGAGCCATTGCAAGTTCTGAAGAACTGGGTAATCTAATCACATTTCTAAGTATTAGTAATAATCATAAAATACATTTAAGCAAGCACAAATGGCGAGCAAACGGCAAATACAACTTACATGAGAAAGCATTTCGATTGGAATAATTCTGTCAACTAGAGGCACTAAACCTACTTTATATCCCAGTGTTCTCAAGTTAAAAACAGCCTTGAAAACCAATCAATAGTAAAAGAAAATCCTGAATAAAACCGACTGGACGGACGATAGTAAATTATAAAAACAGCAGGCATATATGAATTTGACATGCGGCTTTCCATACCAAGTATCCAATATCCGAATGTGAATATAAAAAAAACTAAAAAGAGATCGAGGTCTGTAGTTTACAAAACAAATACCAAAAGGGCAAGAATAATAAAGGAGTAAGAACAGTCTTGGAGGAGACCGCATAGGATAGTGGAAATGATTGCATATTGTAGAAACTGCACAGCATTTAGCATCTGTATGCCGTGTTGCTAAGTTGATTTGAATACGATAATAGTTTTATAAACATGGTACATACTTACTTCAATACTACCACGATTTTGTAAGGATACATCTACTGCGGCCGAATGTTTGGCCGCGATACAGGCGAAAATGCTACTTCTATGGCCGAACCCATACAAAATTGAGCGACTGAAGACCTCTGTGCATGCGTAACCATTGGCGCATGCACACTGTTAAAAACACCCAAAATTTGTAATATGCGTCGTGATGGTCAGATTAGGCGTCGTGAGGGTCGTTTAGGGTCAGGGTTAGGATTAGTGTCCCTTTTAGAAATATGCGAAGAATTTCGGCCGCAGAAGTTATTTTTCAGTGCGTCTTTAGGCCGAACTGAAATAAATAAAAAGTTAAATAAATGACTGCTCACCGAAATGCCAAGTGGCTTTCAGCCGCAGAAGCGCTTATCCAATTAGTAAAAAGATCAATAAATAACAGCTCACCGAAATGCCAAGTGGGAATCCTCTTGTCACGCCTTTTATAAAACTCGAGGTAATCATATTGTGTGTAATAAGTTTCATTTCGCCAGACTTTGTAAAACAATATAACAGACATAAAACGCACGTTGTCCCGATCTGTTGCTTGTTTTGATTCTTTACTGTGCATCCGAAAGTAAGTAAATATGTAAGTATGTATGTTCATAAGACTGCGTGAGAATCACGACTAATTGTGTCTGTTTGGGCTTGATCTTGAATTTGTGAGTGACTCCACCAAAACCACCTCTTCACAAAACCTTGATCATAATCAAATATTTATGTGGCGTCATTTTAAGTCAGAGGCGCTCCCGATTTAGGCCAGCGTCTTCCCTCAGCAGTGGCGGTTCTAAGGGGTGGCTCGGGGTGGCCATGGCCACCCCAAATAAAGGCTGGCCACCCCAAAAAGTGTGCTAAATATTTCATATATGTTTATATACCTATATATATTGGCCTTATGATGTACGAGATTTCATTATGACGTCGCAGAAAAGTCACTGATTCCCGTATAGGCTACAGTTAGGCATATATATATATATATATATATATATATATATGAGCATATATATATACACGTTGTAATTAATATCAATCAATCAATCAATCAATCAGTGCAATTTATATAACGCCTCTTCAAAATAACTATTCAGAGGCGCTCCCGACCCAGGCCTGGTCAAAAAGGAAAGTCTTGAGAAGTTTATAGAAAGAGCCAGACAGGTCGCGCGGGAGAGAGCGCAAGTTAGATGGGAGGTTGTCCCACACACGAGGACCCACAATTGCAAAAGCTCTATTTTGTCTGGTTGCGGTAGGAGCATGTGGAACCACAAAGTCGCCTCTAGAGGCCGAGCGGAGAGATCGGTGACCAGAAGATGCCGAAGTTAAGGTGAACAGATCGGCAGATCCCTAAGATATACAGGCGCATTGCCCACAACACAGTGCCAGACAATAGAGGAGATTCTATATTGAATGCGCTGCCTAACCGGAAGCCAGTGAAGGACGTCCCGCATGTACGTAGAGATGTGGCCAAATTTAGGAACACAACCAATCAAACGAGCTGCAGCTCTTTTAACCCCCTCCAATGGTTGCAATCGGACCTGAGGGATCCCACAGAAAAGAGAGGAACAGTAATCTAATCGATTAACGATAAAGGCATGAGCCAAAGTGGCAGCAGAAGATGAGGAGAGAGAGTGGGAAACAACCAGCAACTGGCGCAAGAAATAATAGCAGGAACGAGTCAATGCAGAAATGTGCTTCACAAAAGACAGTTCTTGATCTAAAACTACCCCCAGATCCCTGACACAGGTGGAGAATACAAAGTTAGGGAATTCAGAAGACAGAGAGCCCAAATCGAGCTTGTTCAGCTGCTGGCGGGTACCAAGCCCAATATATTGAGTTTCCTGCGGATTAAGTCGCATTCGATTTGATGATATCCAGGCAGTTAGGGTATCTGTAGCTTGAGACATTCTTCGGACTGTAGAAGAAGCCTGGGATGATGAGCAATGCACATACTATAAATATATAAGAATATATATATACATATAACTGAGGGACCATTTTCGTTTATTAATACAACATTGCCGTTAAAAAATGATAATAATAATATTATAATAATCGAAGTTTCCACAAAAGATTACAGCATCCGTTGCTATTTGTATTTATCATATCAAACAGTCATTTGATGCACAATCCAGCTTATGACGTCATCGTAATTTTTCTTTGTTCTCTTAGTATGTTGGATCCCCATTCGATTAATTTTTGTCGAGAACTGCAGATGAAGAAGACGACTAAAAGGACGACGAAAGATGTCAAAAAATACGACAAAAAATATGCAAAAGCGACGAACGACGTCGAAAATGTCGAAGAAGATGCCGCTCGAGCGAATTCGACGATTGAGGTGAGTTGAGTAACTGTTGAATAACTGTTGAGTTATTTGATGAAAGTGTGACGTGACTATGAAAGTAATTTTGTAAAGAGTCACAACATAAAAATAAGAACTTTTATGACGTGCGCAGGCCTGCTCATCCTACTGCATTCGTTCATGTCCAAAGAGCATAGGTGTGTGGTTGGCAGCCCCTGATTCTGCTCTTTCGCGAGATGTTATGCATTGTGATGTCTGGTATTCGGTTGCACTGTGGCTCTGTGCATTTGTACTTTGTTATAGTAGTAGTCCTGCTGGGCCTCTGGAGTGGCTTAAATCCCGTAAGCTCAAGAAGACAGGGAGCCCTTAGAGGGGCTTAAAGTGCCGTAAGCTCAAGAAGGCAGGGAGCCTCTGGAGTGGCTTAAAATCCCGTAAGCTCAGTTTGTCGATAGTTCTATGTTGTTTCTTGTGTCGTTGTCTCGCAATGAGCCGAAGGATAAGAAAGCGAAGGATTGAAGTAAAGATTAGAAGGAAGAGGTGTTGGAGGTGGTGGTGGAATCGAGATGAACGTGGAAATACTCCGCTGCACACTCTCACTCAAATTGTCGGCGAAGGAGGTTGGAGGAAGCGCAGTTCATCTACTGGATAGACATCGATAAACATTTCCGGACTTGTCAGCCATGCGCAACAGCGGTTTTCGACGATTATGCTCGGGCAGAGTTTACAGAACAGTTTGTAAACGTTCCTGGTAATGAAAGTCATCAAGAGGTGACGAAATGTCAGTATGATGAACTTGAAGCTGCATTTCAAAATGTATCATTGAATATCTCATGATTAAAACATTTTATTTTTATGTCTTGCGGTGTTCTGGTTGCTTGTTCAAACTTAATTACGGCGAAAATTTCAATCGCAATCATACGGTTGGCCTATTATTATAGTGTTGAGATTGGCGTGTGTTTGGATGGTGGTTTTAAGGGCACAGCTCCAATATTAATGCGTTGCTACTATTAGACACTAAAAATATAGAAAACCAATTTCTTCAGCCACCATATATACATTAGAACCGTAAACTAAAAATCCTCTAAATTATTTTCAAGATATATGTCCCTGAGCTAGTAATTAGTGCAGGAAACTTTGGACTTTGATTTTATTACATTGGAAGCTTAAATGGATCGTATAGAATGGTCTTAATGTGTTTGTAATTATTTGCCCAAAATCAATGGACCAATGCAAAATATAACATTCCTAGGTCTATATATGGCACTATTAAATTCCGGTAAAGGAATTTTATGTAGGCCCATAATAGCTATATGGCTAAACATTATGTCATTGCGAGCGAAATCAGTCTCTTCATTTAGTGCTAACTCAGTCAATCGTAGCCAACTTACTTTAATCTAATCAGCCAACCGCGACTATCTTATTAACTTTAATCAAAGCCAACCGCGCCAACCTTAATTAGGCCTACTTTAATCTTATAAGCCAAACCGCACCCACCGTGAGTTAATCACTTTAACCTAATCAGCTAACCTCATGAGTAGTTGAAAGTGTAGCAGTCTGGCCCAAAAATATACACAAACCTAAGCTCTAGGTCAAACGCTAACCTATAGGTTACCATTTCATTTTTAACCCACCCTAGGTTACAAAATGTCTAAGATATGCACAAACCTAGGTCCATGGTTCAAACACCGACCTATAGGTTACCACAATATTGCAAATCCGACATAATTCATGCACAAACCTAGGACCTAGGTCAAATCTTCTACCTATAGGTTACCACAATATTGAAAATCCGTCACAATTCATGCACAAACCTAAGCTCTAGGTTAAATCCCTAGGAATTTCCAAAAGTTTTCGATGAGTCAGCAGTTTTGTCGAGACCTATCATCTTGGTTAAAAACACCACCTATACTCCCTATAAGTCAAAAGCCAAGGGAATTTTCAAAGTTTTCGACGAGTCAGCAGTTTCGACGATGAATCATCACGTGACCACTAAATTTTGATTAATTCAAGAATTAAAGGATTCAGGGTAACCCAGCAACTTCATTAGCGATTTCTTCCCATGTTTCCTAACAATCTTTTCGATTCTAAATATTTCTTGAGTACTTTTTTGTAGATCCTGTTCGTAAAATGAGCCCTGTATTTCTTCTCTATTATAATCAGTAATCTTATAAGTTGGATGATCCGTGTATTGAATCTGGAATACTGTAAAAACTTCTTCCGTCTATCTAGGTGTGTACCCCTTTTCAAATATGTTCTTTTTCTTAGTTATTCTAACTTTATCACCGATTGAAAACCTAGGCACAATAGGTTCCGAAATCTCATCACCGTACAAATTCATAAAAACAATCTTCTCGTTCACTTTGACACTAGCTTTAGCGGGCGTCATTTTAATAGAATTATGTCTTGTTTCATTATGATTACTAACCATATCGCCTAACACTTCGATATATCTCCTTGTTGAATTAGCTGTAAAGTACTTAAACATTTTCTCTCGCATAGTCCGGTTCCATCTCTCAACTACGCAGGATTTTTATTCATTCTCAGTAGAGTACAACTCAACCAAATTCTTTACGTCTTTATTACAAAATTCTTTTCCTTTATCCACCCACACCTTACCCGGTGTTCTGCCGCTCACTAATATTTTCAAGATACCAAAAGCTGTAGATTTTCCACTCTTATCATATAACGGCACGATCCACCCGTACTTGGAAAACACATCTATTACGGTTAGTAAGTAATTCACGCCATCGTTATCTTTAGCGAATGCCTGCATATCGACTAAATCAGCAGCCCAAATTTCATCTATTCCACCAGCGAACACCTTCCTTTTTCTAAAATGCCTTACTACAGGTTTATGCAATTCATTCGCTAATTGATTGGTCAATTTCAGATCGGGTTGTAATTTTAAGCTTTTTTTAAACCTAATCGGAGACTAGCTTCAGTAGATAATATAGGTTTGACTATAGCCCTCTCTATTCTCTCCCGTAAGCTAGGATTAGGTATATTATTCAATTAATTAATCATCGCTCTGTCGGCGATATTCCTAGAAGCCGTAACCGCGTGCTGGTTGTAAGCTAAATCATGATAATATGCAGCATTATCGACTCTATCAACGGGTTTCGACCAATCTTTAGGAGTTTCATCAGGATTCAATCTCAAATCTAGTCTAGTTCCTGGTGCTGTAAATTGATGTCCCGGCAAGTGCATCTCACCTGGAAATCAAATCCGCTTTACGCAATCTCGTATAACCTACCAAATCGCTCTGTTTAGCAATTTTTCGTAATTCAATAACATTTTTCTTCGAGTATTCCATTTTATATTGGGGTGACATGTCTTTAAGTAGAACTGTGGAAATATTTTCTGGTTTATTCATTTTATATACACAGGATTTTGTTGTTGTTGAACTGCTGACTCGTCGAAAACTTAGGAAATTCCCTTGGCTTTTGACTTATAGGGAGTATATGTGGTGTTTTTAACCAAGATTATAGGTTTCGACGAAACTGCTGACTCATCGAAAACTTTTGGAAATTCCTAGGGATTTAACCTAGAGCTTAGGTTTGTGCATGAATTGTGACGGATTTGCAATATTGCGGTAGCCTATAGGTAGAAGATTTGACCTTGGACTTGGTTTATGCATGAATTATGTCGGATTTGCAATATTGTGGTAACCTATAGGACGGTGTTTGAACCATGGACCTAGGTTTGTGCATATCTTAGACATTTTGTAACCTAGGGTGGGTTAAAAAATGAAATGGTAACTTATAGGTTAGCGTTTGACCTAGAGCTTAGGTTTGTGTATATTTTTGGGCCAGACTGCTACACTTTCAACTACTCTCATGCAATCACCTTAATTAATTTAATCTAATCAGCCAACCGCAGCCATCTTCATTAATTTAATCCAGGAATCGATGTTTTTAAAACGGTTCAATTATGCCTAATGCTGTTAATTAGGAATATCGGTAAATTAAGTTGGTTCATTTGGTCGGTGTACATGAAGACGCTTCAAGACGGCTATTAGCATCGTACGTTCAAATGTCATTTGACGCGTGTAAACGAGTAAACGGTTTCCAGTAGATCGTTGACGAAATCAACTTTCATCGTTGTCTTCGTGAATTCAACGTAGGAGAATCCGTAGTAGAATCCAAAGTAGTTGACAGTCAGCCCCCAATCGTTCAGAATCTCTCCTCCGATCGGACTATACTCGTAAAGGCCTCGTCCTCCAGCTCCTGTTATCACGTAATCGATGTTAGGGTCGACCGTTTCTGTTATATGCTCTAGGTTGTGATCGTCCCCTGCGAAATATGCATCCACTCCGTAGGCCTCGCAGACTGGCACGAGATAATTTACCAGGGTCTGAGTGCTCGGAGCGTGACCTCCTGCACAGTACGGTGGAGCGTGTCCAACCATTATCTTCCAGTCAGCCGTGGATGCTTCCAGCGTCTCGTTGAGCCACTGGAGTTGAAGGTCAGGGTTGTTCTTGCGAGATATGAGTCCGGTGGTGTCGACAACGAAGAAGTGGATTGTGGCATCGCCTTCAACCACTTGGAAATCGTACCTGAGGACCAAAACAAGGGTAGTTGCTCATTTAAGTTATCAGAATCAGCGATAAATGAAGATGATATTAGTTGCCCTCTATATATACATGTACATATATATATATTATACATAACATATATATATATATAGGATATATAATATATAGGTTGAAGTCTGCTATGTATATGTGACTTATGAAAGGATACGATCGGTTCATTGTGTTCACCCACACGCACATGGAACTGACCTTGTCTCCAATATATAGGCCTACATGTATGCCTATATAATATACACAGATACGCGTATGTAGGCCTAAGTGTATATTATGTGCATAGGGCCTATATGTGTATATATATATATATATATTGGTTGTGATCGTCCCCTACGAAATATCTGTCCACTCGCGTATATAGGCCTATGTCTCTATGCATACGAACGGTGGTAGGTAGGCCTAGGCCTATTTGAGCCAGCAATAAGTTATTTGCAAACATACAATACATACATACACAATTATACAATACAAATGCATGTATATTGTATACGTGACGTATTGCGTGTACCAATCAATGATAATGGCCTTGATCCTGAGATTGTATAATGATTATGAAAATGATGATGATGACGACAACGTTGACGGTGAATATTACAATAAAATTTATGACTGAGTGAGCTAGTGAGTGAGTGAGCGAGCGAGCGAGCGAGTGAGCGAGTGAGCGAGTGAGCGAGTGAGTGAGTGAGTGAGTGAATGAGTGAATGAGTGAATGAGTGCAAATCTTACCAGAGCCATGGAATGTACCATCTTGGCTCCGTTTCCGCGAATTCCACCTGGAACAGTTCCCGATCGTCGCGGATACCGTAGTCATGGTTACCAATGGTGATGACCCATGTGAGGGCATCGATGTTGGGTAGGTCGTACACCCACCGCCAGGTGGTGTTGAAGCGAGAGTCGTCGACAGCAAAGACCCCGTCGGGGTAGAAGTTATCGCCCATGGAGAATATGAAGTCACACACGTTACTTCCGCACCACGTGCTCATGGCCGCCGCGACGTTGTATTGGTCCTGGTTGTCATCACCCCAATCCCCGACGGCAATGAACTTCAGCCCTACAATACACAGTAGGTCAATGATCGATCGCACCTTCGTTCATATGGCAGCATTTTAATCTCAGAAGCCGGTGGTTCATTTCGAGTTAATTGTACAGCCATTCGTTCACTTGTTCAGCCATTCGTTCACTTGTTCAGCCATTCGTTCACTTGTTCAGCCATTCGTTCACTTGTTCAGTCATTCGTTCACTTGTTCAGTCATTCGTTCTCTTGTTCTCCATTCGTTCACTTGTTCAGCCATTCGTTCACTTGTTCAATCATTTTTTCAATCATGCATTCAGACCGTTCACTCATTCATCGAGTTCACTCATTCGTTGTCGCATTCGTTCTCCCTTTGTTCATACGTTCGTGCGTTCATTCGTCCGTTCTCTTGCTTTTTTATTTCGTTCGATCCATCTAACATTTATTGGAAACATTGATAAACATATAACTAACCTGAGCTACATCCAACCAGAACAGCAATGATGAACACCAACGAATTCTGTGTAAAAAAAGCCTCTCGATAATATTAATCGAATATTCGTTTATTATATATACTTCATATACTCATTCATTCATTACAGAGATTTATATAGCGCCCCTGCAAAGCTACTACTCAGAAGCGCTCCCGACCCCGACACGGCTGAAAAGAACAGTTTTGAGGCGAGTATAATGGGAGTCAGAGTGGACTCTTGGCGACAACCGCAACGCCAACGGGAGCGTGTTCCAGAGCGAGGGACCAACCACGGAGAAGGCACGGTTCTGTTTAGTAGTTGTACAAGTAAATGGGACAATGAGCAGGTCTCGCTAAGTAGAGCGGAGAGAGTGGCGACCTGGTGCACTCAAAGTATAGAGTGACAGAGATTGGGAAGATAGGCAGAGGTGAGACCTACATGTAGCAAAGACCGTCATACCAAAGAGATGGTGCGGTACGAGATTCGCGGTTGAAGGGGGAGCCAGTGGAGAACATCCAGCACATAGCCGGAGACATGGCCAAATTTTGGAATGCGTCCGACAAGATGTGCAGCAGAACGCAGGACCCGCTCAAAGGCACCGCAACCGCCCAGCTAGAAGGTCTGCATATAGAGTGAGCAACAGTAATCCAGCCGGGCTGCAATGAAAACGTAGCCACAGAAAATAGCCTGGTGGTTTTAATCCCAGCAAGGCTGAAGTAAATGAAAAGCTTTACGTTGACACACTGATACCCTCACTCTTTGAAGACTGCAGGTCTGTTACCATCTGATTTCATTTTCCAGGACAGAGTTGACTCAAGCCTCAATACTTTATTGCCACCAACTGCAGTGACTTCATTGACAAAGATTAATGGACACTAAACTCTCCAGACCTTAACCCTCTCAATTATCACGTCTGGGGAGCTATGCTTGAGCGCTGCAAGACATTTCACCCCAATCAACGAACATCGAAGAGCTGAAGAAAGTCTTGCAGTTGATATGGGACCTGCTGCAGTAGCGCTCAATCAACAAGGCTACACTGAGCTTCACAAAGTAATTTCGAGCTTGCGTGAAAGCTGGGGCGTACACTTCGAACATGCTTTGAGATATATTGCTTAACAAATTTTTGATTTTGCAATTATAAGTAGTGTCATTTGAGATAGAAAAATACCAGTGCCTGTCCATTTTTCTGCGTAATTGTGAAAATACGGAATATTAAATTTAGACAGCTGTAATATTTAAAGCAATGAAAAATGTTTAATTTTTAGGGATTGTTTGCAAATCTTTCCTCTGTCAATCTTAAGAAGTTTGATAAAGATATCCCTATAAGTTGTGGAGAAAAAGCATTTGTTTTGGTGGGTTATTTTTTTGAACCACCTCGTATATACCTGCTGATGACGAAATTATTTTAGCATCTTGCCGTAATCATATTTCTTACTTATTTATTAGAATTAAAGCGAAACATATATACAAATTATGCCAGTTGAAGAAACGTAGAGCCTATGAGAAACGGAGAAAACCTGCTAATTCTTGTTCTTAGATGATGGCAATTGAATTGACCTAGTTATTGTTACTTACCATGGCAACGTTAAAGTCGTCTTTTCAAATTCTCACTTAATAATTGTTTGATGGGAGTACAACCTCCGTGTGGTGTTGAAGGTAGTTGGACGAAAAGTACCAACCACCTAGAAACGTAGTCGTCGATCTAGATACTTAATATAGGATATATTCATTACAGATATATCCATCACCGACCTTCACGTTTAATCGCCGTGAGATCGGCCAGATGGCCTTGATAATACTTTTTATACGGAAGACGTTTTTGCCGCAATTCATGGCAATAAAATTGATAAGCACAGTCAGACAATAGTTTTGACGCTTTGAAAACTTCCGCTGAACTATGGCAGATGATGGGGGGAGGGTGATTGGCAACGGCAGAGGAATCCTGTGAGTTTGTCAGAGGATTTGAAACAGAAACGTGCTCTCTCTGTCTCTCTGTCTGTCTGTCTGTCTGTCTGTCTCTCTCTCTGTCTCTCTCTCTCTATCTATCTATCTATCTATCTATCTATCTATCTATCTATCTCTGTCCCTGTCCCTGTCTCTGTCTCTGTCTGTCTCTCTCTGTCTCTGTCTCTGTCTCGTGACCTCATAGAGCAAGTTAATTTTCTACATAAAGGGAAAGGAAGAAGGTAGAGAGAGGGAGAAAGGAAGAGGGAAGGGAGGGTGATATAGGTCACCACCACTTTTTTGGAAGTAAGTGAACCTCTTAAGTGTCGTATTGCGTGGCATGGCATTGTTTGGAGGTTTTGTTTTAGCGCTTGACATTGTAGTGCTAGGCTAGTGTTAAAAACAGGGCATAGGCCCTACATTTAGTTAGAGCTTTCTGCCCCACATGGGTCCCTAAAGCTACAACGAGTACACTGACCTTGCACTCTCGGTGGTAAGATGAGACGGCGAGGGAGATGATTGTCCACACGCCCTCGTAGGCCAGTGCTAATAAGACTAAGTCGCTGACACTTCGTACCCATGGCTGCCTCAGAGTTAGCCCAAGGTGCTGCTCTTCCGCTTCATTGTACACTACATGGTATTTCGAAGTTAACGTCCATCGCAATTGCTTATGCGCAGTACTGTAATGTAGTGTAAATTTGGCACTCACAATGTCACAGTCATGCTGGACGGACTCTCGGAGACAAACCCTCTCGTGAAGTCAATGCAGTGTTCGATTTGTCCGGGGGAGGGTCAGGTGCTGGTCCCCTCAGATTCAGCTACATGGAAGTTGATATATGCGGAATTCTTCATGTTCCCAGAAAATCTCATCAGGTCATAAATATGATTAGAGTTGTTTCATTTTTGACAAATCGAACCCTGGGTCAATGATAAGCCTCTTACTTACAATAAAGTATATGGCTCTCTGCCAGCGTTCCCACAAACATCTTGATGGGCCCTCGACCATATCCAGCGATATCTCTTCTTGCCATATCCTTTCAAAATATCCCACCGCACCCAACCATATTTCATTACAGAATTCCTACTGTTTTTGTGAGATTACATATACCGTATGTCTTGCTATTGGACTTTAGCCAAAATAACCGTCAACCAAAAGGTTGTTACTGTTCAGCAGTACCAGCGCTGCCAAAGGTATTAACGAGTGCTTCACGCCCTAATTAAGACACCTAAAGTCGCTATATAAATTCTTTCCCCAAATAGGCTAAATCGATATAAATTGTAGGCCTTCTTATAAATATCTAACTTGCAAGGAATGTCTTAAACATTTGTATTTGACAATACAATTTATTCACACTGAAGGAACGAGGACTAGCATAATAACAACATTTGAATAACGGCCTAACGACAGCTCAAACTGTTGTTTGAACTGCTTTTAAATTCGAGATGTTAATTTTAACATTTCGATAAGCGACACCGCAATTATGTGAGCTGTAGACGAGTCGTAACGAAGGCGTTTGCTTCTAAAGTACCGTAAGTCATGCTGTGATATGCAGCTGAATCTCGTTTTCGTGGCTCAAACTCAGCCTGTCAAGTCCAAAGAATATTCATTAGGGTAACTGGCCTTGACTGGCTATGAGTTGGAGGAGCTGTGTCGTAGAGGCTGCGTGCTTTGCGTCCCACGGCGCATATATTCCTACGACGAATGCACATATATTTATTAAACGAGTTTCTCTTGCTTAATCAGAAAACGCTGGGAAACCCTGATTCCACCATTCAGCTACGACTCACTACCCACTCGTGGTGGGTACTCAGTAGATTTTCTCAAGCAAGTGTGCGAAGATTACATCTCTAAGCTGCAGCGACAGATACTTCACTTCGCGCATGCAGTTCAGCATCTGCTCTCGCTGGTTGCATCCAAGTCCAACATCAGCAGCGTCAGTAGTAGCAGCAGCGGCCGCTTTGGATGCGGCCACGGTCTCTCGGAGCCTCAGACAGAGGTCGCTAGCGATGACACCCACCTGCCGACGCAATTCCTCATCCCCCATGAGCTTCTTTGTGACTGCGTCGCTCGTGTAGACTAGCTTATGAGCCGCCAGAACAACCGTTCGACTGAGCGCCGCCAGTTCATTTCCGCCAACCTTCCCATCACTCACAGCGAACAAGAAGTCACGTGTCGCAGCGTCGACGGCAGCGAAATGACCTCTGACCTGGTCAGCATAAAAATGAACAATTTCACGGTCAATGCCGACCAAGAACTCGGAGAAGAACCCTTGGATGGCAGCTGGATTGGAAGAGGAAGGAGAAGCATCCCTTGATCGGGAACACGTTATCCTCATCGTCTGCTCTGTGTTGGAACGCAGAGCATCCAGTCGCTCCTTGAACTGTGGACTCAGTCCGCCCAAGTTTCGCCCAGTCGCTGAACCCGTCTCTGGTCTGAGGGGCTCTGCCTCGTTGACCTCGCCCATAGCCTTCGCCTTGCCATCAGCTTTGACCCCGGAGCGGTCAGCCAGTCGACCGACAAGGGCGCAGACGTTACGCCTCAGTTCCAGTTCAGCTTCACTGGCTATGGCAGCGTAATCACTGTCTTCTGCGTTCATGTCCGCTGAATCACTGTTCCCTAGAAATGTCGCCTGACTATAGGGCAGCGGGGGCAGTGGTCGGTTGTGGATGTGTGACCTCGGCTCCAGTTTAACGGGATACGGTGCTGGCACGATGACTGCTGGCGGTGCTCCTGACACAAAGGAAACTGTTGGAGAGGATGGTGGAACCGGAGATACTGCGCGGATATTCCTCATCATTACTCCCAGTGGAGATTGAGCCGATGGATTGATCGGAGATGGAGTCTGTAATTCACGGACGGATCCCGACCCAGAAATCTGAATCATATTTGGTGGAATCGGGGACCCGGCTCCGAATTCTCTCGGAACCCCTGTACCTGGAAGTGGAGACGGACGCATCATAAGCGGCGATGCGGCTCTGAACTTCTGCAGTGCCTCCTGGGATAACTGTGTCAGAGGAAACGCCGCCTGGAAGTCCTGGGCTCCGCCACAGATGGCAAGAGGGACAGGTGGAGGTGGAAGTGACATTGGCTGAGGAAGAATCAGAGCAGAGTTCTTCCCGACGAGCTCGGACATGGTTGCCAGTGAAGAGACGATGTCGTGGGTCAAGGTCATGAGTGAATTCAGTGCGTCCCTAAGGCTGCCCCGATTCGTGCGTCCAGCAGGTGAACCACCCTGTGAGGTGCTGATGACGAGGTCGACTGTTGAGCCGAGGTCCCGAGACATGGTGCGAAGTATTTCGAGTTGCTGAAGGATGTTCTCTGAAAAGTCACGATTCGTCAGCTGCATGGCATTGGCCAGGACGCCCGTTCCCAGATCGGCAACCTCCTTCAGCGCCGTTCGGAGGGAAACGCAGCAGAGCTTCATCTGCGATACGTCCTCCTCTCGACGACGACGGCACGTGGAGGTGGAGTCGAACCCTAAACAGAGCTCGCGAACCTTTGCCACTTGGCTGCGAACGGTTCGATCGAGAGAATCCATTAGATCGGCCACGGAATCCGGGTCCTGGGGGCAATCGACGTAGATGCCGGTATCGACGAATGACAACTGAAACTCAGAGTTGTCGCTTTCAATTCTTGCACGACGGGGAGCGTCAAGCGTCCCCAGGGGTTCGTTCGGATTTCTCCGGCATGTTTCGGCAATCTTCGGACACGCGACTACGTCGTAGCCGAGTCTAGGAGGGGGGCTTGGTAGGATTGAGGCCGAATGGGGTCTCGTTGGTGAAAGAGTTCCGCAGCTTCTAGGAACGGAGTACTCGTCAAGAACGGAGTCCCTCTCATATTCACTTCTTTTTTGAAGGGAGGGTATTCGTAGTACACACACTTCCGCAGATCTCCTGGACTCATTCCTGTGACCACCAAGCCTAGATAATCTCGGATCCTCTGATCTTCCATCTCCGATCAACCTTGGCATTGTCATAGAACTTCCATGTTTGTTCCAGGTTTGATTATAGGATTGTTGGTGATTGTTTGGCTGGAAGGACGGGTGAAGGCGGTTCTGTTGTGGATGAAAGATCTGCAAGTTTTCCGTGAGCTGTGAAGGAAGATTTTGATTCAGTGGGCCAATGGAATCATAGAGCAACTCACCGGATCCACATCCTTGCCACTCCTTTCCATTTGTATTCGGCGATGGACACCGCATGACACCACCGTGAGACTTTTCCGAGGAAACTTCGTCCTCATCCTCAACACACACTCGCACATTTCCTAGCACATTTCCTGGTATATTCGCCGGCAAGGTGGCCGATGCACTCCCTGGTAAAGTAGTGTGTGTGCTGTTTGGCACATTGCCAACGCTACAGCCGGGTATCTTGCCCTGAACCTTCCGCGGCACGTTCCCCATCGTGGACGGCACTTGGTACTCTGTCTGTTCAGCATCCTTTGCCATGGATGTCCTGGACGGAAGTGTCCGATGACCTCTTGGAGAATCGTACGTGACCTCACTCTGCGTCGGAGGTACGTCATAGACAACCTCCTCTGGTCTTGAACTTCCGGTCACGTGGTTACGAACGGCGGCTTTTCCGTTCTGCAGTGATGATGGCGGAACGTCATAGATCTCTTGTGGGTCGATCTGTTGTTGATCGGTCGAAGTGTTTGCATCGTCGACGTTCAATCCTTTCGGTGCCTGAAACAAAATTAGACCGCGGTGATGAATATATGGAGAAGAAAGGAGGAGTCACGCAAGCTAGACCTGAGACAGCCAATAGCAAATGCTCTGTTTAAATCGATAAAAAATAAATGATTGGTTTATGAATGAATTGATTGACTGACTGACTGACTGATTGACTGACTGATTGGTTGATTAACTGATTGATTGACTGACTGATTGGTTGATTGATTGACTGACTGTTGATTGATTGATATCGTCCATTGACGATTCGAAGGTCCACCAATCGGAAGTTAGCGATTACTCTGGGTAACAGACTACTAACAGTAGTGTATGATATGCTGCAATACGTCGGGTTTCATTGAAACGTTAATAGGATTAGAGACAGCGGCTGGTAATTCAACGCATCCGATTCTGACGGCGCATAAGACTTCTGGTAAAACGGGCTTTGTTAGATTGTGTTATGGTCGTATTTGCTGTTGGCCAGAACGGATTTGGTGTGTATGATGCTTGGGTGTGTAATTATCTTGACGTATTTGACTGCAAGCCAGAAGGATGTTTGTAATATCTGTTGCAATTGGTCACCCAGGAGCCCACACACTCAGTTATTAGATGACTACAACCTCTACAGTGGCCTGCGTAGGCGGTGGGCAGATCAATCGAATTTGGAGAGAATTTGAAGGGGCGAGGCTGAGAAAGCAAATCCAATGCATGCATTAAATATCTATGGCTGCTTCATAGAGTTTGTCAAACTCAGCCTATGTCACATGATTGTCTTTCTTCTTAGTCTTCTTCTTGCTCTGCGTCTTTCTTATCTTCTTCTTCTTCGGATTCTTCTTTCTTTCTTTTTTTATTACCTTCATCATCTTTTTCTTCACCATCATCGTCATCTTCATCATCTTCATCGCCTCCACATCCTCCTACACTTCCATTTCCAACACCTTCTTCTACACCACCTCCTCTTCTTTTTTGCTTCATCTGACGACTGCCCTCTTTGCAAACACTACGTGTCTTGTCTTGCAGCGTACTCACAGCAGGATTGCTACTACAGTTGGGGCTAAACACTGAGCACTGAGCGGTCACTATAAGAGATGAGACGAGTGGATTTATTTGTATATCAGTCGGTTAGAAATGAACAGGGTCGAGGTCATATGGTCGCCAAATAAAAGCGTGTAAAACACTAACTGTTTACATTTATACACACCTGATTAAACAGTCATATGTAGTACAGTTCGTGTATAACCATTCAGACTCGTCTAAACAAAACCAACTGGCAAGAAGAACAGGTGCTCTGAGGGCAAAGTCTGACCATATCATGCATGAAATATTTTAATGAGACATCAACTCCAGGTTCATCGTGTAGAAATGGTAGATGGCAAAGCGGTAGGACATTTATTGCATATGTGAAATTCAATGGTTAGATGGATCGAGGGAGTTAGCGAGCTATTGGGAACTCTAGCACCCATAACTGATGTTTAAGTTATTCAGCGCCGGAATAACATGCGCCTGAGAGTGAATCGCCATTTTACCCCAGGTCTTAGTTCGTGTTAAAATAGTGTGACCAAATGTTCACAAAAAATGTCTGGTAGCTGAGCACATTCGTGTAGGAATAAACTCCGGTGTGCTTCGTATACAAGCAGCGTGAGAGTTTCTATGTATGTAGGTCGATATTGGCAATGGTTACGTCGCTCTGTATAATGAAATGCCTCAAACAGAATGAGTATACTAGCGATGGAGGTGGATGGTGTTAGCAGTTTCCGTTTCTCTTGAAAGACTCGGCTTCTGCAACCGATCATCCAACAGGGCCTGTAATCTCAGCTGGAGAGAACTCCACACACCAGGGGTCACACCCAGTCTCAGGTTTCGCAGGAGAAAGAACTGAAAGCAGATGATTGGCCGAACCAGGCTCACGCCATCCCATGCCACCCCTTCGGCAGACGGCTTCACACCGCTGTTCAAAGTAGGCCTACCAATGGTGTGGCGCTACAAAAATCGAATGTCTGTCTGACCATATCATTCGACGTCTTAATCTGTCGTTTTCTCTGTCTCTGTCTCTGTCTGTCTCTCTCTCTCTCTATCTCTGTTTCTGTCTCTGTCACTCTCCATCTCCGCAATTAATAGGAAACGGATCTGAATCTGATTGTCAGTTTAGCTTTACTGCTCCCTCGGTTGATGACTTAAACGGAACTTAAACGGATAACACGTCATAAGAGCCTCTTGTTGTTATTATCACGGCCATATATAAACAATCAATTCACAAATAATATAATTGTTGTTGCTACTATTATTATTATAATTATTATTTGTTTTTTTTAATTATTATTATTATTATTATTACTATTATCTTAACCATAATCGTCATCATCATCATCATCGTCGTCATCATCATCATCATCAATGCAGTGTCATGCATTCAATGTGTCCTGTATTGAGTCATAACTGTGGCCAGTCAGACGGATGTCTTATGTCTGGATATATACTGTAGGCAACACTGGCTGTGGTCTACCGCTTGATGCAAACCAGACAATTACTAACCTGTAAGCCTTCTGACCAATATGTACACACACACACACACATATATATATATATATATTACGGATGGTACCTAAAACAGACTCTGGCCTTAAGTCATCGGAGCATGGTCTGACCTCAACAAGGTCATTCTCAGCTAAGCATCGCTTGAAGCTGAGGTTATTCGGGAGTCTGCGTTTAAGAGGATAAAATGGTCCAAGAGATTAGCCTGTCAGCAGCGACGAAAACTTATCGCGGATATACGACAACGGAGAGAGAGAGAGAGATGGAATGAGGAGGGGGTGAGATGTCTGGCGCGAAAAGTAAAAAGCGTTACCCTGCCATCTGTATTTTTATATTGCCCCAAGAGCCGATGCAAATAGACCAGTCAGGCTGACTAACCCTACGCCCAGGTGTTGAAGGGCACACTTGAGATCAGGGGTGGAAAGGACCTTCGCTAACCCGCTATTTCATCAGTGTTCCTGTGGTTTTACTCCGCATGCCTGAAGCCTGCTGACAGCTGTACTTTGGTCTGATCCGAACCACGTTCGATGGAAGGCAGAAATAGCAGAAATAGAATGCAAGGCTAAGAATCGGTTGTTGAACCTCTGCTCTTCATGTAATTTCTACAGTTCACTAGATGTACAGAGAAACCAAGACAGATGAAGACAGCACTGAATAGATAATTAACAAAAATAATGACATAATATCACTTGAACTAATACAACGGATCATCTGACAAACGACATCGTCGCCAAATTGCAGGAATTGATTATGATGATAAAAACGATGATGATGTTAATGTTGATGTTAATGATGATGACGATGATGATTATGATGACGATGATGATGACGATGATGACCGATCGGATATCTACGGATATTTACAGTTGAGCAACGGGTACGTATACTATTCAAATCGTGTCCGATCCTATCCTACTGGGAGAATGGGATAGGATTGGGACGGTGTAGGGTCACCTTTACAAGAGACACGCCCTGATCACACTGGTCGCTACTGAAGAGAAGAATTTAATCGGCTTAACAAAAGTGATTACATCTGCCTTACTCTAATTTTACAGCCTCATGATTCGCGCACAGCATACCTCCCACCCCCTTGAGGACCGTAGTACAACGAATAAGACACTGGAGTGAAGAGCAAGCGAGTTCGATTCTCACTACCCATAAGATTGACTAGTCCTTTTTTCGCAAGGCGGTGACGTTGGTTAGCGCCTTGCATTGTTGCCAACAGTTAAATTCAACTCATGTAATCCATTTATACTATCATTGTAATCACACTGTGGTTAGTCAGTTTCAAATTAGACTAAAATATTATATATATATATACATATGATATATGCATACATCATGATTATGTATATTATGTATATAGATATATTCCCTCTCTTTGCAACTGCAATTTTCTTGCTGTCTCTCTTCCTTAGTTCTTATACATAGTATACAACTGTTACAACATCTATCATCTTAATTCGTAATGACTCGACATTTAGTCTGTATTATAACCTCACCTTATTAAGCTGCTGCCTTTCCTTCCATCCATCCTGATCCTCCATTGATCCTCCTTCTCCTGCTGGCACTGGCTGCTGCGGCTGTTGCCCTGGCCACCCCGTCGGCAGCACTCCGTCATCCAACCCAGCGTTGGACATCACCCTCAGTCGATTCCCAGGGGCGAGTCCAACCCTTCCATCGAGGTAGCACAGCCACCATCCGGTCAGTCCGTTGAAGTCCCTCTGGATAACCGTGAGGACATCGCCCTGGTTGAAGGTCAACTCCTCTGGACTCTCCGAAGAGTTGCTATACAAGGCACGAGCGGTAAACATCTACAATAGTAAACGATCAACTTCTGTAGCGCAATTCTTCACCGTAGCAAATTAGTCTATATAGACAACTTGGCCTAATTTTATGGGTGCTTTAAGTAATCATTCGCTTCAATCGGAAAACTAATTTAATATTGAATGTACCTAATTCCCACCATAATTAGGTCAACCATCTGGCCCATCCAGTGTCCGATTCGCCAGAGGGGTCAGAGGAACTGGTATTACCAACCTTCAGCTACAACATAGCCTACCAGTCCTTTCATGCATTTAGAGTTTTCGTTGCCCATGGCGTCTCTGGGGTGTACCTCTATGATGTTGTCCGGGTAACCACACTTGCCCGTCTCTTATATGCGCCCCCTGCATGGGAAGGTTTTACTAATGTTGCCCATCGCACTCAACTAAATCCTGTTTTGCGTAAGTTGGTACGAAATGGGATGCTCCCTTCTGATCAACCCATCTTTGTGATCGTACTGATGATTCCCTCTTCACATCTATTATAACAAATCCCGACCACATACTAGGAGGTTTGCTTTCACCGATTAATACCTCAGCTCGCCATCTGCGCCAACGTGTTCATAATAGGATCGTCCCTCGTGCGGATGACTTTACCCATAGTGATTTTATCATTAGGACGCTATATAAAAGTATGAATAGCTTACGTATATGATATGAGATTATAATAATTGAACTGTTCTACTGCTAAGCTTATATTATGTGTACCATTGATGTTTATTGTTTGTTTGTAGTCTTGTGCGATTGCAGACGTTATTGTTAAAGAAAATACTTACTTGTTTACTTGCTTACTTACTTACTTACTTGCTTGCTTGCTTGCTTGCTTGCTTGCTTCCTTACTTACTTACTTACTTACTTACTTACAAGGACGTCGATATAATGTGGAATTCTCATTGGCTGACCTCTTATTTTTCGATCTGACCCTGGACTCATACCACTACATTTATTTATATAAGTACACGCACAGCTAGAGAAGCACCAACACTTAACAACAATACATTGCCTACAACAGTGAAAGGTAAAGCGATTTGAATAGAGGAAAACCGACGGAAGATTTTGAACGGCTTATAATAAATTTCAAATATACAGTTTTCACCTATATGGGTCCCACCAGTTGGAACAGCCTCCCCTTCATCTTCGGGAGGAGCTGCTCCCTCTGTCTCTCTCTCTCTCTCTCTCTCTGTCTCTCCTCCTCACTTCGCCTCTCCCTCTCTCCCTCCCTCTTTCCCTCCCTGCCTCCCTCACTGCATCCCTCTCTGCCTCCCTGTCTCCCTCCTTCTCTTTCTGCGCCTGAAGACTTTCATGTTCTCCGTTTAGCCAAGTGTTGAGTCGTGAGCGCCTCTGATTCGTTTTGGCGCCATATATAAGTGCTCCAATACATTGCATCACATTACATAACACTACCAGAGTTCTAAAATTAGCAGCATTAAACTTTAAACAGGCATAATGATTTTAAGCAAAACTGACTCAGTCTTACCCAACCTACCAACTGACTTAAATCTCCTCTGACCAATATCGGTCCAGGTTTCTCATTCAAAGCTGAAAACACTTCTTTTCCACAACTCGTTTTCTTATTCCTTCTCTGCGGACTTCTGTCCCATTTATCTCTTACCTGCTCCAATTCCAGACATCACCTACCTATCCAACCTTCCTACACTTTATCAATTCATTGAACATCATTTAATAAATTCACGTCGTTTGGGCGATGTATAGCACCTTATATTCCGATTGGATTCCAATTAGACTCCGATTAGGTTCCGGTTAAATTCCGATTATATTCCGATTATATTCTGATTATATTCCGATTACATCCGATTAGATTCCGATTAGCCGAACCAAACAATTTCTCCCTAAACCCGTTACCAACGTCAACAATAGAATTTTAAAGAGAAAAAGAGAAGTTCAAACTAGTTTTGAATGTCGGCACTAGAACAGACCACTTCAAGCAAAACACGTTTATGTGTAGAGTGGCTGTACAGCCTGTGGCCACTGCTGATGGATGGAGTGTGTGTGTGTGTGCGAGAGAGAGAGAGAGAGAGAGAGAGAGAGAGAGAGAGAGAGAGAGTGAGAGAGAGTGAGAGAGAGAGAGAGCGTTTAGAGTCGGAACGATGACAGATGAGTTATACTTTAGCAACCATGCAGTCAGTTGGAGAATGAAAAACTGTCTGAACTGGCACCCAAAAAGCTTTCCACTAATATGCATATATATATATATATACATATATATATATAATAATTATTCATGTATGGTATATGTATGCATTATGCGTATATAGTATACATGAATGCATAGGTATACACATAATATATGTCTATACATATACATTATATAGTTATATATGTGTGTATGTATATGTAGGTGCGTGTGTTGGTGCGTTTCTGTGTGTGTATGTGAGTCTAGGTGTGGGTGTGTGTATGTGCGTGTGAATGCGAGTGTGAACACAAACACAGTCTGACACAGACTTAAATGTACATCATCTGTTTCCGATATACCTGAGATCAAACGACAGAACATTCTCACAGACAATGTGAAATTATACTGGCAGAATATTATGTATAATTATATAGGCATTATTTATTACGGGCATTTGTTTAATCAACAGCAGCAGGAGTCTGGCTTCTGAATTTGTCGAACATCCGATGTTTGGCATATAAACCACAAAGCAACTTTTATCTTTTGTGTATTTCATGATCTCTGCTACATTAGACAGATATTAATACACTAATATATATATATAATATATATTATGTATATATATTTAGGAAACTATTATCATTGGCCTCTTCTGTGTCGCTGTCTTTGTATCTCTGTCAATGTGTCTCTGTCTGTAGCTTTGGATTTGTCTCTGTAATGTTTGCATCTGCATCCCTCGTTCTCCATCCCTCCATCCATCCATCCATCCATCCATCCATCTATCTAACTAGCATAATACATACATCCATATCTTTATCAATTTATCAATGTACTGTCCATCCATCCGTTCATCCATCCATCTATCCATCCATCCACCCATCCATCCAGTCATCTAGCTATCTGTCTGTCTGTCTATCTATCCATCCATCTAACTATATGTCTATTCCATTCATTCATCTGTCCATCATTCTATATATATATATATATATTGTTCGACATATACCTTTGCGCCTCTTCTGTCTTTGTCTATCCTTCTCGCTTTCCGTCTCTCTTACTCGATTCGATATTTATAATCTTTTCAGAAGCGAAGCCTAGAGTAAACACTCACGAGTGGCTACGACAAATACAAAGAGAGAGAGAGAGAGAGAGAGAGAGAGAGAGAGAGAGAGAGAGAGGGAGAGAGAGAGAGCGAGAGAAAGAGCGAGAGAGAGAGAGCAGGAAAGAGAGCGAGAAGGTGAGAGAAAGAGACAGAGACACAGCGAGACAGAGAGAGACAGAGACAGCCACACAATAACATAGGGGCCTATAGACAGATCGATCTTTTGAGACCAGATGTCGGTTCTTTCGGTTCATCTGGAGTTCATCTGCATAACGAAAGAAATGAAGTTCCGGCTGATCCGCGAATGAACCACGTGATCTGTGTGCATTCCAATCAATTCTCCAGGTACGGCGCCCAGGTTCTTATAACGTGGCACGCACATACAAACACATACAGAAACGCACACACATACAAACAAGCACACACTTACATGTGCATCTGCAATATACTGTTCTGTGAGCAGACGTATGTATTCATGTATGTGTGTGTATGTACGACTGTACGTACGCACGTATGATCGACATAATGCATAGTTAAGATAAGACATGAGCATTATAAGTATCATCATCACCACTGTTCCATTCGTGAACTGTACAGATGAACCCCTTATAATATCTTACAGATCGTTTATCAGGTTCAGTGCTGTCTCCGTGTTTAGTCTAAGTCTTCGTTTATTTAGATGTCCGTTGCTGCTTTCCTCTTCCGTTTGTATTCTCCTTCCTTCAGCTTTAGAGTGCAGTGTCATGCTTCGATCCTGTAAACTGACATTCTTTTTATAAGATGAGCTGTAGTGCTATAACACAGGAGTCTCCGTTCAACGAACTATATCTTCCAGCAGGTTTTTGCTATGGCAGCGTTGCACTGTGGCTGTGCTAGTATATATGATAAGATTCGGTGGCTCGGTTGTTTATTATAAAACCGCCGATATGTCTATGCAATCATAAAGAATGTCTTGTTGTTTTCTCATCGAGTATTCGTTTATTATTAAGCGTATTTGTTTAAGAAGCAGATGTGAAATAACATAATTCATCTTCTTGACTAGAAATCAGATGCATATTATAGTAAGCCCACTACATTCTTCTGCTTTGCTTAGGTTTTCATAGCACTCTATTCTTACCTATACTAGGCTACCTACCTTTACACTGACCACATTTATCTTTCTAACCATCATATATATATATATATAATATATAATTATATTTATTTTCATGCAGGGGAGTCAATGCAGCAAAAATTGGGGGACGTTATTATTGAGATCTTATCTCAATTAGATTAAGTTTAAAAAGAAGACGAAGACGGGGAATTGATCCATTGAATTCGGGAGAGGGATGGAAGCCTCTGTTATCATGCGTTAATTAAGATGACTTATACAGCGCCACTCTAAGATAGCCCACTCTTCTTTCTATGACTTCATCAGTAGTTCGCCGTCCGACCACCTCGCTCAACCCGCTCTCTTCCGAATTAGAGAGGCGTACCGTCATGGCCCTCTGGACCCTCAGGGAGAGTCGTGGTACCGTCATCTCACGCGCAGTCTGTCAGGTGCACTCACTCTATAGGTCACACCCGACTGAAACCGACTGTTTGTAATGATAAACACTCAACGTTTGCTCTCCATCGTATGTCTGGTTTTGAACACATCTATGAAAATGAACGAAAATGGTGTACATATCCGCGTTTGTGACCTGGAAATCTCTCAATGGTGACAATTACTACATCTTATATTAAGTCAATTGGAGTTTAGTTTATAGTTTAGATTTAATTTCCTTTCCTGTTTTATGTATATCAGCTAGATTTTGAGTGTATCCTCACTGTGCTCAGTACGGCTTTTGATTGGCCAACCGTCTCAGTTGGATATCCTAATCGGTGACCCTATGTCATGCTATCCAAACGCTATGCACATCACAATGTCAGAAGGTTTCTGGCGCACGTAAGAGACACCAATCAAGAAGAGGTTAAAAAAATTTTAAACTTCCAAGTGATTGTCACACCATGCTTAGTACTCAGCACGGTGTGACATTCACTTGCACCTAATCGTGTATGGGCATTTTGCACGGTATGACAGCAGTTAGAAACAAGCCACGGAGCTTCAAGTCACTCTTTCCTGTTGCTGAAGATGATGATGTCGATCATGTCTATAAAAATGGAATAGAACTGTAAACTATACGTGAGATCCCTTCAGCTATGTACATAGTATCATGGTAAACACAGAGTACCATGGTAGGCACACAGTACCATGGCAAGCTCATAAATTTAGTACCATGGGAAGCTGACTCGTATTGGACTTGGCATCTTGCAACCATGCCATGACTAATTGCGCTATATCATTTCGTTAAAATATTCGCCGTTTTTATTTATTTGTAGCTTGCTTTAAAGACCTGAGCGATCCCTTCCACATGACACTAGCCCACGACCCTAACATCCAGGGTCACACGGAGAACCCTGCGAAACCTATCACCCAATTAGCTCCCCAATTAAGCATCAACGCTAGTGGGGCCGTTAGCCTCATCTAGACCTACACCATTAAAAACGCAGCCAGAGGAAGAACTGCGTACATCGACATCCAATAATATGCTCCTACAAGTCACATATATAATTATTTATATAATTATATATGACCTATTCAAGTTATATATATATATATATATGCATATATATCATCTTTGGACAAGATATGTGTTACATAGGTTCCTAAAATTAGCAAAGCGATAACCTGTGTGCTCATAATATATACCGAGATGAATTCTCAGCATCTGTTCCAACCTACGGAGCATTTCGAGTTTTAATCTCATGCCATGTAATCTAAGTAAACGAACAGCAACGCCCCCTATAAATAGCTTAGCATATTAGTCAAAAGGGGAAAGAAAGGACGAGGACGGATATATGATATACATGTATTATATGCTGTGCATATATGTGTATATATATATCTGCACATGTGCTTAGTATATAATATTGAGTTTGTGTGTAGGCCTGCGTGTGCATCTATTAGCCCTCGGTCTACTCAAGTAAGCTTATAAATAGATTACTTGGTAGTGATGGCCAGGTGTCTTGTTGATCGTATCTGTCAGTCTTAGTCTCAGACTCATCTGTCGCTTCCTACAGTGTGTGTTATTCATTACGCCTATTCATTGCACGTACGTGTATATATACACCGTGCAAATTTACGGGTAATGTATCATTGGTCGTCAACAGTGAATAAATCTCGAACTATTCTAATGGTATGACAACTGTCGAAGTACGTTTATTTAAAATAGGCCAGTTCAGTATGCAGGGTCACGTACAGGTCACGTGCAGGTCAGCTGCTGTGTCCCGTCGAGAAAGACTCTGATACCTAAAATGTGTATGCCATGTTCTGCAAGCATGGCTTTATATGTATGTATTAAATATATATAAAATTCGGTGTCGTGTGGTGGTATAGAATCCGAATTGAATAGTTTGAAGTCGTTTCGTCACTTGTTAATGCTTAGTCCTAGTATTGCTGCACTTTCGTTTGTGTCTTCTTTCCCGCGTAGTCAACGATTTCAGCATGTATTATATACTAACTACTTCTACTGTATTATATACTAACTACTTCCCGAACGACTTCACAAAAGTCTTCCTCAAAGTACTACCCACACCCCAACGTGGTGAAGGGGTGAAACAGTAGAATTGGGGAGTGCCTGCTGACTACTGAGGCTATGCCATCAGTGGTGAAGACTTTGGACGAAGTACTACCTAGAGCTATAAACGCGAGGTGGAAAAGCTCAGCAGGAACCCTGAGAAAGATGGCTAACATGAGGCAAAGACGCCTTAGGTACAGGACAGCAGCAGAGTCAATGCAAAGCCTTAAATTCTCCATGGGAGAAGTGCGAAGGTTGAACGGATGGGTGCAGATACTCAGTTAATAAAGAAATAGACGAAAGAAATCCAATGCATAAACAGAATCAGCACAGAACTCTGGAAACGGGTATCTGGGATAATCTGGGTTGCATTGGGACACAACGAGTCCTCGACCCATGGAACAGGCTGTGGTCTAGATATCTGGAAACAGATGACAGAAAGCGCAAAGCAGACAACTCTGGGAACTCTTGGAATAAAGGTTGCAGTGGACACCTACGAGTCATATGCATCGACCCAGAGAATATGCAGCGACCTTGCATGGTCTCTGAAAGCAGTGCTGAAGATTCCATAGGACACCTACTACTCTTCGACCCATGGACTATGATGATGATGAACTACTTCCATTCAGTCAAGGCATCAACCCATGGACATGATGAGGTCAATGGCCAGAGAGTTCGCCCAATGAGACGAACAACTGGGGTGGATGAGCCACTTGAATAGATCGACAGTGACTTAGCATAGACAATACAAAGATATTGAATGGTGTCAGACTTGTTCCGAGGTTTTGAAAGCCATACAGTAACCATGTCTTCGAAGGAGCCTGTCGACATCTGAAAGACATTTTCAATTTCTCATGTTTGCTGTCGTTTAGAAAGAAGTCTAGGCCATAAATCCAGAACCAGCAGCAGGAGCAAAATGGATTATATGGCGTGAGATGAGAATGGGTAGAGAGCGTGAGATGAGAATGGGGAGAGAGCGTGAGACAAGAATGGGTAGAGACCGAGTTGATGAGAGACACACCTCGCTGATTAATGAGTTAATGGGGCGTGTGCTCGGATGACAGACACACAGGCAAAGAGACACAGAGGCAGAGAGGGAGAGAGGTAGAGGTGGTAGAAGCAAGTGTGGGTGAGAATGATATGAGGAAAGTCGCATTAGGTCAAGCTAGGACACGGAGAACTGATGTGAGATGTTTTATTGGGAAGCCACGCCCAAAATATCGCGAGAAGGTCTGCGTCGATTCACACCATCCTAAAATTGGGCCTATGTACATGAATCACCGAAATACACAGACGAACACACACACACATACAAACACACTCGCACACACGATAACTCACTACGATCCAACAGTGAACTACAGCAACCCTGCGCTGGCTATGCGTATGAAGGGGTTACTGGGCCATGACCCATTCGCTTTGAAGGGACCTTCCTGGGGCATTGGATCGCGCATACCATGGTTCATCCTTTTATGCTTCAGCGAAAACTGTTTAACGGCTTGTGCGTGACAAGTCAATGTTAGTGCATTATTACTAAAGGACTTCCAAAACTGGTTCAGTTACTGTTCCTTGCATTGCCTCCTCCCTTTATGGGCGGGTCCTGCCCTAACGATATCCCACCCTCAACAGCGGCCTTATCCGTCCAAATATGCCAGAGGTTCCTTTCCCGGATCATAGAACTTTCTAACCTCATCTAAGTAACTTAGAACTATCTGCCTCAGCATTCAGATGTTTACGTGGACCTGTTAACCCCAATCATTATAACTGAGGGTGGCACAGTGGTGGGGTTTTGCGCAAGGTACAACTCGTTCATGAAGTCCTCCTCAGTAGCCTTGAAGGATTAAGCTTCTAATGGAACGTATTATTTGCCATTCCGCTGCCTGAGAGCTTTAACGGTAATAGGGTCTCCAAAGCCTAATAATAGACTTCCCACCTATTAGCATATTGTCTTTGTCTTACTCCCGTTTGCAGTGGTCCGACGCCAGTACTATGCCAAACATTCTCACTATATGAAGCCATTTTACTCTGAAAATACTATTCACACATAATACTACCATTCGCACACTATACTGTTTTCCACTCACAATTACGATAATACGGATTGCAATCATTATCACGCTGAACAACAATTTAACGCCTCTTAAGGCATCAAGATAATAAGGGCTAATTGTGAGTATATCATGCAATAATGATGTAGTAATTTAGTCAATGCAGTCCGATTTGTACACGCTGTGACGACATAATCGAAGCAATAGCGTAGGCGGCGATGATGATGACGATGGTGGTGGTGGTGGTGACGATGGTGGGGGTGACGGTGACAATGACGATGATGACGACGATGATGATGATGACATTCACAACCCCAATAACCCCAATAATTAACACACATATGATCACTAATGACATCTATGAAAAATAGAATACCAGTCCTTTAAGCTAGCTTGAGAGGCAGCCACAGATATAAACTGCTGGCGTCTTCATTTTCTTAGACTCGGCCTATGAAATCGGGTTTCCAATCACCCCCTCGCCGTCTCATATTCCCACCGACAATGTATGGTCAGTGTACTCATAATAGCTGAGTTGGATATGAGGCGCGGATGGGGCAGCAATCTCCACACTAATTTCTGCCCTGATGGGGGTTGAACCCCTACCCCTCGATCGACAGTTCAGCACGCTCACCACTACACCACTGAGCACCCCGTCTAAACTCAATCACTACTGAGCCAGATTGAACCTACCTGTGCTCCCAATAGCTGTCCGAGTTGTCGCTGTTCTTTTAAGCTCTGACCAAATGCAGTTCCAGTCAACCCTACCCCTTCTGTCCACTTATATCCACCAAAGGTTAATCGAAATATCGCAAACAACCTCGAACTCGATTAACAACATAAGAACCATTTAGACGCGATGAAGGGACGAAGCGTGGGCAGCTATGCAACAGGCTTAAACTATGAAACTACGAACGGACTAATTGTTTGTCTACTGTGTTGACCTATTCAGCGGTGTCTGACCGCCTCTATGTAATATGCTTGTACGTATCTAACGTCGACTGCCTCCACCTAAACATATAAACTCCACGCACTCAGTGTATTTTATCTCGTAAGCGGAGGAGCTGTGTGAGCCGTGTGCGCCTACAACATGCCTCAGGCTATATATAGTCCCCACTGCTCACCTTTCGCTGCTAGAGGTCGGCCTATAAAGAATTCCCCAGCAGTCTCTTTTCGTCTATCTCTGCTTCTGTCTCTGTCTATCTCTGCTTCTGTCTCTCTCTCTCTCTCTGTTTGTGTCTCTGTCTGTCTTTCTCTCAATCTAACTTGTGTTACTGTATCTGTATCTCTGTCCATTTGTTTCTATGTCTTTGAATTTGTATGTCTCTGTTTGTATCGCCTAATCACTCTCTGTCTCTATCCCTGACTCTGTTTCTGTCTCTGTTCCTGCCCCTGTCTCTGTCACTCTCTCTGCTTCTCTCTCTCTCTCAATCTCTGTCTGTCTCAGTTTCTGTATCTCTGTCTGTCTGTCTCTATCTGTCTGTCTCTCTCTGCGTTCCATAGATGAACGACGTTCCGTACATGAGATGAAATTGTATGAATTATATTTGAATGAGTAGCTCACAGGAACTCTCCTCCGATGCGAACGGTCTCTCTCTCTGATTCATAAACTATTATGTCATCGGTATCTGAGTCGCATTAAGTCACTGCAGAGTAGGTTACGTACAGTCAGGCCTAGAGCTTCACGCCGGCCGCGCCGCGCAGCCGACGCCGACATTTCGTGGCCGCCGCCGCCGTCGATTTCTCGGGCTCGGCGCGCCGTCGCCAACAATTTGCCGGCGCGCCGCCGAACCCACGCTGATGTGTTCACTGTTCACACTCACACACACGCACGCACACACACATTATACACTATATACACATCCACATTGACATACGCACATATATATTCGTATAGTTATATACATGCCCACATATACCGTCTGTCCGTGACCTTCGTGAACTTAGCACATGTTCAATCAATCAACAACCATGGACTCATCGCCCGTAGACCTGTGTTTGATGTCTTTCTAACCACTTCTCTCCACACCGTCATTAAACTTGTGGAGACTTGTTCTACCCCATTCTTCAAAGGCATCTGCCATTCCCTATGTGGTCTTCCTCTTTCATATGTTCCATTCATTATTCCATTATAGATATCAACTCAGAGTTCCATGAGTAAAGTTCAGTCACTGACCCCTGGATGATGTGTCCCGTTGTCTGTCACAGCCGCTAAGCGTTTTCACACAAGTCGATGTTCTTGCTGTCCGTAAAGACTATGGTCACAGGTCACTTACGTTTAGGCCACAACAGTCTGGTTTTCTTCATACGCAGTTTAAACAGATACATTTCATAGGATTCTGCAGAGGACTTTCAAAACCATTCAATTAGCGGCTGCTGCTGCAGCACCTGAGCAAAATAATAATGATCCACTCTGCCTTGGGTGGCAGTAGGAAATTGCAGTTGCACTGCTGTCCAACCATCGACATCGACTCCTCAATACATAGGAAATCTGCCATAGCCGCCAGTGTTAGGGCGATCACTAAAAGTTTTACAACAATAATAATTTCGCTTGAGTGCTACTACACGGTGATTCATTAAAAAACGTACCCCTAGATATTTAATTGTAACTCCGTCAAATATCGGTTTATGTCAAAAAATTTTTAAGTGAACATAGAGGAATCAGTTCTGAATAGGAAGAAAGTTACAGTTTATGTTCAAATTGACCCCCTCGGGCAGTAACACACGCGCGAAGACGCCTACGCCACTGCCTGACTGACTCATCAATGATGCGCTGATCCATTTCATCCCATACCTCCACAATTCGGTGACGCAACTCGTCGACATCATGTATTCGATTTCTGTAGACTTTTTCCTGCATGACGCTCCATATCTTATAGTCCACTGGATTCAAATCAGGGCTATTAGGTGGCCAGTAATTAGGCGGGATGAAATCAGGTGTTTCAGTTTCGAGTAACGCAACGGTCTCCCGAGCTCTGTGCGCAGGAGCGCTATCCTGCTGGAAGATGAAATACTCCGTTATCTCACGAATGTCAGGCAAGAGACCCTGCATTAGTAGAACATCTCTGTAATATTGTCCATTAATCTTAACACCTGGTTCGATGAAATGGATGTTCGTACGACCGAGTGCAGATACCCCGACAGATACCATAAGGGACTTGCTGAAAGTTGGTCGAGTCCGCAAAAGACGATTTGCTGGAACGTCTCTCTTCCTTGTACCGGCTGAGACATAAATACGATCATTCTGACTGTTACTGGGTGCTGCCACAGTAAACAATTTCTCATCAGTAAACCAAATGAAATTCACTAAGCTTGCAGGATACAACCTCAGTAGCTGACGGGAACGTGTCAATCTTGCTTGCTTGTTGGCTGCTGTGAGTTCTTGAGCGTGTCGTTTCTTTAAACATCGCAAATGTAAATCATTCTTGACAATTCTCCAAACTGATGTCTGACTGATTCCTATTTCTCGAGCAATTTGTCTCTGTGTGCGATGCGTTTGCGGCATATCTTCCTGGCTGAGCACCAGCGATTCAACCTTTTCAGCATTTTCGGTTGTTGCTGCCGTACGCGGGCGGCCGCTGCCTGGTCGACGATGGAAAGACCCAGTTTTGTCGATCTTTGAAAGTAACGCATTTAATCCACCAAGAGTCCACTCTTTATCAGGAAATTTCTTTAGAAAACGTTTTGCACTGTACTTTTTATTCTTTCGTAAGAATGTAACAAATTGTTTATCCTCTTCGGTAAACACCATTTTTTCGCGATATTTTCGTGACGTCATTAGTTTCGTCAATCGCGTTACGTCATTTTAGCTTGGTGTGTCAAATGATTTATGTAGCACTTGAATAGAATATCAAGCATCATTATTCTGAAATTTCATTAAAATTAATGGTCATTTACCTGAGTTATGCTAACCTATGTAAGGTACGTTTTTTAATGAATCACCGTCTTAGCCGTGTAATCGACTGCCTTGATTATTTCAAGTAGGCCTATTCACACATCATAATGGCGGATGACAAACAAGTTTATGAAAATGTGTAAGTACCAATACACTTACATCACGTTATTAATTGTTTGCATTAATAATTGGAGACATAATCTGTTGCACATTGTGCATTCCTAAGCCTAATGTAATACTAAGACTAGATTCAAATGACATTTAACATGCATCATAAGCTCGATAGTGTTGGCCTAATAACTGGACTGTCATTCGATTGTTCTGGGATCAAATCAGCGGGCGCCACCCACCCAGGCCACCATCGTATACGCTGAGGCTAAGATAATGAAGTCGGTAACACTTTATACTCCAATCTCGTTTGAGGTACTGGTCCTTTTCTCCTCTTCTTAATATATGGCTTGGTAGAGAAAACGACCTTGTGAGATACATGTATTATATAATACGCTTTATTGATCGTTATCACTCATAGGTTTCGATCAATAAATTGATTCGTTGTCATCTAATCGGTACCATATCTTCTTAATCGCAGTTCTTTAGTTACTTATCACAGATTACAAAAGGCGGGGAGTGGACTGGACAGTGGACACTCACTATCAAATGCTGAGGTATAGAAGCAGACATAGTTAGCTTAAGGCTTCATATTTCTGGCTGCATCAGGGATTGCTTAAGGAAATGCTCCTTTTCATCTCCTTCTTCTTCCCCCTTCTTTCTCATGTTCTTAGTCCTTCATTATCCTACTGTTGTTGCCGCTGCTCGTACCGACGTACCGTAAGTTGTTATAAGTTGATCCGACTACTACTTCTGCTACAACAACAACTGCTGCTGCTCCTACTGCTTATATTGCTACAACGACTACTACTATTGCGACTGGGCAGCTTAGGTTGTAATACTAGTATATGGTAATTAAGAATGATGAAAAAGGTTTCCTGTGGAAGTCTTTCAGGTCATAAATCCTGAAACGTGGTGCATTCTGCTCACGTTTTGCTGCTCGGTGTGCTTTGATAAGGGAAATGTAGGCCTAATTATTACATGTAGCTTTTTGTTCGCAAACGTCTGTTTTGAGTCGCTGCGAATAATTGTTTCTCTTGAAACAAATGTGAGATCAGACGACAGGAAAAGATAATGTAGAATATGCATATAATTAAAACGCAAGTTACCTTGCCGAACAACTTTTGATGCAAGTTTGCTAAGACTTATAAAACACTGCGCCGATCACGCCGCGCCGCCGAATTTTTTGGGTCGGTGGCGCACCGGCCGCCGCCGACCAAAAATGACCGACGCGCCGCCACCGAAACTTCTATGTTGGCGCACTCTCTGGTCAAGCCTTCGTCATGTCTTAAAATGCTATATCTTATATAGCACCGTGATTTATATATAAATCCCTAATCGGTTACATCGAGCCAACGAAAATCATTCTTATTTTTATTATTACATTTATTGGTCGCATGTGCCTTATCTTGCCTTCAGCCATCCTCGTAGCGATGGTTGACTGCACCATGAACTGTGGAGTGTAGGACATTTTGCCCCCGGACATTTGCCCCCGGGAAAAGCCCCTCCCGACTAGGACAATTCCCCCCCCCCCCCCCAGTGTAGACCATAAGCTCGCCCAAATTATATATGCATGCTTGTATGTGTGTACAAACGATGCATGGCTGTATGCACAATATGCATGTGTACAATGATGTGTCCATGTCGGCTACGTGTAACTAAACCTGTAAAATATTTATTCCTAGGGGGTTGCCATATTGCTTTGGTTCCAATACCTGCAAAGTTTGTTGACGAATGAAGAAGCCAATTTTATACCTCATGATGGCTGCTGTAAATAATTAGCGTTTTTATGCGACATTGACATCTTCGCGGCTCATATTCTGAGATTATCATCCACATAGAGGTATTCAATCACTCTCACTCTTATTAACGGGAAATGATCATCGCGTGTCACTGACGATTTGCTAACCAACTGTAGCTGATTACTATAGCTGACCTTCACCGCTTATTAAGGCGCGTCACTGTATGTAGTATTTATGCATCCAGCAAAAAAAATAAAGATTCAGAACTGGACTCACTTTGTCTCCTATACGACACGATAATTAGTTGCTTGTTTTCATATATTTTACATAATGGCAGTTAAATATATAACTTGTCATCATCCGTTCATACTTCACACTAGGGGGGGGGGGCAATTGTCCTGGGGGCAAATGTCCTACCTAAAATGGGGGGGGCGGCTTTTGTCCGGGGGCAAATGTCCGTTCCCCGAACTGTCTTGCTCCATTCACGTTTGTCCTCCGCCGTTAACATTTACATTAATCAGTTCTAAACGATATCCTCATTAGCGCTTAGACTCTCTGGATTTTGACCCTGTCTGGCTATTTTGTTTTGCACAAGAGTCTGTGAATAAACTAGTTCCCACGACGCTTTTCTGGGGCGCTGTAGCAATTTCGAGTTTACCATTACGATAAATTAGCGCTGGGTGTTATCTTATATATACAATAAGCAGCACATGTGATAGTAAGTTAAGTGGATAGTCTCATTCTAAATGCTGGAGCAAAATGGATAGGCATGGCTATCAATCGAAAGCCGTGTTTATCAGAGCTCAAGGAGGGACCATTGACGTCTTTGCTCTAATGGACTCCGCTTGCGTATGCTTAAGTCAGGACACAGAGAACTTCGGTTGATCCTAGACCACATACCTCTGTGTGACTATCGGTAGATCCTAGACCACATACCTCTGTGTGACCTTCGGGAGGTCCTAAACCACAGACCTCTGTGTAACCTTGACGATAAACTGTCTCGTTTATGTAGAGATCGACAACTGCTCTGAGGTCAGGAAATACGGAGGCAGTCGATGATTAGAAAAACAGAACCACGGTGAACAGACCATTTTGCATCGTAACTGATAATATTAGGTTGTAAGGGACACTGTGTAAAAACAGAGGTGATTACGGTCGCCCTCCCTCTGTGTTGAGTCTTGGGATTGGTACTACCAGAATACGGACAATGGCGAATATTTTAACTGATATGCAGGCATAGTCGTTTCAGTTTAATGGTACTAGAAGTCAGTTTAAAGATACCTTACTATTACACAGATCGTTAGCGTCACCCTCTTCCTTTATCTAGACTTGGGACTGGCACTGCGAGAGTGCAAGCATGCAGTGGTAGAGTTCTTAACCGATATGCATTACACAAGGACTTTTTATATTGCTTTATTATTGGAACTTAGGAGCAATTGCTGCCTTCGCTTCAGTTGCATTAGTTTGGTTTGGAAATCGATGATAGGCATTAATATACGAGTCTGTTAATAATATTGTTTATAATAAATACGCAATAATCATAGGTGAGAAATATCTGCGTGTCTTTCATTCATCCATTCACTCATTCATTCATGCATTCATGAAGGCAACATTCAGTCACTTGTTTCACGACAGCATCCCATTAGCACGACGTTTTGTCGCAGATCTCTGATATTCAATGCATATAGGCTTACTTTTATATTGGTGTTTGGTCGTTATCAACCAATCGGTGTCTCTGGACATACACTATCTTTGCTTTACCAACAAATATGTTAAGTAGCCCATCGAAGATTGCAAACTGATTTCGGGTTGGATCACCCAAACATTTGGAAATTTATAGACGGAATAAGAGGGACTCAAAAGAGATGCCTGACCTCGTATACAAGAAATTCGTTTGTGGAGACCATGCAGACGCCTTTTAAACGCAGTTGATTTGAGGATCAGGACAATATTTGACACTGTTGACAGTTACAGAGAACTGCTATATATTGTAAGAGTACGTTAGACGAACTGCGCATAATTTTTTGACGGGCTCTAAGGAGCCGACGGATTTACATTTCTTGTAAGCTTTGATATAGAGGTCTACTGGGTTAATTGGTTTTTTTACATAAAAGCACGTTTTATTTATTTGCTGGCGAGCGATGTATATCGCATCATCAATAATCATAGCGTTGCTTGCAATAAAAAGGACTGTCTTAGAATAAATCAAGGAAATTAATTGTAAAATCATATAATGAATGCTGACATATTTTCTTGAACATGAAAATTATCGACGAAGACATCAGAGATTCAGTATGGAGTCTGTTGGTCTTGATGAAGATACATATATTGATGAGTGTTCTACAACATATGAACGCACTTTGATTAATACATATTTAGTTCTGTTCTGTTCTTTAGCCGTCTTCGGTACGAAGATAGGCAGCGTCATGCACAATCCTTCTCCATTTCTGTCTGTTCTCTGTAGACCTCACCATATGTGTTGTCGAAAGGTCTGTACATTTTCTGATAGTATCCAGCCAGTTTATTCTTGATATTCCCTTTCCTCTAGTACCTCCTAGTTTCCCTTGAATTATATCTTTCTCTATACCTCGCTCTTCTTTCCTTATGACATGTCCAAAATACTTCAACTTCGCTTCTTTTACAGCATCTAAGAATTTTCTTTCTACACTGCAGCTTCCAACACCCATTCGTTTGTTTTCATATCTCTCCAAAATACCCCTAGGACAAGTCTCAGACACTTCATTTCAAAAACATTAATTTAGGCTTAATACGGGCAAACACCCATTATAATTATGTATTATGTCGACTTTTATATTTACAGTAGGGCCCATATATATATGTACATATATATATATATATATATGAGTCTATACACGTGTGTAAGACAACGGTATCTGCCATAGCGCTGGTGGCAGACACCCTCCGTGTCTAATCCAGAAGCGTTCCTGTTTTCAATGCATAATAGACCTACGTACTTGTATATAAGGCGTCGACGAGATCGAGCGATGGCTTCGTTCGTTCGTTGAAAAGCCAAACAGCCGTTTACTGCAACAGATTATAAAGCATTAGGCGAAAGTAAACAGTTTCAGCTTGACGTTTAGTTTAAACAAACGAATGCGTGAAATATGTTTCAGATGAGCGCCTCTAGTAGAATCCACGAAATGTTTTATTGGAACGGAGCTATTTAAATCTCTACGGACCTGATACGCGATTCGGCAGACGATCAGAATAATCTGGCAATGGTTTTACTCTGAGTATTTGGTAGCATTGAATAACACAGCTGTCAATACCAGGTATCACGAAATTAGATTCCAGCGAACATCTGCAACCATTATTATTAAGAGAAGACAACTAAACGCAAAGTCGATTAAAGTCAGAATATCGGTCAAAGACCAGCAGACCATTTAGGCTACTATAAGCTAAACCACCAGAGGCAAGATTGGCATGTGCACTTCAATCTATAAAAGTTGAAGCTATGAAGCTCTTAGTAGTCAATATCATATAAAAAATAGCAAAATACTAATATACCTAACAGTAATAACAATAATAACTATAGATGTTTGAACATCTTAGGACTGTGAAGTGTATTTCTCTTGTCATACCTTCACTTTCACAACCGATATTGACTGTGTCACATGACGCAGCGGTCGTGAATAAGATCAGTATTCCAATGACGCTTAGGAAGTTTCGATCTAATTCGACGATTGCAAAGGTCAGGTTCTGTGCCAGGTCAAGAATTAAGAATGCTCAGTCATTTAATGTGCTTGAAAATTCTGATTCATTGATTCTCTATCTTGCTCTCTGTGTCCTGACCCCTGATAATGAAATTTCAAACGCAATTATTCAGATAATAAACGCTTTTAGAAATACGCAATATAGGAAGGGATCTTTTGCATATTGAGTCAACATGCAAAGGACGCAAAGGAGAAAGAAGAACAGGAGTTATGTTGAAGCGCCTATAGGAATTGAAAAGCACCCATACGAATTGAAAGGCATATATAGAAATTGAAAAGCACCTGTAGGAATTGAAAAGCACCTATAGGGATTGAAAAGCACCTATACGAATTGAAAGGCACTTGTTGGAATTGAAAAGCACCTATAGGAATTGAAAATCACCTATAGGGATTGAAAAGCACCTTTAGGAATTGGAGCATGGTCGAGATATCATTTTGGCAAGATTGGCCATTACAACCTAATAACATGAAACATTTTATCCGAGCCATATTGAAACAGTCATTGTAGTGTAATTCTTTTAAACGAAATGTGATTTTATTTGTACATTAGAAGCTAAAACATGTTTACAAACCTAGGCGTCAAGGCCTAATATCACCGGTGATCGTTGTGCTTCAAGCATCACAGTTAGCAGAACAAAATAATATAATAAATAACAATTTTATTCAAGTAATTCATTCAATCTTTCGCTCATTGGCAATATAAAGAGATCATCAGTATAAAAATCCAAATTTCAGACGTCCTTTTGATGTTATGAATGTTATTATTGGCTGCTGGAGAGGTACGATAATCACGTGATCGTCTAGAATCGTCCACGTGACCTGTGCTGTGATAAACGTCTTTGCTAGATTCGACCTCTTCATCGTCGTCTCCTACATCCTGAAGACTGTCGTGTACAACGTTTTTGTTGGTTGGTAGAATTCCTACTGCGTCGCACTTTGCTGCATAAAACACAAAATCAAGAGAAGTGAAATCAGGTCTTAACTGTTTTATAGAAGAAGTAAGCTGAACCAATTAAAACTGCGAATATTATGTCCCGTAATAATGACGGCAACAACAATACCACATCGAATAGCCTTCGAAGTATCGAGTTCAAGCTAAATACAAGTATTAGCCTATTTTCTTAGTCAAAATGTATATGTGGATCTAAAAAGATGATAATTTAGCAAGACAATGGGCCTTCTATGAATGAGTTAATAATGGTAACAATTTCAATCAAATAATGTCCAGAAAGAGTGTTTGCCGATTCTCTTAATAGATACAAGTTAACTAAAATTATTAGCAGAAAACCTCAACCCAGAGAATTTAAACTAATTTTTTTACAGATTCTTTCAACCCAGAGAATTTTAATGATTTTTACAGATTCTCGTATCCCAGAGAATTTAAATGAATTTTTAAAAGAATCTCTTAAGCCACAGAATTGAAATTAAATTTATAATAGCTATACACGAACGCATCGCTCACAAGGCTGTTTGTCGAGAGCGTACGTTATTCCATCTCTCAGCAGAAACGGTGCATCACCGTTGCAAGCGACGTCTGTGGAGAAGAGAAGGGTCTCTCCTTTACGTCGAAATGTCTGTAAACAAAACACAGGAAGAGCAATCCTTCTTCTTTATGAGAACAACTTCAACAAGTTCAATGCAATGCATACAAGTAGGCACATTTAGCGAGACTTCATTAAGTGACTTTGAGTTATAATTATATCACTCTTTTGGCCCTGAGATACTTCGCTCCCCGAGTTACTTAGAGATAACGATTAATGTAGTTATTCGGAGGGTCAGGCCCGGGCTTCAGAGGTAAACGGAAAAGTACTCTTGAAAGCAACTTGATTATAATTTTTTCCCCGAGGGTACATAATGATCCCTCGGGATGCTAGTATTATTCAACAGAGAGAGAGAGAGAGAGAGAGAGAGAGAGACAGATGGTTTTCTCGACCGACTTAATAATAACAACATTAATAATCTTATCATTATTATTATTATTATTATTATTATTATTATTATTATTATTATTATTATTATTATTATTATTATTATTATTATTATTATTATCAATGTTATTAATATTATAATTATAGGCCTACTGCCCTACTTCTTCTCCTTCTCCTATTTCTACTTCTTCTTCATCATCTACTTCCTCTTCTTCTTCTTTTTATTATTATTACTATTATTATTATTATTAGTATATTATTATTGTTATTATTATTATTATTTTATTATTATTCGTCTTCTTCTTCGTCTTCTTCTTCTTTCTTTTAATATTATTAAAAATATTATTAATATTACTATTGTCAGAATTGTTTCTCAGTATTATTATTATTATTATTATTATTATTATGTCTATTATTATGTATATTATTATTGTTATTTTTGTTGATGTTGTTGTTAGTATTAGTATCATTACTGTCATCGTCATCGTCATCGTCGTCGTCATCGTCGTCGTCACCGCCGCCGTCGTCGTCATCATCATCGGCATCATACCGTCATTTATAGCGCACCTAAACAATAATATATGGATTTTGATTTGTATCACTGCGAATGTAGATATTAGACGCATCACCGTTCACCCAGATAAGATTGTCTGTGTTGAATAGGTCACCAACTTACGAAACAGTTGATTATCCCATCAGAATCACCGAGAGATCGAGCGACAAGATATCGAAGCTTCTCTTCTCTCCACTTCCTTAGGCACTCCAGCTGCAAACCTACAAGCCACGAGCGATTCTAATATCATGTTTATTTTAAATGTTGAACTAGGCTTGTTAGCTGATATTGAGGCCTATGCGCCAGGGTTGAAAAGGGACATATTGTAGACATTCACCGATTCTGCAGAATAACTGTATTCCAACTGAAATGTGTAAGGCATATAAATAACATAATAATGATAATATTAGACTAGTTTTAAATTGACAAACCGCAATATGATTACATTTACGGTGTGAACAGATGATGACAAATCAATATAGAAGTTGAATTCAGCCGTTGGCAGTCATGCAAGGCGTCCATCACAGTATACATGTGATTCTCACTTTCTTTGTCTTTGTCTTTACAAAGTGATGTAAACCCCACTCGTAGAAACAATTTTGTGAACAAATAAATAAAATAGCAAATATAGTAATTATTTTAGATAGATTTCAAACTGACAATTTAATTACAATCATAGTATGAACGAATGATGACAAGTTAATACGGGAGTTAAATTTAACTTTCGGCAGCCATGCAATGCGATCACTACATTATATATTCAATCTGGTGGTCTTTACGATCCGATATAAAATATACCTTTAAAGTTTTAAGAGATATATTTGTGACTTTATTTGATGGGTATCGAATGCTGTCTGTTTAAATCACATTTCATCTTTAAATTGATGTGTATCTGAGTATTGTGATGTGAATGTGTGAACAGATTGTCCTACATCAGTTGAATAAACGCTTACCAGACTTTGATGAACAGGTACTTGTGATGTCAATCAAATTGCTGCCATTGCATCCTGACCGGAAGTAGCTGCTGCAGACACTGCTTCCAGTGTGAATCAGAAACCGACCTTCCATGGGACATGATCGTCCAGCAATACCACCTGCTTCAGAACACAAGATCCTACAACGTGCCTGCTGTGAGTCTACTATTATAGTAAATTGTCAAATTGGAAGCTACTGTTGCTGTTTTGCTTGTTATCGGATGTAATGGTGGGCTGGCGCAGGCTGTGGCGTATTGGTGGTGATGCTTGTAGGGATTGCCTACTGCTCGGTACTTTATGGTCTCCTCTGAATGGACACTGCTTCCACTAACTAAAATACTGCGCCGGTCTGCAAGACTGTGCCCTGAACTCATAACTTTATATGCATGTTACGCAAATTGATGACTGCATCAATCCTATATTTTTGCTGAGAGCATCGCATCAAGTTTATATAAATTGGTAACAAACCACTTTGTAAAACAAACTAATACGTTGCAGTGGTGTTGATACTGGAGGCGGTCATGGTCGTTAGCGCGTAATCGTGGTGGTGCTTGGTGATGATGGCGTAATGGCGGTAGCTGTGACGGTCGCAGTGGTGATAGTTCTTAGTGATTGTTGGATCGTATGTATAATGTACACTGTACAGTAATAGTCTTAACAGCTAACTCATTTAACAGCAATGCAACATAGGCCCTATGTAGTTTGTGTAGTATGTGTAAAATGTGTAGTCTGTTTACTGTAACAATAACTGATACAATACATTAATTCACAGATTTTTTACTTGTATAGTATATCGCACTTTTTGAAAACTTTGGCAGCTTTGAGCTGTCAGTTAACATCATCTCATAGCCATAAAGTTTCACTGACTTGTTCATGACCCCAAATGTCACAAATCTAGAGGGTATGCAAAGTGCAAAATGAGAATTATTTTTTCACCATGTGCAGGCCAGTAGTCCATCTTCGAAGCAAGGCTGAACACGTTAAAGTATATGAATACCGTAGAATCCAGGGTTTGACACGAATCTAGGCCTATATACAGAGGAACGCTTGACCTAGGCATTTGGCGAAACACAGGACACAGAGAAAGCACTGTTTAAAACACAGCGAATTGTGAAGTATATGTTTATACATCGGGTGGAATGCATTTTAGCACGCCGCAAAAAGTTCATCTTCGAAAAGACTTAAGCTAAACACGAGTCGCTAATGAAGCTCAGCATGGAGATGGGTATTACTAAATGATGTTTAAGTCACGCGCTGTGTGATGTCAATGTCTCTTCTTACTGAGCAGAAGTCGCCGGTCGCTAACGAATGTCGTCTGACCGAGGCATTGGTCGATGAAGGCGAAGCCAGAATCCTTCCCTGGAAGCAGAGGAAAACGGAGAAGTGTCTTTAATAATTGAGGAGACACCTCGACTATCTATTACCCACGGCCGACCAATGGCATCACCATCGCTCTGACAGCGCTTACATGTCATACTGTTCGTTCTTACCATGACGTGTTGGCATCACACTGTCGCTGTAATGACATCGCTTGCTATCATCGTGATCATCAACATCACTCGTTTAGTCACAGCATAGTCACCATCACAGCCAATGCTACAACCATTGCCAATATCACAACCACCACAACAATCTTCATCATCATATTCATTATTCATTATCACAACCGTCATCATTATCATCATTGTCGTCGTCGTCATCATCATCATCGTCGTCGTCGTCATCGTCATCATCATCTTCATCATCATCACTAGCAGTACAACCGATAACACATTCACCATCATCACCACTATTAGCAGCATCACAACCAGTATCATCACCAGCCCATCATCATCAACAGCAGCAGAACCAGCACCATCAGCATCATCAATATCATCATCATTTATTCCAACACTTCTCTGCTTCCTATTACAATCATTCTTACCCTGTGCGAGTTCTACGACTCCATCGACTTTTTTCACGAACCGGATGCAACGATAACTGGAGAAACTAAAGACAACGAGCAACAACACCAACAACAGGCGACAACAACGACACGTGAACAAAATGTTCTTGCATACACCCTGCACGTCACGATTACACTTAGAAATTGCAGTAGTCATTACGTAGCAGCACCTTCCCTCTTCCCTTCCTCTGCCTCTTCCCCTTGACCATTCCCTCTCATTTTTGAGTTGCTAACCCGTGGCCAATTGGCTGGAGCGGTCGGGGTGTAACGTTCAGTGTGCGCTGAGTGAGCGGGCTCGACCCTCGTCTTAGGCGTCACTGTGTAGGGACCTTGAGCAAGTCCTTTGCGTACAATTGCTTTGCAGTACAACTGCAATTGCGCCGTCGAGGTTTGTGCACTTCTGAGCAAAAAACTGTTGGAAAAAGGGCGATATAAAATTTCAGTTGTATTGTATTTTAACGGTTACATATATGCACATATTGATTCGCCCACATTGATCTGCGATATAGATCGCACTGCGTTGTCTTCATGGAATATTCTCCAACCTGTAAGTAGAACTTAACTACAAACGAATGGGAGAGAAAGTAGTCCCAGTTCACCCATGAGATCTCCTAGAATCTCAGATAGTCGCTGCAAGACAATTGCAAGGTTCCTAGGCGTCATTTGCCCTTTTGAGGTGAATCTATTAATTAGCGCGATATAGATATCCGCAGAATAAAACATTAGTCCATACTATTACTGTTATAATTTTCATTGATTCTACCACTACTACTACGATCACTGCTTCCCCTTCCACAACTTCCACTACTTCCACTATTACTACTACTGCTACCACTTGCGTTGACTTACCATCCGCGCACAACGAAGGCGACAGCGATGAACTGGTCAGCGTCGATGTGTCTGGTGAGTAGGGAGTGGCAGAACCAGGTTTCGAGGACGCTCTGATGGAGGAGTGGCGTCGTGTTGTAGGCGGATAGACTGGATCGAACCTTCTCGACGACGTCGCCCATGTTGTTGGATCGGTAGACGTAGTTGCCGGCGAGGTCTCGCCACACGTTCCTCGTAACAAAGGCCGGGTAGGTACACTGTGCTTTGGGCCAGCCAAAGGTATCTGACAGACGTAGGACCAGCAACTCACGTAATGTAAGCAACAAGGGCCATTTATCAGATGCCAGCAGATTGTCAGATGGGTCAAACTGAAATGTGTAGGGTATATAAAGAACATAATAATGATTTTCGACTAGTTTTAAATTGACAAACCGCAATAAAATTATGATTACATTTACGGTGTGAACGAATGATGACAAATCAATACAGAAGTTGAATTCAGCCGTTGGCAGTCATGCAAGGCGCCTATCACAGTATACACATGATTCTCGCTTTATTTGTGCTTTTTTCTATAATATGAGCAGATGTCAGTAGTAGCGTAGTGATTACTACTGAGATTAGCAATTGGTCAATAAAGAATATACTTACTTACTCATTGATTTACTCATGTGACCATTTTCGCATTGCCATAGCAAACATAATTAGGTTATCTGCAGCACGCAATGCTTAATAACACTGGTTAGTAGGCCTAATTCAGCTATCTCGGTGCATATATTAAGTATTAAAGGCCACATTACATAAATCCTGTTACATTATATACATTAGTATGCCTAATTCAGCTATCTCGGAGTAAGATTAACTCAACTAGCTCAGAGCATATAATAGGTACTAAAGGCTGCTACATGTATAACATGAATCCTGTTACATTATATACATTAGTATGCCTAATTCCGCTATTTCATAGCATATATCAAGTATTAAAGGCTAGAATCCTGTTACCTCATATACATGTGCTCTGAATTTCCATTGAAGGTCATTGTATTCAGCGTAGATTTATTATTATAGATGATTATTGGCCAATGGGTTCGAGCCTCCTGTGTGAGACGATTTCTCTTTAGAGATCTTTATCGTCTCCTTCAATCATGGCTATTCAACGCCATCGATACATAATGGCGCTTAATAAATGCCTAACTATAATAAGACAAATTT